>OY968839.1:4649294-5016294 GCA_963695495.1 Hololepta plana
ATTCTTATTGAAAATCAATTAATTAACGTAAGCATTAATTAAATACAAAATTAAGGCATTTATGTAAATAACAATTATTATTATGATTATATGATTGCAATAGAAATTGTTGTATTTTG
Organism: Hololepta plana; assembly: GCA_963695495.1. Classification (NCBI taxonomy): domain Eukaryota; kingdom Metazoa; phylum Arthropoda; class Insecta; order Coleoptera; family Histeridae; genus Hololepta; species Hololepta plana. Next base: position 4,649,414 of record OY968839.1, read on the forward strand.
CAATAGTTTAAAGAAAGCGATGAGAATGGAATTTAAGAAAAATTGAAATTGTGGTTAATTAGCAATATTTAAATGAATATATGTTAGCTGTTACAATTAAAATTATATAAATAAGCAAAAAAATCGCAAAAAAAAAATATTGTAATTTATTTCGTATCAATTTTCTATTTGTATTAACAAATCTTCGTATGATACTTATGAATTTCTATATAACTATCGTACAAAGAACGATTAAATCGTAGGAGAAACGATATCTTCTGTTATTACTTCAACATAATCCGTTTGTTATTGCAATTATTACAAGTTATTGACAATTGCACGTTTTGCATTCGATCATTCTTCATTGATTCAATTACTTTCGTACCACATTACGGCTCAAAGTGTGGTACGAATGGGGAAGAAAGAGAGTGGTCGAAGATTGATCGAACGCACTCAAATTTTATTATGTTATTGTGAATAAAGGAAAACTGATGTAGTTTATTAAATTTTATGAGACGTAATATTAATAAAAGTGACGATTATTAATTATTATAAGAAGTATATGATGAGGATGATGGACGAAGAAGAAGAGCAAGGACAAAGTAGATCAATGGAAGCTTCAAGAAGAACTAGTACATATACATCGCAGTTTTACTGTCAAAGAAATATGTGTTCAACAATTAATTGAATTAAAAAAAAAAAAGAGAAAAATTATAATTAACGCGAGAGAAAAATAATAATAATAACAATGAAACCCAATCAGCTACCCAATCTTATGTAAAATAATAAAAGGAAAACTTAAGTGTACGCTTTTTCTCTCACTCTGTCGTTTAGTATTTATTTTCTCTTATTTTTATTTTAAACTTTACACCATCAATTCCAATTTTATAACCGTCCTCTAACATCTTAAACTTGCTGAAATTGTTCCCCATACTTTCTTAATCTTCACGCAAGTATATACGAATAGAGAAATTGGAAAGAAATAAGTTACTTTGAAATGCAAGCCATCAAATTCTTGTTTTTACACAAAGTTAATGTTTCTAGAAGTTTATTGATTTCATTTTGATTCAAAGCAGAGCAAACATTTATTAAAGTTTTATGTTTGGCAAAGATTTTTGCGTGAAAAAATAAAGAAAAACACTTGATAAATATTTATTTTAATCCTTTCTCATTTCATTTCTGCGAGCAACATATTCTTCGTCCCTTTTATATTAATCTTATTAATTATTCTAATTACTTGAAAATCTGGTACAAGCTACAGCCTTAAGAGCTACCTCTTTCACATGCATATTCATGCTTTAACACCTCTGCTTTTTACAAATTACCATTTTATGAATTTTAAGCCGTGATAAATGACGGGGATAAACGAAGAAGTGCCCCTTTTGGAAGCAAGTTTACTTTGTTTAGCGGATTTTATGCGTCAAGGAACGCGAATAATCTTCAGGGAATGGCATATTCTTGCTCGAAACGTATTGTGTTTCCTTTAGAGGAGAATTGTTTCAGAATTACGCTTAAATAAATTCTTAAAGGGGTGGTTTATTTAAATTGATTTTCGTACAGTGGGTGACATCTAATAAATACATTCTGCACTATTTTAAGGGCGAACAACAATGGTAATTACTTAGCGGAATCTGCAATCTTTAATTATCAATTTTGTGATAATGACTTAAATAGAATATTATTCTAAAATGCTTTTATTGAATCAATCAGTTGCTTTTATTTCTCTTAATTTAACGCACTTGCAAGGAATTTAGGATCCATGACTGTTTTCTGAGGGACGATGTTACTTTTTGGTGTTTAATAGAAGAGATTATACAGAGAATTTATATGATAAAATAAACTATAACAATATAAAATATTTTGTCTCATTTACCCAGGAAATTTCATTAACCAAGTAAGGCGCTGATTTAAAAGATAATGGGCATTTTTGGTGGATGCGTCGGGTTAAACTCAATTCGTCAAACTTCAAAGAGTTTAATCATTATTTTGAAACATAAGTCGATATTATTCTCTGTTTATAAGCGATTTACTGAAAAGTTAGAAAGAAAATGATTTAAACTGAGAAAATAGTTTATTTTTGTAATAATTCAACAGCTATGCAACCCACTTTACAAGACATCCGCTAGTTCACGGAGTGCGCGCTTGGTGTCGCCCTCTACGTAAGGAATTTTTGTGGTGTAGTCGTGTTTAAATTGTTTCTCAAGTTTAGATTAAAGTAAATCAGAGTTAATTAGTGCAAAATGTGCATTATTCGTAATAAAACGGTAAGTTTAATTAAATTGTTGTAGTTTGTTATAACATTCGTAATGCGGCCAGGTAATTTCACCGTTTTAAGACGAATTTCTCCCTTATCCAAATCGGCCCACTAGAAGTTATTCATTTGTTTTTATTTTGTTGTAAAAGCCTTCCATGTTGCCAATACCTTCTTGCAATTGTTTTTTTATTATGGAAGATTACACCTGCTGTGTTCGTGATTATCTAATAAATTGTTAGTTTATTATTTATTCTTATCGTTTAGTAATTAGAGTTTATTTGTTTTCCAGAGTTCCCTCAAACGAGTAGAAGTTGCTTGAGTTCGAGGAGCGCAAAATGCTTATTCTTGCGGTAAGTTTTCTTCCTCAGAATTAATTTCTCTTTGACTAAATGAACTTTTTTTTCTTTTAGCTTGAAGTGTTGTGCAACAAGTACAGTGAGTGCGTTTTGGTGGAAAACGATTATTAAATGAGGAATTAAGTGAGTTGGTGTTAAAAATGTAAGTGATAGTGAAAATGGTGTATGTTCTTGGTGGAAGCTGTTGAAAGCAGTTGGCGGTGGCAGGATGGTCATCAGGTAAAAGGCATTTGTAAAATAGGTAAGTTCATTGTCGGAATTCCATTCAATGTAATAAAACTAATATTTAGCATTCTCAATTCCAGGTAGGTCCCATGAACGTGCAGGGCAGCAGCTAAGGTAGGAGTTTAAAACTTTTTCGAGCATCTCTCCTGGTTTTCCTATTCCCTGGTGTCGCTTCACCGTATTCCTTGTTGCCATCGCTTCGACTTTGGTGGAGGCGCTTCCGTTAATCAGCTTCTTTTCAGCTACATGAAGAGGGCAAAGGAATGAGAAACAGGATTTGATATGGATGATTTACAAAGAAAAAAGTGCATCTGATGTAGTGCCATGGATAAGAAGATGGTGAGTCGCTCTTTGCAATCACTTGTAAACAGCTCACTAATTCGAATTTATTTAATTTGCAGATTCTTTTTCAAAGAAACAAGATGCTTGAGTTCGAGGATCACAAGGAGCTTGCAGTAAGGCACGCTTATTCTTCGTGGTAAGTTTTCTTCTTCAGCATTAATTTCTCTGTCATGAACTGAATATTATTTTCTTTTTTAGCTTGATGTGTTGTGAAACAAATAAAGTGAGTGAGTTTTGGTGGAAAACGATTATTAAATGAGGAATTAAGTGAGTTGGTGTTAAAAATGTAAGTGATAGTGAAAATGGTGTATGTTCTTGGTGGAAGATGTTGAAAGCAGTTGGCGATGGCAGGATGGCCATCGGGCGCAAGGCATTTGTAAAATAGGTAATTAATTGTTTAGAGTTTCATTTCATGTAATAAACTAATAATTAATGTTTTTATTTCCAGGTAGGTTCCACGAACGTGCGGGGAAGCAGCCTAAAGTAAGAGTTTTAAAATTCTTAAACACCCTGTTGGTTCCATAAATAATACATCTCTTCATTTCATGAAGACAATGTTTCAATGGTTGCTTATGGATGATTTATGCTATAAACCTAGTTGCATTACCACTGTACAGGACCTCTTAAAGAAGCACAAAAAGGCATAAGCATTTAATTAGTTAGGGAAATTAACAAGCGCGATATAGTCGTGCCATCTGTTCGGAATGCGCCTGAACCTTCAGTGTAGCTTTTGAAAAGTAAAGGCGCTAGCATCGTTCTCTACAGCAAACTAATTAATTCAAAATTAACACAGTTAATTAATCGAGCTGTTTAAATTCGATTACCATCTATTAGACGATCAATTCGTACTGTTAATTGTTCAATGAACGATCTCTTACTGTTTAGAGCGTAAAGGATTCTTCCAAAGTCCGGCTCAACTTGCGATCTTCTTATCCTTTCAACCGAAAGATGCCGGAGGCGGTCTCTTATGGCGAATTACATGCGAAATCAAGTACTTTTGCCAATAATTGTTGCGAATTATTCCTTTTATTGCCTCGTATGTGCACAGATGACACGGAATAGTATGCTAATTTATTGTAATGCTATTGAATTAATTCGTATACGAATCAATTTTAATGGAACAAATAGACGAGCGAAAAGAATAATGCGATAGCGTCGAAGCGAACGCATCCTTCTCCGTCTCCGCATTCATCTTCGTACGAATGAAAAGAGACGATGTTGATGGTCATAGACAAATCGGTAATAAATGTGTCCCTCCAGCAACGGCAATAATAGCCGCTCTTATTCTGTTATCGATGGTGTTGTTATTACGAGTGACGACTATTAAAATTAGAGGAAAAAGGGGCGAACAATTTATGTGTATGAATGTAATTCGAATGCAGCCATCGAACCCTCCAATTCGCATAACCGTATCCGACCCCAATCTCGTGGGGTGCCGTTAATACACAGCTAATAATCCAATGTTAACACTTCCGGTCCAATGAATTCGGAGGCGCATAAGAGCGAATTCTCTCCCATTTTTTCTCTCTTCTCTCTTCTGCCGTTTCGATGATGGGGGAGACGAAATTCGCGTCGTTTTTATCATCGTTACTAAATGGAACGATGTATAAATATACGATTCGTTTCCGTATCGATTGTGATCGAGGCGAGGCGATCGGTTATTACATGATTTCCACTTAATTTATTAGTAATGGAATAATTTCTCCGCGGGCTGCCCATCGAAACTGAATAATCCTTTGGACGATGATTAAGTAAACCGGGTCCTCTCACGGCGCGGCGTCCGTTTAAATGTTAAGACGGGCGTCCATTTCGCGTTTGCAACGTTTGCGAATTACGTCAGCCAGTTTGTGCCGCAAAGGTCTCGGCTCACACGAACAAACACCAACATCGAACACGATGGTCGTTATGACGAGTGGTGAAGAGAGACAGAGAGAAACGGGGGACGGGGAAGGGCTCGGCGTCGACACGTGGACGCAATTGGTAACTGGATATGTTTTTACCAGAAGACCCCGTAATCCCTATCCATGAATAACAATGATCGTCGACCAAAATCCATCTCTTATCGCGCCGCTCCTATCATTTGCGACGAGATTTTTTTCGCCCGTCGTGCCAATCGAATTAAAAATCGCGCGTGTGTATCGTGTTGCCGAAGACATTTAGAAATCTTTCCGAAACGCAAAATTGCACTTCTTCGGCTCGACCGAGCGTTCCGTTGGCAGATGAATAATGGAGGAGACCGGTAATAAATATTGTTGCGGCGATTCCTTGCGAATCATTTTTCAAAACGTCCGAGCAATCGGATGCGCAAAAATTGCGAGGAAAATAATAGGCGAAAGAACTTGTAACGATTAAATCGACGTGGAGTATTGGCAAGTTCGGCCGCAGGAGGAAAGCAAACGAAGAAAGATGGATTTGTTATGGATTAGCAACGAGGGCGAGAGGAAAGGCTGAAGAACGTGGGGGGAGTCCCTTTTCTTCGCTTCTTCTTCGTTTTTTTCCCTGATAAGGGGATACGACGCTTTCCCACTTGATTATGATTCGTTGTGACAGCAGAGGATGGACGCCAATTTATTCCGTATTAGCGTCTAGGCGCGTCCAATGAAGCGTTCCGGCGCCCGTGGGACGCCACCCTCCGCCACCACCATCGTCGTCATCACCATCACGACGGCGACAAGTGGCGGAAAAGGAAAATAATCGCTCGCATTAACGAAGTCTTCGTTAACGTCCACCAATCGATTGGTAATTTGTTTGTGTTGAAATTAGTCGAAATGAAAGAGAGGTGTCGAGGGAGCGCGGAAAAAAGAATAGCACAACGAAAGAGACTGTGAAAGAGGACAATTTGTCCACATGAATAATGCTAAAAGCGATGCGTATCGGCCACTAAAAGCCGCTATCATCGTCGTCGTCGTCGTGAGCCGTTACGTAAAAGGACGACGGACGAACTCTCCAGTGGTTTCGGATAATGACGACGGTAACGGCGACGTATAAAAGAAGGACGGGCAGCCCCCCGTGTGTTTGTCTATGAATAAAGCAGTGCCCTTTTGAAATTTTCAACGATCGATAAAGTCAGAAACCATTCCATCTCGGGAATCTTTCGAGTTAACCCGCACGCACACAAACGAACGTCCTCGCTACCAGTTTTGCGACCGTTTGGTAAAAGCACTCTCCCGCTTTCCTCCGATCGTTTCCCAGTTTCGCTCAAATTCAATTTTAAACGGATTTCTTTCCTCGAGCACATCCCAATACATTTTATCCTCATGTTTATTGCAGATCCTTTGCCCGATTTTCCTCTCCACGTTCCCTTTCCCTCGTTAGTTTTCCCCTCCTTTCTTGTCGTTCCTTTGCTTTCAACGGGCGAAATTGATGGAAAACTTCGATTTAAGTGGATGTTCAGGAGAAGAATATAGGGGGAAAAAAAGGAAAAACTAGGAGGAAGAAGTTCGTAACGGCGACTTGTTTTATTTAATTTTCGCTCTTTCTCTCGTCGAAATTAATTCCTGCGAGCGAGTGGAAGGAAAATGGTAGGAAACTGGTGACAGTTCCATAACAAATTAGCCCCGAAAAGCTGTTATTACTTAGGGCCTTTTCTCTTTTGCGCCTTTTCCTCCTCGCAGCAGCATGCAGCAGCAAAGCAAATACATTAGACAAAGAAAAAGCGTTTTTTACGCGGACACACATGCGAATAATAATGATAAAAGCGAAGAAGTATAAAGTTAACTTTGATAAATGAGCACGGGCGGTCCCAGTTACTCCATTTACTGCAGATTTGAACCGCGACAAAGCCATTGTGGCCGCACTCTTTCTTGCCATTCTCTCCGGCCATCGTTAAGAGATTAAGTGTAAACGGGATGCAAGGGAGCCCCGACAATATCCACGAGGGTTTCTTTCGTCGCGGGGACCGACCGGAAACAATGCAACATACACGCGCGAGCATCCATCTTCCGGAGTCGACCCTCCTCCGCCGCGTTCTCCTTCGCAACCACGGACTTAACTTTACTTCAAACATTCTTTATTATTACCCGCCATATATCACTTCACACGCTGACTTTTATGTGCGGGAACAACAACGACGACGACGGTCGACAAATAAAATTAGATGCACTCCTCCTCCCATCGCTGCCAACACAATGGCAGTCAAATTCGCCGGAAAATTCGGGCGAACTTCTTCTTTCTCGTCGCCTCCATTAGCCCGCGTCGCTTTCCTTCTTTTGCGATCGCCATTTCGGGCGATTAATAACGGGGAGTTGAAGTTGCCCGTCAAGACGCTAATGGCAATCTGAACGTGCGCGAATGAGACATTGGCGTCTTTCAACATTTCGGCGTACTCGGTCGGCATTAAAGGCAACAAATCTGCGTATCGTGCCCGGTCTAATTAACGTGTAATTAGATTCCTTTTTAATACACATAACACATTCCGCATGTTATTCGATCATTAATTTATGTTAACACCGTTCGGTCGGTAATGAAAAGTGGCAATACGAGCGTCACGCGAACGGCGGATTACAAAAGAACGGAGGGAAAAAAGAAACGAGCACTAAAAGCGAAAGAAACCAGAAGAATCGAAAGGGAGGCAAACTGTATGTGTGTGTGTGTGTGTGTGTGTATATACAATGCACTGTATCCAATCGAATTCACAACCACTTCGCACCACTTATCGTACCACGATCGTTTGATACGAGCGCACGCACTTTACGTAGCGCAAGGAGAAACAGAAACGATTGCTAAACGCGAGAAAAGCGATTCCCTTTAACTTCCACCGGTTAATTTCATCTCGCAACCGACTTAACTCGTCGAGGGCCTCGTTCGCGTGCAAATCGTTCTCGTTCGGCCGCTTCGAGTGGCAACTCGTTACAAGTAACGGCGACGATAAAGGGCCACGTGCACCGCGTACTTGACTACGCAAAGTATCCCTTCGATTTGTTTTCGTTGCCCTCTCGAGCAAAGTGCCCATTGTACGAGGAGCGTGTCCGTGGAAAACGGCTTTTTCGCTAAACTCCCCGCATCGATATGGTTTAATACCGGCGTCGATGAGGATTGAACTTTTGCCCTCCTCGAAGGCAATTTCCTACGTCCAAGTCGTGGCTTAATGATGGATAAAGCTGCTCGGAGGACGATGATTATGATAGCGATCCAATCTAATTCCGGCTGTTGTTTCTCGTGGTGCGTTCGTCGAAAGACGAAGAGGAGAAATTGGCTTGAAAGATCACGTAAAAGGAATGAAGGCGTCCGGGAAGAGGAGGAAGAAGACGGAATCATTTTACTTAGTCGGTAGAGCTTTTTAATCCCATCGTTGGCGACCAAGCGAATAGTTGACAGCGTCGCCGTTCGAACGGCACCGAAGGACGATCGCGTCGATTGCATTAATGGCCGAACGGGTACCATGTCATTTTGTCATTACCGAACTCGAGTATTAAATCAGATTGTTGTCGAAGGCCCATTTGTCCGAGATTATCTTTTTATTATATAAGAGGTTCGTATGCCCGCATCCTTCTTCTGCGGCCTTACCATTATTAATAATAAGTGGAGATTGGAAGGAGCAAAAAAAAAAGAAACGAGAAGACGATCGGGAGGAATGGCGATGCAAGAAGTCCGCCATTGGTCCCACCGGCCATTTGATTGCTACTTTCGAGCCCATCTCGAACTCCAATTATTATCATACGACGGACGTGGACGTGGAAAACGTGTTTAGAGCTAATGTCATACCCGTAACTTCGTTTAATTTATATTTTTCCTCTTCCTCGGCCCCGTCCTCCGCGCGACTCTTCGTCGTCATTACCTTTTGCCTACGCTTTAAACATACCCATCGACGTTGCCACGAACGATGACCGACAATTACATATAAATGACATTTTAATTTAGAACGTATAATCATCGACCACTATTATTTGCTGTTGTCTGGACCCAAAGCAGAGGAAGAACGGCAAAAAGAAACGCTGAAAGAGAGACATAATAATGATATTCGTGGATTTCGTTTAAAATCGGTCTTTAGTCGCCGGCCGAAGCGATCTTTCGAAGCCATTAAATCGGAATGGAACAAACTGCGGAGGTCGATGGTAATAATTAATAATTAGATGTCGGAGACCCGACGTGAAAACCGATGGGAACGGAGCGATCGAATTTTCACGTGAAAAATGCGACGACAACGGGAATCGAAAGAAATTAAATTTAATTCGATTTAAGCTGCGGTTAATGAATATTAATTGTTGCTTGTTTTAATTCCCTCTTAAATTTAATGAGATACAAACGCGATAAGATTTTCCAATCGCTCTATTCTCTCGAGCGGACACTTTCTTCTTTTGTAATTGTCGATAATTAATTTCCGAAACGTTTTGCTCCAATAGGGCCATCGTAATATCGAACGCATACACGAAAATCCGATTTAATTTCCATGTTACTCTTAACGACGACTCATTATGCTTGACGGTCAGTCTCTCCGTCTCTCTTCGGTTAATTTCCTTAATTCGAATCCGTTTTTCTTCGGTTGTCCTTTAACCACGTTTCCTACTCGATTTCGTACGACGTAAATGATTTTTTAATTGGCTTTAACCGAAAAGGAAAACGAAAATCGGTTATTATTTCCCTCGTGGAATAATTTCATTCTTACTTAATAGCGATTTGATAGCAGCTACCGTTCGGACTCTTTAGAATGAGTTTGTTATCGCTTTAGGCTTTGAGCTTTCGTCTGGATTCTTCCCAAAATGCGAGAATATTCGAATCGGTCCGTAATTGTAATCTAATTGGCTACAAAGCGAAACTTCCGGTATTTCGAGTTCTCGCTCTTGTTACGGTTACTCGTTGATGATCGCATTAACTCTGCGTTTGCCTCTTTACTGTTGATTTTTTTACACAACAATGCGAGACTGAAAAATTAAATTATCAACGTGAGAAAGGCGAGCGTTGTTGTTGCTCTTTAATTTATACACTCAAGAGGAAAAAGAAAGAAACGGGAGCGAAGTCGAGGGAAAACGTGAAGGTGCACGCTGCGTTGACGTTCGAATGGCGATTATTATTGTTATTAACATTGTAGTTTATATTATAATGAAGTTAACAGAAAGAGGGACCGAGCGAACGATGTAAATGGCCGGGGACGAGAAAAGGAACGAGCTATAAACAGTCGTTTAAAAAAGCGTTTCCGTTACAAACACACACACACTCGCACACACAATATAATCGAGCAAACGACGTATTTCACTCTGGTTGTGTGCGTTTCTCGAAAGAAAAAGCTCGTTTTCCCTTTATCTCAAGCACGTTCACTGAACACGTAATGTATGCACCAGTTTAAAATACAAAATTGCCGTAATGAGAACAATTTACTGCTAATCGTCGGCGGGATCTTAATCAAGAATTATTATTTCGCAGATAATGAGCTCGTTTGGGTGGCGTTGTTGTTGTTTTTTGTTTAATCGCAATTTGCATTTTTACCTTCGTGAATCGTCCTTTTCCACTCGCTCCATTGTTAGCGATTAATCGACCCTTCATTACGACCCTCACCTATGGCTAATTGCGAACTAATCAGCAATCATCAGCAATCGATTCTTCGCCACAATTCAGCAAACAAACAAAAATTTTAATTAAATATCATTCGCTTCGACGTTATCTTGACTAACAGCAATTAAGCGCAATCCTCGTAGATAATCGCTGTTTATTATTCATGCGGCGCGAGAGGAAGAAGAAAAATGGATTACCGACAACAACAATAGACCGCTCGTAAACCGGCGTAATTAAATGCTTAACGCTTCCGCAATGCTTTTCGCTCCTCTCCACACGATCCTCATTAGAATTCGTTTCGAATTCTCGGTTAACGTGCAACGACAACAAACAAGAGGAAGAAGAAGGTGCAGAAAGTTGTCGAAGACGGCACCTACGCGGGATTTTCGATAAACCAGTCAATTGTTGGGAACGCCTCGTATGTTCGATACAATCGAGCACCTGCTTAAAGAAATAATCATTCATTTAATTTAATTAATTATCGGTCCTCTCCCTCTCTCTCTCCCTATCTCTCTGTGGTCCTCATTCAAACTAAAGGATTACTTAAGAGAAAGTTAATGAACATTATCTAAATTGTTCCGGACGCGTTACAACGTATTAAAATGAATTTTATGGTCTCGCCATCATCATCATCAAGAGTTCCTTTCTGTCGCACATCGTCGGTCTTTGAGTTGTTTCGAATTAATCGCCTCCTCTTGCTGGTTTCTTTTCTTTTCGGCAACGAAAATCGATATGAAATTAACAGTTTTTACGTCCGCGTCGAAGAGGAAAAAATTGTAATTGTTAAAAATGATTTTAATTAAGTTATAACCAAAGATCAAGGCCGAGATTTGATTGGTTTCGTTTTTGAATAAAAGTGCAAGTGCATTGATAATTGATTAATTGAACTTTCGTCGCTGGAATTTGGCTCAATTCTTCGTCTACGAGGGGCCGATTTTTCTTGCCATTCATTTATAACTTGTTCGCAAACGTATAACGTAAAAAATTAACGATCGTTATTATTGAAACGTTGTAAGGTAATTGGAATTAATTGCGATTGCAATTTTCAATTCCAGCTTATTACAACTTGTTAGAGAAGGAGAGAGAATTTTTAATCGACTTGTCGAAGCAAATAAACAAATTGTTGAGAAAAAAATAAATAAACCAAGGAAATGCGTTTTGTTGCAAACGTTATTTTTGCAACACGTCGCTCTATAATATTCGACGCGAATGGAATTGTTTGTGTGTATGTTGCTAAAACGGCGTTTACATTATAATTAATTGCATTTAATTGAATAAATTATTCGCCATAAAATATAATTTGTTGCGATTCGAGTCGAGGGTCACTGCGACAATGCGAATTTGTTACAAAAAAGAAACGGCGATGTGTCTTAATTTTCCGGAAGCCTCTTCACTAATCGCTTGTAGGAAGCTTTGAAGCAAGAGAGGTGCTCCGTCTAAATCTAAAATCCAAACACCTTTGCCAATTAGTTCTAGCCAATTAACTAGATGAATAATCGCTAATTTTCCATCGTTCTCGCTCGTTCTTCTATTATTACTTAAACCATCGAATGCGATGTTGTCCTTCGACGATTTTAATTGACTCTGATTGTGCTCGTATACGTGTCTCTGAATTTATTGTTGCCATTTACGTTTTTCTTCGCGATTATCATTTAAAAACTAATTAGACGTGGTAAATAATTGCGGTTCGCGAAAATTGAATAAAAATAAATACGAAACGTAATTAGTCGACAATCAAATGATAAATGGAAACGAAGAAAAAAGTTCCTTTACTAGTATGTTGCGGATAAATCGACTGGCAAAAGCCATTATTTCATTGCAGATTCGGTTGCAATTCGATCGTTATTAGAACGATTAAAACTAACAAATTGAGAGAGAAAGAGATGGATAAATAATTAAGGATTAATTGAAGACATAATGCAATCATCGCCGCCATCATCATCGTTTTAATGGATTTCTAATTATAGCGAATCGATTGAATGCAATTAAATGAAGATTTCGCGATCAAGGACTTTGAATCGCCACGTTTTCCGTCGATTAAAGCCCGGCAAACGGAAAAATCTTGGAATTTCGATTAAAAACTGAAAAACCGTCAACGTTTAAGAAGAATCAACATCCTGTTTGTTAATTTAGCAGTAACAATTAGAATATTAACGACGCTAATTTCGCAATTTAATTACAAAAGAAAAAAAAACAGAGGAATCTCTCTGACGCTGCTAATTATCCGAAGAGATTGCAAATTATTACACGTACGAATCAATTAGCGGTTTTCCTACAAGGAACTCGCATATGTAAATGCGTCTAACCGCAAAACATACTGGCTTAATTAGCGTCTGGCTTATTAATAATAATCCATCGAATCGAGCGAATTAATTGCTTCGAACGATATCAGATCATCGTTAAATGCAATTCTTTTATTTTTGCGCCCTATCAATTGCAGAGACGCACTTTTTCTCTCGTTAAATGCGCTCGGAATTTAATTTGGGGCCGCGCAAGTGTTATTATGGCGAAATTGAAACTCCAATTGGTAAACAAAAACAGTCGAAATCGTTAATTGATTAAGGCAGATACGCTTTAACGATTTTTCCTCTTTTTTAATCCGGTTGATTGGGATTGGTGTCAAGGCTTTTTCGAAACGTTTATGTTTTAAATTTGCTGGTGGATTCGAATCCTTGTCTCGTCCAAATTCTCGGCGATTTTCCCCCAATTGAAATCGCTTCGAAGAACCGGGTGTCACTTGCATTGCGAGGCGTCGTCCTTGACGGAGGAGCGAACAATTTAAAAGTCGTTAATAGTTTTTTTCGGAATTAAATTCGATGATTAGCTCCCCATTAATTTCGTAATGGGTTTTTGGTAAAACGCGCAAAAAGCGAAATTGGTACGTGTTGTTGCGGTCGCCGTCGAATCTAATTGCCATAATTGCGCTAATTTTCGTTCGCAGAACGTTAGAATCGAGGATAACATTTGGATTGTACGAGTATTGGCGTGCTCTCGAACGTTTAAAGTCCATTCGGAATCATTCTCCATCGATTGCCGTTGCGTTATTGTACGAAGTTTTATCGGGGCGTTAGAGAAAAGCCGATTTCGACACCCTCCCCCGTCTTTCGTCGCTTTCGACTTCTGTTCCGTTGGCGATGGTGATTATTATTCAAATCCGATTTTCTCTTGATTCGCTTTTAATAATATCGTGAATTGGTTTCTCATGTCCTAACGCAATTATTATTAATAATAACGAAGAAACGGCAACACTTTTCCGAACTAACGACGAGTGACGCATTTCGGGGGCGCCCTTCGAGCAACCGGACGATCGCTAACGATTCCACAATACGAAAAGGGTACGAACAAACGACGGCAGCAACGGACGAAAACTTGCTTCATTCATTTACAATAATAATAAAGGTTACGAGGGTGGATGGTGAGGTAGCGGTAATAACGTGGAGAATAAAAGAAATCCCTTAAATAAAATTTGAAAAAGGGAAAAAACAATGAGGAAAACAACAATAAAACATTCTATTACTTTGGCACGCCACGTCGAAAAAGGCAACGGGTGCGAAAGAGAGCCTCTCGGCCTAATTACGGTCTGACGGCCGGTGTTGTTGCCGTAGTACGAAGTGGCGGTGCGGTTATCCGTAATGATCTGGCCGGAAGCACGTCGACCGGAAGCGGTGAGAAAAACGCCATTTTGTACGCTAGTTGACTCCGGTTTCGTGCGAGCCCGCTTAAGCCATTATTGTAAATACAACCGAAAATAATAATGAAAAGAGAGCGGCAGAAGAAGAAGAAGAAGAAGAAGAGAAAAGGCAATTTACTTGACCGCCGAGCGACTAACTACGAGATCGGTTCGAAGTGGCGGAATCTGCACGGATCCGAGATTGAATGTCGATTCCGATTTTAATAAATTATTCATTAATTTTCGGCGATATCAAAAGGATTCTGCGTGTACGACAATAATATCAATAACAACGGCGGAGGAATGGAATTGTCGATGGAAGAACGCAATCGAAGGCGACCGAAGAGACGGCGTTTGATCTTCTTCCTCCTCTTCTTTCCCGGCATTAAAGGACGTTTGCATTCGCATACGGAGGAGTGCAGTTGCCGAGCGGCGCGAGACCGGAAATCTAATATCGTGCAAAATAGTGAGAGAGATTTCGCACACACAAAGTACGAAATTGGCTCCTCTCTCTCTCTCTCTATCGTTCCCCGGTCCCCTCTTTATCCCGCGATCCATCTCTGGATGTGTGATGTTTGTGTGTGTGTGCAGCTCATTTTAGTATGTAAATTGGTGTCGGAAGGAGCGCGATCGGTCCCAGACCATGAATAGCAATCAGTCTGACTGTTGACTGCCGTTGCCGTGCTTCGCTTGATTGTCCTCCAATTGGCAATTTTCTACCACAACACCAGATTACGGTGCAAGCATTTGCGCCGTGACGCAGCATCGAGCTCATGCGATTATTAGCTGCGGAAAGAATAATTCGCTCGAAACCAATCATTTCCGGTTCCTCTTGCGCCCATTAGCTTCCATTTTCTTCGTATCGCCTCATCTATCAGTGCCGCGTATTAACATATAAATCCGGGCATCGACTAATTAAATGGCCATTAGTAGAAAAGGTTTCTTGAATGGGTTTCCATGTCGAGTGCCCACGGGCCATTTACTCGTCTCTCTCGCTCTCTCTCTTTCTCTTGTCGTGTCTTCGGTTTCGTTTTTATCGTCTCCCATTCTTTCTTATCCGTGTCCCATGTAATCTCTAATCGGTGTCCTAAATTACCATTCGAAATTGGTCGAGGGACACGTTTGTTTGAGCGAAGAAAAAACGACGAAACGTAGCGGACAGACGGTTGGCACCTCCCACGGCGTCGTTTCCCATTTCATTGATAAAAAAGAGGGCGAAGATGCGATTTTCTGAATGGATTTTCCGAAATTATAGCCGAGGACGATGCCTGCGAGGTACGTGCCAAATAGGGCGAAACGAAAAGGTCCGTTTTGCGGATAATGGTTTACGAGTAATCGATCGTTTCCGGTACGAATCTCCGAGCAATTATTATGAAATTTGTCTCAATTTCCATTCCTCGCCGAACGCCGATTGTTTCGCTCGCTGGCAATTATCTAAAGCGACTCCGGTTAGACGATGGCCCGACGTGAAAGATCATAATTAAAGGCACGACGTTCCTCTTTGTCTCTTCGTTCCTCTAAAGGGACCACTTGTCACCGGTCGCCCGAAACATTCATAAGCACTTAAGCGGTGCCCATGTATCATTATATTTCATCATCGTCTTATCGCGTTCGATTCGAGCGATGTTAAACGAAAGTGAAAGAACTCGGACGACGACGAATGCGACCGTCGTCTCATTAAATTGATAATTCCGGGGTGTGGATTAGCCTTTTTCATTATGATTATTCTTCCAGCGGGTTTCCCTTATCTCTTCGATAAACCTTTCAGTCCAAAGGTGTGCAATGATCAATGACCGTCATCACCTGCTGAAATCAATCGAAACCACCAAATCGATTATTTAATGAGAAAATGTAACAGGGGAATTGGCAAAACGATCATCGAGTTGATCAAATGTTATTGTTTCTTCGTAAACGGGACGGTAATTTATTCGAACCACAAAGATCGGAATTGAACGGAAGCTTCTTTTGCGGTAGGTGCCGATTATTAATTAGCATCAGATTGATTGCCGAAGGAAGAATTCGATATACGAACAAATCGATGATCGACGATCGCTTCGTGAGCCGCGTGTGAATGACCAAAAAACAAGAGGTCCGTCTACTAAATCTGGCGCCTCTTACAAGAAACGAAGACCACGTCCGCCTTCTTCTCTTCTTCTTGCTCCTCCGCCGTACAACTCGTTTCTCTCCTCTATCGCACGATCTCATCTCGACGAAGATTTGTCTTTCGAATTAATGTCTGTTGCTCTTTATCTCGCGTGATATCTTTTAACAGAAGATGACGACGATGATGATGGAAATGGGAGGCGAGAGAGCGCAAGGGAACTCGAAAGGTTAACCCATTTTGTTCTGGTTTTGAAGTGCGTTCGGGAGGATGATGGACCTTCTGGGGAAAACGAAATTGATTTGACGAAGAATCCGACTTGTCGCATGTTATTATTGCTCGTTAAATGCGCTCATTAGGACGTTAAATGTCTTCTTATCCGACCGGATGTTCGGTGCGTTTGCGTGTGAAAGAGTCGATGGGATTGACGTAGATTTGCAATTAATTTGCAACGTTCTTCAACAAAAAAAGTTTCTTCTCTCCTAAGCAAGTGGTAAAACAAACAAATTCGGTCGATGGTAATCGGCAATTCGAGATGAATTCTGAACCCGAAAAGAACGGCGTTTTTTTTTCTATAAAAAGTGGCATCAAATTATTATTGCTATCAGATTCTTTAATCAAAGCGAGTTGATGATGAAGAAAAAGATGATGATGATGATGGTGAAGTGGTTAAGAGCTTTTGTTTTATATAAAAGTTCCATTAACGAATGACGATGGGAAATGGTCCGGGATTAAACTTCTTTTCTCTCGTTTTCTTTTCGTCGTTCAACAGTAAATAAATACGGATTCGATTTACCATTAAGTTATTAGAATTAAACGCGTGCAATTACGTTCCGTTTCATGTCTTTTGGTGCTCGTTTTTTCTTCGTTCCTATTTTAATTTTATTCAATTTGTTTTCTTGCTCTTCTTCGTCGTCACCAGATATAACTTTGTTATGTTAAAACCCGAAGAAATGGTAGATGTTATCGCATTAAACGCGAAGAAGAACACGAAGTCTTCTGATTCGATTTGCATTGATAAAGCACGTATGGAAAAAGTGGCCGAAACGAAGGAGGAGAGGAAGATGAATCGATGATGGATGGATGGTGTAAGTGCGGAGGAAAGAAGCTAAACAAACAATTCGTTTTCCATTAAGTTTGTGGTAGCGTTAAAGCCACGATTTCACGTGACCAATTTTGTGGCTTTTCGTTCGTCTTCTTTAATCTACCATCACCTATACGATTCATCTTCGAGATTGTTTGTTTAGCTGCTTAAATTGGCAACGGGAGAAAAAGTCTGCACATATTACCGATCGAAAAATGAAAGAAAAAAAAAATAATAATCTTCCAGTTATTTCAATTTAAATGTAAAGCGATTTTCTTCTCTTCTTCTCGTGGCTTCTTCGTTTCGCCACGCCAAGAGATTGCCGCTGGTAGATTATAATCGATGCCATCGAAAGAGTTTTGTAACTAGTTTGGCAGGGTTTAGTAAAGCACCACCCACACGTCTCCAGTAACGCTAATAATAACAAAGCTAAATGCCGACAAGAGACACATTTTTCGTCTTTGGGCGAGTGAGAGCGTGAGAGACGACGAAGGCATTTTTTTTGCAAGTTGTATTTGAAACCTCGGTTCGTTTAAAATTATAATTAATAGTATTTTGTTTCAGGTAAACTCTCTCGCGTGGATAATGAACACAAAAATGAGAATCGTTTATTAAATAGGTTTAAGTTAGACGATGAATTGGCAGAAACTGCTCAATTCCTCGAGATGCAAGGAGACGGGAAAAACACTTGCCGTCCAGTTAATTATTATAAAAGGAAATGTGCGTTAGATTAAAGTCGTTCTCGAATTGATGCTTAGGGAAGAGGTAAAAAACAGAAAATTAATAGCATCGATGAAGAAAAACGAGGCAAATGTCCCTGTCATTATTAACAATAATCCATCACTTACGGTAACTGTATTATTTTGTTTCTTAAGGTCGTGACTCTCGTACGATCCCATCTTATGCATCGATCTTAAATGATAGTCATTTCAGTTGGGGAAATGTCTTTAATTTTCCCCTTCATAACAAAACTGACCAAATTGTCATTATATCATTATTATTATATATGTATGTGGCATTCGAGCGAACGTACGGACAGATGTATCGAACGTTTGCACGTAATTGGTTTCTTTTATTTCTTCGGTGAAGAATTAAATGGCAATTTTATCCGACTGCACAAAAAATTGAAGGCAGAGAGAGAGAGAGAGAGAGAGAGAGAGGGATAATTTCATACTTCGAGCAAACTGAAATCGTACAAATTGAATGCTCATCCACGTTTCCTATGATTATTATTAGACCGTTATTATTGTTAGAGATCAGGCCGAGAGATACGTTAGGTATCATTAGTTCTTTTACGATGCAACGATATAAAGTTGCGGGCAATTAATTGCGTAGGAATTGAATTCTCGAATTTGGAAAGACGTGAATTAATCGAAGAAATTAAAAGTGTTTGGCCGGCGAAAAGAATGAACCATATGGACGTGAAATTCGTTTATTTTATCACGGTAAATGATCAACAACAATGGGTCACCTCTTTTATTGCGCCAATGTACCAAACACTCCGCGAGGGGAAATCGATGGTAACAATAATGCGTGCGGGGGAAAAAGAGCAAAACGCTGCCGAGGACACAATGCGAAAGAGTGGCACGATGACGATGGCAAATGCGCCCGATGAAGGGGACTTCATCATCGTCGCCGTCGTCATAATTGAAAAGGCGTGCGGAATTAAACCCCAGAAAATGAAAGGAACCGAACGAGCGAGAGGGAAACAACAAAAAAACGAGGAAGGAAATAATAAACCGGTGCCAGAAGTGTAGGAGAGCGGACTAATGATAATAAAATAATTATTCAGTTCGAAGCTCGCCAAATCGACACCTGTCAATTATGTTGCGTAGAATTCGCGGCGAAACGAGAACGATTTATGCGAAATCATCGTGTGTCGTTCCCTCCGACGTTTGGCGGAAAAATAATAAGAATAAAAGCTGCCCGGCAATATGTGTCAATAATTATAATAAATATGTGCGGAGCGAGGACGATGAAAAGGTCGGAGGAAAAGAAAACCAGTTTGAGCGCCAGTAAATTAATCAAGCGTCCCTCTTCGATTTAATAGACTACTTTATCAAAAAATTAAAAAAAAAACAAATTCAAAGGAGACCTCTAAGGAATAAAACGGAGACAAAGACGAGAAGAAGTCTTCAGCCTTCATCAACAACGACCAGCTACCAGCGATCGGATTCGTGGCACATAAAACGCTCGTAATTGTTCTTGTAATGGATAATTCGTATCGATCAATCATCAGCCATCGACTTCTTCGTCTTATTAGTGTCGCGATGGGCTTCAAGAGCGAAAAACTAAAAATGCGTGGGCCCAAGCATCGGACTTACTATTGCGTTTAAACTTCTTCGCGAAACAAATCGAATTCCAAGAAAGTGTCGGCGATTAGGGAAACGATCATTAAAGCCGCGCTAATGTTTTCCCTTTTCGTTTCTTTCTGCCCTTTTGTTCCCACTGCCATGCGGCCGTTCGTTATTCCGTAAACGCAATAATTCGAAAGCAAAGGCAAATTACCTTCAATTACACATGCATGCATGCACACGCAGCATTCGAAGTAATGGCGATGGCTTCGTGACGGGTTCTCGATCGCCGGCGCCGGCACTCGCAGAAGGAGAACGGATGGAATTGTTTAAGGACTTTTCGGTGCGAAAATCTGCGAAAATTTTCGATTTGATGGGGACGTTGTCTGTTGCATTTTCTAAGGGAAACGAAGGAAAGTTAATTGGCTAATTTGACGAGTTTTAACGTGTGACTTTTCGACTTTTTCGTCGACGAATGGCATTTTTTTGTTGGCGAGAACAAGAGAATTAGCGTAACAAATAATAAAGAACGGTAGCAAGCAGTAAATCGTAGTGTTAATTAACGTGATTCTCTTTGGATTGTTACTAGTTTAGAAGGCTCCCTTCTTTGCCATCTTCATCTAACTTATTAAGAGAAATTTCTGCTTTTCTCTTTTCGGATTATTTTTATGGAATTGTGTCGCACAATAATACGTATAACATCAATTAAAATCGCATTAGACCCTAATGGATTTTAATCCACTTAGATTTTTTTTTATTAACGACCATCTCTCCGTTTCTCTTCTGCCTCGTCCGTTTCACATATCTATTATTTACAACGCATAAATGATATTATTTACCGGCTCTTTATTAAGTCCCTAACAATGCTCGCTGTCTTTCTCACTCAATTTATGTGGCTGAAGCCAACCGAATTGAAAAAGTTCTCCTTTTTGTTTCGCCGTTTTCTGCCTCATTCTATGTTCCATCGCTTATTGTTATTATATTGTTATACGAACGACAGGATATGCAAACTGAAATAGATTACGTTTTATTATTATTATAAATGTATGATTACCTTTTATAAAAATAATATGACGACGATACAATAAATAATAATAAAATAATAATGGTTAAGTATGTAAGTAACAATCAAAATTAATGAAAAATATGAAAATAATTCGTTTTGCTGTTGTTGCTGTTGTTGTTGTATTTCGAAAAGAGAAAAAATGGTAGATTTTCATGTATCATTATGATAATGCGCGTATTAATTCAGCGGGTGTTTAAAAATGAACAAACGTTTCCGGCCATTTAGTCACGGTTCACGGAAAACTATCTCTCTCTCTCTGATTTTTACAATGATTTTTAGCGATTTTCCCGTTTTCGGTTGGTCGTTGTTGCTCGCCATTGTCTTGCTCTTACCAGGCGGCCCACACAATAATCCATTTAATCATCTATAATGAGCAAGAAAGACGTGCCATCTCCAATAGATGCGTACGTTTTATGTTAATATTTATTTAAATTGCATCAAGATAAATCTCATTTATTACCTTTAACATCCTGCTCACTATGGAAAATTATAGCAATTTCAATCGCTTTTTTCCCTTTATTCGCTCTATCCCGGACCTTTCAAATTAGTTTAACAAGATGCTAATGAGCGATAATAACAGTTCTGATTGGACCATTTTGCTCTTCAACATAATACAGCGGATTTGTGCAACAAAAGCCATCCAGAACCTTGAAGTGTTTCAAAGAAGAAGAAGGAAATGTGCCAAAGTGAAAAAGAAAAAAGGTGACCAACTTTTACAACTTAATAAACTCCACCATCAGGCGATATTCCGTTCGGTTATCGCAAAAATCTTTAAAGTTCCCATTTGCAAAAAGACTCGCTAATTATTTATTTCGCTTTTAAATGTTTGTAAGCGATTAGCCACAACAAATTGGCCAACAAATATAAATGGGTCCATACGTTAAGAAAACGACGAAGATTGTCTCTCTACCTGCACTTAATTCGACCACAAGCAACAATGAACGAAATCCGGGATTGCGAGTGAGGCGGACAAAAAGAAAACGTGTAAAACAATTATAAAATGTTACGTTATCGTTTCTCTAAACGAATACGACAGTTGGTCGTTTTATGGGGTCGATGTTATCTCGAATTTTCCCAGCACGAAACGTTTTGAAAGTGTAGCAAAAATTGGTCGAAACGAAGGGAAGAGAGAGAGAGAGGGGGACAGAGAATGAGAGAGAAAAAGGGAAACAACGTTCGTATGCGGTTCACGTGTAATTAGAGTTAGAACGAACCGTTTAGAGATGGAGAAAAACGAGCTTTAAACCGTATGCATAGAGCTTTACATGTTAAGCGCAAGAATCGGGGGACCTTCAACTGGAACGAAAGCCCAAGTTTCGCCCACATTTTCGTTTTCGTCATCCGATTTTAATCGCTAACAATTTCTCGTCGTAAAAATCCCATTTAAACACGACGTTTAGGTTTCAAGGCGAGAGCAATTTTCGAAATTAAACCGCCATAAAATCGCTTTTGGTCGAAATAAATGTCGCGCACTAGAAAAGGAATTAAAATTGTTGGTACAATCCAAATAGAAACCAGACGTTCAATAATCCACGTGATTTGCATAAATTTAATTTGAAATGTTGATGGTGGCGAGGAATTGTAACAGTAAAGAAGCTGGTAATGATTGCGGGAAAGCGGGTAGCAGTAAAAATAAATTGCGAACAAATGATGATGATGATGACGATGTGAAACTTACTGGGTAATTGTAACAAAGTATAAATTCCGAAAATGGGAAAGGAAATTAGCAAAAGAATGAGCAATTAAATATATTTTCTTTCACATTCGAGAACAAAGTTCAACTAAAGTTGGTAATACGTCTTCGCGAAGCAGAAGAAGTTTACCTTAATATAATATCACGTTATTACTAAGAATAATGATGATAATAACGAGCGGGAGCCGAGTGAACAACCAGGAAGCGGTTCATGTCGCTGGAATGTAAACTAAACACTGGGATAAATGCAGAAGAGCGAGAGAACAAAAGGTTATGAGACGGGGCAAAAGAGTGGCCGAAGATTCGAGTCTTTTGCCTTAAGCTCAACTGCGACATTATAACTATATTACGGGCTCCTTTCGGTATTTAGATGTTAATTTACTTGCGAGATAACTTTCCTTAGTGCCTCGCACTTGGAGGACGGAATCTCGACTTCGCGGACGAAGACAACAACAATAGCAACAATGGCCAGAGTCAGGGTACGTTAAATACGGACATTTTACACTCGGCTGCACAACACGACTCGCTCGTACTTTACATATTTCTTCGGAGAGAACTTGAATCGAGAATAAAATTTATTTGCAGTCTTAAAACGTTAGGAATTAGTTTCGTCTTCCTAAACTGTTTAGAAAAGAAACTCACAGATAACGATCAGTTTGTGCGAGTATAATAATGAATGAGGAAACGGCGATGAGGCAAAGTTAATTTCTTCACTTTACATAACAATCGTGAATAATAATTGTAACGGTAGGTAAGCGTTTGGCTCTTCAATTAAAATCATATGATTATTAATTAAATTAAAAACGCTTTCTTTTAACTTACAAAACATTCCGCATAATGTTATTAAGCTAATCATAATTCCATTCTATTGTTCGATTGTTGTTGTAATTATTATAAATAACAATTTGGGTTTTTTTTTTCTTTTTTTGGGAGGATTAATTAACTAATTGGATTGATGATCACAACTTGGAGGTAACGCAACGACTCCAAAAGAAGAGTGAAAGTGTTGTATAACTAATAATAATAGATCGAGAGAGCAAAAAATTAAATAATGCCTTTACAGCATGATTTTTAACAGAGCATGACAAATTCTGCAAAGAAATCTTGCTAATTTATTTAATAAAGTTTAATTGCTTGCGAATACGCGAATCGAATTGCAACGATCGATTAGCAACAGCGTCCCTTGCAGGACTTTGTTTTCCCCGAAGTTTTCGCGAATCGCACTGTATACTCATTAAAAATCGTTGACGATCTTAATTGTTGCGGATTCCGAATGGGAAAGTTGCAAACAAACGTTTCCGCAATATGAAAACTGAATTTGAAACCGAGGAATTTTAATTGTTCCCCTATTCTTTTGACTCTTCATTTTTTCTTAATTATAACAGAACGTAAGGATCACAATTAAGTTTTGATATGTGTCATTGTTGTTTAATTACGAACCGAAAAGTAAAATGAAGGAAATAAATAGGAGAAACCGAGTAGCAATGGCAATAATAAAAGGCTTTTATTGTGTGTTTAATTTGAAATTTTGTTATGATTTAGAATACAATGGGAGGACTTTTATAAATAATAATTGCACCGGTTACGTTACGGATTTAATGACGGAAATTGTTAATTATTTCTTACGTTTCGTTATAAATGGCAGGTTATATAATTCATTATAGAAAGAGAGCGAAAAAAATGGGAAAGAATGCAAACTTTGCCATTATTCGAACGCATTATGGCGAAGTAAGTGATTGACTTTTGACAGGTTTTGTCCTTTTAAAATCAAAATCATTTCAATTGCTCTAGGAAAGTTGTCCTAAAAAAAGCGTTTGTCAATTGAAACATTTTACATTTAATTTTGGGTTTTAATTCATTAACAAAACAGAGGATAAAGTTGTCTTCTGTTATTAAATCGAGTTTAAAAGCGAAAAGTCCGAAACGTACGGATCGTAATCCGTTGGTCGTCCGAAATCGTTATTAGCCGCTTGTGTTTGCTTTATGGCAAGGAAAGTTAACGATTCGTGACAAAATTTTGAAAAAAGCAAATAAAAGGCCTCTTTCGTTTCTAATTAGTATTCGTACCCGTTCGAGGATCGCTGTAATGATAAATAAACGACCGTAATGTATGGAAACTGTGTTCGAAAGCTAAAAATTAATTGCAGCAAGAAATTTATGGCTAAAGCATTCAAATTGCTTGCTGGGATACATTAAACGTGGTTAATCTTGGCGTTAAATAAACACGTAATCGCGTTAATTAAACAAATAATAATTTC
This sequence comes from Hololepta plana, assembly GCA_963695495.1. Taxonomy (NCBI): domain Eukaryota; kingdom Metazoa; phylum Arthropoda; class Insecta; order Coleoptera; family Histeridae; genus Hololepta; species Hololepta plana. Next base: position 4,674,224 of record OY968839.1, read on the forward strand.
AGCAGTAAGTGGCTGAATTAATAGGCAAAATCTGCGATGGCGATTAAACCATAAAAGATACAGTTTTGATGATGATGAGTTTTATGGTCCTCGCATAAGAAGCGAGCGAATTGGAATAAATTTAGATAAAGCTGCCACATTAGAATAATCCTTCGTAATAATTCCATTCGGTTTCTTTTTCCATTTCGGCGTAATTAAATCTGCGATCCGAATGCTCGAACGTTACGTTATGTAATTATTACGATTATGAAAATTAAAAATGGTAAATGGAGAGGAAGGAAAGTTGAAAAAAGAATGGAGAGGAATAAATTTAATTTATTTTAAATGGAATATAATGGGTAACAGTTAGCTCTCTGATGATTATTAATAATAATTATGAAAGAGCTTCACAGAAGCGTAGATTGAAGATTATTCTTTTCAGATAGACAACAATCGTTATCGTACGGAATGGCCGCGTTTATTGTTGTTGTTTGAGCGCAGAAAAGGAGAGAGAGAGAGAAATTATAAAATGCGAACCGTGTGGAACGACGACTAATTATTGTTATTTAAATACGATTATTCCAATTAGATCTCTCTTTCTCCTCGTCTCTCGCTTCACTTTAAAATCATAATTGCTAATAATTGCTCCGGCCAAAGTGAAAGTCCCCGCAATTTATTATCGTTAAGTTTGCTAAAAAGTTGTTGCACAAACGTCTTTGGAGAAGCGATCGAAAGCCCTTTTTAACGCATTAACCAAATAATTTATTTAAAACGTATGCTGAATATTTATTAGGCGTCGAATCGAACAGAAAGCCATTTCGTTTCGAACAAATTAATGCCAAATTCGTCTGCGGTTTGCTGTTGATGTAAAAAATCGTTATCTAAACGCCATTTGACAGATAATTAATTACGATTAATTAAAATTAAGAAAGGATTTAGCTCCACGTAAAAAAGCGTTTTAATTAATTGACCGTTGAATAAATCGCTTTCTTTCTTCTTGGGAGATAACTTCATTCAGATTAATTGCCAAATAAAATGGAAGAAGAGCGTGCTATTTAATTGAGATTGATGCGCAAATTTATGAGACATTAGTCGTTGATTATTGGTGGAATCGTACGAACGTTGAGCTCGATGGATATTTATTATTTCGCCGTTGTATTGTGGGAAACTAAGAACCGTTTAAAAACGTTTTATACAAACAACTGCTACCTGCCTTTTATCTGCAAATCATTTAATTTAATAAAATAACGTTAAACCGGCGTATGAAGGGAAAAAACCGCGTGGAAACGGATAAGAGGAGAGAATGTTAATTAAAATCTAAACAATAACAGTCATTATAAACATTTATAAAAAAGGAAAATAAAATAAAGGAAGGAAAGAAAGAAGCGTGAGGATTAATTACGGTTTTAATGCAGGATATCCTAAAAATTCCAAAAACAAAAATTATGTGAGCATAAACATCGGCGTTGGACTCGTTAAGGAGGCCTTAATCAGATAATCTACACGTTTTGTGCACCACTTTCGGCCCCCCGTTTATTGTTCGAAATAAATATGGGACACCGTTGAATAAATAATTCACAAACTTCCTTCTTCGCTTTTTGCCGTAATTTAAAACAATTTCCAAAGTTTTCCGTTTGCTTTTTTTGTTGCAAAAGCTCTATGTTTAGGGCACTTACGAGCCAAATTACGGAGTTTCGTATTAAATTTCAATAAAATAAAAGGGGGCGCACAAACAAGTGAAAAGGATGGATCGCATAGAGAGAGTGCAGTGGAGCTTGACTCCCATTAGAAACGATCGGAATTGTGGAAGAGAACGAGAAAGAGAGGAAAGAAAAAAGAGAGAGTTGGGGTTCGTTCCTTAATTTCAACTTAATTGTTACAGCGACACCATCTGTTTCCTTTTCGTACTCTTTAGTGCGGTAACGATCAGATTATCATTATTCAGTACGACCACTCTATTTATTTAATTGTAATAAACGAGTGGGGCCCTCCGTACGCGCTCCCCCATCCACGCACTTCACATTATTATTTCCCTAAATACCCACGTTCGAATTCGTTTTTTTTTGTTTCGCTTTGCGGCCCCCCTTTTTCGATCGTAAGTGCCTGCTTGTAGGGAGCAATTATCGATTGTTCTTTTCGGTTTTACCCCAACAAGCAATTGCAATTTGATCGGGGTTTAATTAACGAAACTGTTTAATCAGTTCTAATCGAGAGAGCGGACGACGTACGGGAGAATGTCGAAAGTAACAAAAAGCGAATGAATAAAATTAAACGCGAATCTCGTAATTGATAATTACGGCCGTAATTAACCGAACAAATTGTGTATTTCTTTATGTGTTAATTCCGTTTTGTTCGCGGTTTACACGATGGATGGATGGATCCCATTCGAATTAACTGTACAGGCAATCAAAACGAGCGAATGGAAGAGGAAGATTAACAATTATAAATGAAATAATGAGATAGTTATTAATCCATTACTATTGTAAATCACGGTCGACGGAGGGCAATAAAATAATTAGACGGCAAGAAAAGGAGTCACGATTTACTTTGTATCTCGTCCCCGCATTTTCGTCTTTCTCTAATTTAATTTCTTTCCTTGCTTGAAAAAATCCATTTAATTCGACGATTATTCGTGTCCATTCTAATTGGACCTTTAATTAAATTTAATCACAATCCGCGGGCAAACGAGTAACGGAACGCGAGCGTGGAAAGCGTGCAAAAAGACCGTCGCAATTATGAAGCGAAATCCAAACGACATTTGCGACGTCAGCTAATTAATTAACAATATAATCAACAGTAATTTGTCTCATTAAGCCGATGTGAAAATCGGCTCTTAGTGGACGAATTTCAAGAAGAAAACGCTAGCGCGACTTGACTTTCACTTTTCCTCCACATGATCAATTGTTTGCGGTGAAGGAAGGAAGTCGTTGATGAACGATCGACGCTCGAAATTAATAAAATCCATCAACAATCGAACCAATTTCCTTTTTTGCATCGCGTCAAGTGGCGGGGGTTGAAATTTCCGTGCGTCGGAGGATAATTAATTAACAATGCACCCCATTTTAATGGGGCAATAACGACGAGAGTGTTATTAATTTATTATACGCGCATGTATGAGGAAAGAACGAAGGACGACGACGGCGATGATGAAGAGTGTTTATTTGTGTTTTAATCTCGCGAATTAAAACGGATCCAAATGGAAATTAATGATTTCCCGTCCGGCTGCCGATCGATGATTAGCCGCTTCCAAAGGGCTCCTTCGCGCAGCAATTTTCGGTGTCGAAACGAAGACAATCGCGTAATAAAAAGCTCGTTAAAGCTTGCGGCAATCGCCTCCTTCTTTTTCCTTCTATCGCTCGTTTATTACAGCGGGGCACTGTAAATAGGAACAACGTTAGTTTGTAATAGAAAGTTGGACGATGAAAGGGGAGAACACGATGAAAAGCTCGTTTAGTCCCGCCGAAAAGGCAAGATGACGATTGTACGGGGGGCGGACGAAAATCCGCTCGCTTCCTATCGATTGCTTACGGTTTCTTGCCTCTTTCTCAACTAATGGACGTGCAAGTGCGAAGAACGCGATGTTGAAGATTGCAAAAGAAGCAGTTCTTCATTGAGTCTAAGGCGAAGTGGTCCCGTTTTGACGTCACCCCGTATAGCGTCGTTGGGGCTAAAGGGGGGATGCGTATTAACGCCGTAAAAACGGGGGGATGAATGAGCGAAAGAATCGTGAGAGAGAGAGAGAGAGAGGGAATTAATAGATGGGTGTAAGATGCAGAAGAAGAATGGAGTGAAAAACGCCCAAAACTGTTTTCCACAAAGCGAGGAAAACGGGTAAAAAGAGACGAGAAGAAGGAAAACAACACGTTCTCTCAATCTAATAAAAATCACGACGCGATCTGGGGGTCCGGCCCATAAAATAAATACGTGCGAACGTCGTAAAGCTGGCCCCCGCGACGCTGCCATTGGCTCGGCTCTCGCGCGATTTCCAGCACGATTGGACGCGGGCGAACGAGACCTGGGGGTAGAGCGCCGTTGGAAGGGATCCGGATCCGGGTGGGAGACAACATGGCTGTTTTCGGGTTCTTCTTTCTGTTCCCATCTCGCTCTCGCCCGACGGCTCGGCCGCGCTCAGGAAGTTCCGTTTTGCGGTAACTCGTTTTAGTCGTTAACCGTATCGTATAGGGTGCCGATCGCAAGCGGACACGAGCGGCGATCCGGCGAAATATTACACGTTCAATCGACGATCGACGACGGACGAGCGAAAAAAACAGCAATTTGGACGGACGATGGTGATCAGTTGAAGAGGGAACGGATTTTTTCTTTGTTTTCTTTTTGTTGGCCATCGACGTCGCCATCGACGCGGTTCGAGGGTGCAAGCGATTTAAAGTTACAGTGCGATCAACAAAAAACAAACAACGAACTCGGTGCTTCGGTTGTTTAAACGAATCTTGTGTGGACGGTGCGCAATTAAAAACGCAAGGATAAATAAACGTGTCTCGTCTGTTGAGCACAACTAGAGCCGCGACCCGTCGATCCGCGATAGTGCGCGTTTTTCCTCTTTCCTTTCGCGATTGTTTTTAAGTTTTCGCAACTGTTTTGTCGTTGTTGTCTCGAACGGTCCAACGCACGGATCGCCCAAAGTGTTGCACTTAGGGGAGAAACGGTTGCCGGCTGTTTCGGTCGCTGGCATGACTGTGCAGGACGACGCCGCCTCGAGGGCCATGCCACAGACAGCAGCAGCGACGCGATCCCGGTTCATGATCACCGACATCCTGAGCGGCCCGCCCGATAACAATGTCGGTGGCGTCGTCGGCGGCGGCGGCGTCGGTATCGCTGGCGCCGGCGGCGGTTTGTTGCGAGGCCGCACGCCGAGCCCCGGACCGCGGGACCTGTCGTTGCACTCGGGACCGATTCATCCGGACAGCGATACCGACAGTTCCGGGCATCCGGACACGTCGAGCGTGTGCTCTAACGGTGAGTCTGTTTTGCAATTCGCGATGCCACCGGACTTGGTGCATCACCTTTTGTTGCTTCGCGCTCGTTGCTGGCGTATGTGGATTGTGCTTTTTAAAGAAAACTCTAATTGTTTTCCTTAACTACTTTATTTACACGTTAATTACTGTATTCGTCGCGGATGAACTGTTACTTGCTGACTTCTTGTGACTCCTTTTTTTTTTCTATATCGAGAAAACAACTCCTTTCGTACAATATTCATCCTTCTCGCAAGGAAAGGGTGGTAAATCGTGGCGTTTGATTGGTCCAGATAATGAATGGACTTGTAATTTGGAAAGTTAGAAATTCCAAACGCCAGGATTTACCGTACAATAAAACATATAAAAAGAATATAAAAATTGAAAAAAATCCAAAATAACATGATTACCCTAAAAATGCCTTAAGAACTATATATAATACAATTAAATTTATTAGGGGGGGAGGCAATTTGGTAATTTTACCCTTGTTGAACAATGGAGTTTTACAATGAATATTTTGCACAAAAAAGAGGTACACCAATAAACGAATGTTGCGATCTTCTCTTTACGGGTAGTAAAGTATTGTTCGATTTATGAATCCAACTTAAAATATTTGTCTATTCAATTCAAAAACAAATTCTTTTTAGTTCGTCACGTACACTTTTCGTGAGACGAAACAAAGTCGAAGACGATTTTTCTTTACGTTTTGCGTCGAAGTAAAACTCGGCAATTAATCGATTAATTAGAGGCTCGCCGATTAAATACAAATTGGCGGAAACAAACTGCAAGAAAGTGCCTACTTTTGCTCCTCGCGCACTTAACGGCACTTTGGTTTCCTCTCCAGCGAAACGCTCGCGAAGAACCGTCGCCGGTTTCGGAGCTTGAGTTTCAATCGAGTGCAAAAATCGTTTTCATAGGAGTTTGGAGGTTTCCTTTGCCGTTTCAAATGCGTTGCGAAATGATTGCAAATCGAATTCCGGTTTATTTAAGTTGTTTTCTTTTCGAAGAAATTAAAACACGCAACCGTTATGTCATCCGCCTATTTGGGTTTTAGCGAATCGGAAAAATCGCCAACGGAAAATGGCAATCATTTGACTGACGTTGGATTCGATCGCTAACAACGGCTGCATTCTTTGGAAATATAAATAAAGAATTGGAAAGTCCGACGCGATTTATGTAACGTATGCCCGTCGATTAGAAATTCTATTGCCGTAATTTCGAATCGCGTCGGGAATTAAAATTCTATTATTAAATTTCATTGAAGAAAAAAGTAATAATAATCGAGAATTAATTTTACGTTAATTAAATAATTAATTAACAAGCGGAATTCTTTCTGCCTTTAATTGTGTACAAGACGATGAGGAAATAATAATTAATATTGGATGGACGGATCCAGAAGTTGATGAGGCAACGGATAAGTTCCATTTCTTCCTCTTTTGTTCGTATTATTCCTCGAGGAAAAAAAACGCAAAAAATTAATTAACTAATTAATTATTATTTAACACTCATTTAACAGCGTAAATGCGGTGCCCCCGTTCGTTTTTTCCTATTTTCTTTCGTCTTTCTTTCGCAATTAGAATTAATAATAATGGATTATTATCAAATAATGGAATAATAAAAATTGTTTTATTATTATATAAGATGTTGCCATACATTATTATTATTGCTCCATTATTAATTTACTTAATTTCTTATTAAAATTAATAAACTAAACGTGAAAGCACACTTCGAAATTCTACAAATAATTTCATTTAAAAAGTGAGAATAGAAATTAAAAGAATCTAAATAATTGAGAATTTTGCGTAACTCTCATTAGAAACAATTCTTGATCTCGCATTGCATAAGAACACAAAATGCCGTTTAGGACGAAATTTGGATCAATCTTTTGCTTATTAATAAAATTTGTTTAATTCAACTCGACATCAAAAAAAAAAATAGACCAAAGGGAAAACGTATTTAATTAACTTAATTGAAAACAAACATGAAATCTGGTCATCAAAAGAACGAGCGAAAATGGGAAATTATGTAAATTGTTGTTGTCGATGTTAATTTCGTTTCTCTTTTTCGGTGTACGTACGTCTCGGAATTGTTTCCATCATTTCGGTAATTTAAATTGTAAAATAATTACCAACAACCGACGAACGTTCCATGTGTGTTTCAAGAAAGTTAGAAAAACTCGAGGGCTCCGTCTCTCTCTCCGCGACCGTATAATTTTCCAGAAGTGAATGTTTAAACGGTGCCGCATAAATCTTTTGCCCCGCAGTTGAATGGAAATGATTCTCGCTCCTCTCGTTCCCGAAAGTCCATCGAATTTAACACCGGTGATATAACATTTGGATTGCGTGTTGGCATTACTTTAAAACTCCCTTTCCTCTGTTCTCCTTCGGAATTTCGGGGGAAAAGGAAACGGAATAACCGTCCGGCTGATTTGAATATCGGGATACGCCATCGGAGTAACATGAATAAGTCACCGTATCGCTGAAGGATCTAATTCGCTTTTAAATTCTTTATTTGCCTCTCGATTGTGGATCGACGTTCGTCGAGACTTTTACAACTCGGAGTTTCCTTCGGCAAATTTGAAAAATTGCTCCGTTTGTTATTGAAACCGTTTAAAGTGGCAATTGCGAGTCTTGCGAATCGTTGCGTGGCACGCAAAAGTGCTCGCGATCGCATCGGATAACTTCCGCTTTAAACGTTAAGCGGCAAATAAAAATTAAACAAATCGTACGCAATCGCGTTAAACAATTCCTTTATTAATAATCGTCATCAAACACCTCATCTGGCCCCATTCGATCGATTGCCTTTCCCATCAAAAAACCGTTTTTTTTTTCTTTGCTTTTCATTCCTTCTTCCTTCATACCTCAACAAACAACTCTAATTGCTATTATTTTTAATGAATATAATCGACATCTACATGCACACAGTGTGTCTCACTCGGTCGCGTTCATTCCGCCGCATTTATCTGCGTGTTCCATCTACATATTCGTTTCCTGCACTTTTACAAAGCGAAAATAACCGCAACCGATTCGACCAACTGACGGTCTTCGCTCTCCTCTGCATCTCCCTCGCTCGCTTATCGAACGTTTTCGACGTTCGTTTTAATCGCGTTAATTCGATCAACACACAATAAAACTTAATTAAAAACGCTCTCATCGTCACTTCCACCTTCTTCGAGCCGTAATTGAATTCACTTAACAACATATTCCGTGAGCAATCTTCATGGTGAAGTCTTCTCAACTGTAGCATTTTTTCGAGGATTAACATCAGCGTGCACTTCCGGTTCCGATCGAAAAGGTCCCTTTAACAGGGAATCGATGATTGCTCGAAGTTAATCCGGATTAACGCTGCTCTTCGTCTGTTGGCAATTGCTTCGGAAGGATTTGGGCTGTTTAAAATTAATTCGTGGGCCATTCGAAGTCGATTTAAATTAATAACGATTTCTTCCTCCTCGGTGGGGAGGCGAAAGAAGGGTGCAAAACGCACCTGTTATTTTCGTCATTATCATCATCACCGTCATTATCAATGTTGTTGTATTTGAAGAGGCGGAAGGAAAATAATGAAGAAGAAAAGGCTGAAATTTGTTTGCGTTTAATGTTATACGATTGCGTGATATGACGAGGGAAAAGTGGTTGTCGGTGGACGTGGAAGACGAGGAGGGACAAACGGATAAAGAAGGAAGATCGTGTGTTTGTGTGTGTGTGTTTTGTATTTGTATCTTTCAAATATTTACAAATCTAATTGCGGTCTTTTGCCCGTGTTGATCTAAATCATTTTCAGCGTGGGGCGAGTCGCCGGCAATAAAACGGTATTGTTTCGGGAACGATAATACAAGGAAGCGGTAATCGAAAATGAATTATTGACGTCGTAATTCTCGATGATTCCGTGTCGCGTTATTTATTAAACGGGCAACAATAACAAGCGGCCTAAGAGTAAATAATAAGTTCGCCCGTCGACTCCTCCCGCCCACCCCCAAACATTTATTATTCCATCATACGCGCGTTTAATCAACCGCTTTCCCATTACCAGTCGATGTTTGTTCAGTTAAATTGCCATTTCGTCGACGCAACGTCACCGGCCAATTTCGTAGTCGATTGATTCGTTTATTTTTGCGCGAATTCGTCGTTAAATTGCCAACAGCAAATCATAAACCGGTGGCAAACGATTTTATTTTCGAGCTTTTGTAACAAAGGCTTTCGTCGAGAGATGTTTTGGAAAAAGGGCAAACGTCAACGTTTCTCTTTTAGCGTTGATCGGATTAAAAAGTCTCGTTTTTTTTTATTCGAGAACCAAACGACAATTTCAATTTTAATCTACTTAACCGACGACAACAATAATGTGCCGACTTTATTATTTAACACCCAAACGAAAACTGTCAAGTCGACGAAGAGCGACGAAAAGAATTGGTTCACAAACGGAGTTGACTTTCTTTCTTCCCAGTCCTCTCGTTTTCTCGCCTTAAATAGCGTCGTTAACAAACGAAAAGGTATGACGAAACGATGACGACGATGATGGTAGATACCATCGAGAGAAAAGAAGAAATGAATAGGATTGAATGGTCGAAGAGATTAAGCCGTGGCAATGGGATATGGGGAACGGGTTCAATTGGATTTACCGGGATTATAACGTGAAGACGTTAACAGTTCGCAAAGAGAACTGAATGCGAATTGAGGCACTCTTGCTTATTTCGATTAATTAAGCACAAGAAGTTTGCGAACTTTTGGTACAAGAGCAAATTGATTTTTAGTTCTGGGCGCATCCATTGGAACGGTTTTCTTGGTAATCGTCAATCTCCATTCGTCCTCTGATTATTAGAAGTCAATTAGAAACGTTTCTCGGAATGTCAACGAATTACACGCGTGTGTTTGTGCGGTAATCACGTATCTTTCACGTTTGCTCTCCTTTAACATTTGATAATAATCGGTTACGGGACGAAGAAGCAAGAAGAGGAAGAAAAGCGGTCTCAATAGCGAGTTGAAATGTTAATAATCTAAATGGATTTGATGACATACATCAAAAATGAACGAAGGAAAAACGGTGGCGAAGAGAGTTTCCTTTCGTTTCTTTCTTGTTTTCTTCGAGTGGTTAACAGTAAGGAAAAAAATAAGAACGAAATAATACCAATCTCCTCGCCTTAATACGTTTTTAACTCGCATTTATCGGCACGCACTCGACGTTAATAACGATGAATAAAAATCTGTGATGAAAGAGAGAGAGAGAGAGAGAGAGAGAGAAACGTTTTAGAAATGGAATTCATTAAATTCAAATTTAGTCCTCGAGAGGGACAAAGAGAAAATCGTAGAAATAAAGATCTCTCGCCAACGAAATTGATAATGACATTTAAATTGCGTGGTTGTTTGCCAAAAAAAAAAAAAAGCGAAAACAATACGAAAATTTAGCGAGGGAAAAGCAAAATATGGCATCGATCCTCGCGAAGTGTAAGAGATTCTTTGCGCTCGTCACAGTTGGTTTTTGCCCCAAAAATCGACAGCTTAAATAGCGGGCAATCGGATCGATAATCGCTCGAGCTCATTGTCGATGGATAATGGGCCGAAATCAATCCATCAAACTACCGACAACAAACCAAACAACGTGCATAAAGAGTGGATGGGATTCAACCCTTTTTCTTCGGTCTTGCAACTTTCATTCAACGGAAACTCGATGAAAGAGGTCCTCATTCACGGGGCGAAAGGAAATTAAACCGAAAGCCAAAACGGATATAAATGAAGTAATTGATTTCCTTTTGTGTTCGCGGCTTTGTAAAGGAATGGCACGTGATTTCGAAATGAAAGGAAAAAATAGGAAAACCAATTACGTCCTCTTAGGGAAAGCGCCTCGAGGAAACTAGCTTTTTTCGCAAATTTAGCATCTAACAGTTTTAAGACTTATTAACAGCTTATTATTGTCATTATTTAAATGAATATGTAAATTGCATTAATCTCTCAATCACTTTTACCCATAACACGTACGTAAGAAGTACGACGCATAAACTGGAAGCGAGCAAAAATTTCTTTCGTTCACTTACATCAAAAACAAATTGGAAAGTAAGCAGTTTTTTTAGTCCTTTTTCAAAGTTGTTTTAATTAAGAAATTGATTAGATAACGACGTTTAACAGTTTTATTTCATCGGCCGAAGCTAGATTGAATAGAAACAGAAAAGTCCGACCGAACTGGTTTTCCAACGCGAATCCTCACACTTTAAACGATGATGGCAAATTATTTCTTGTGAAGCTACTCAATTGGGCAATTGCCTCGATTTTTCGCTCCAAATAAGAAAATTCATGTGATAATTAAGCAATTTCTATCCCGGGGCAATTGTTTGACTTTCTACGAGCCTTCGAATTAGCGTTTCGACTGTTTCTTCGATCGATAGCAAACCGAAGAAGTAAGCTGGAGAAGAAAATCTAAACCACGCGAGAAGAGTTTAATTCCTAAAGATCAGCGGCACGAATCGAATCGAACGGATTATTATTATTATAATTTCCATCCGTCTCCTCGTCTATTTTCTTCTAAGCGCGACTCCTTGTAATTTAATTAAACCGTCGCCGGATTACTAACGCAGGCAAACGTAAATAAATCCGTTTATTTTGCAGCAAATTATATTAATTACCAACTGCTGCTTTATACGTTTATGTGGCAAAAAGACTTGTTTTACATTTACCTTAATCGCATTTTCTTGCACCTACGACAGAAAACCCATCGTTGTTGCATTTAAATCGTTTCGCCGTATGCGAGCGCAAAAACGAAACAAACGACAACGTCGAGCTACTGATAAGAGCGTCTCCTCTTGTTTCTTTCGTTTGTTTGTTAATGCTTTAAATAGATGGATCTCTTAAAGGAGCCACGCATAAAAATCACGTGGTAATGATTACATTAAGGCAGCAGCAGCGTGGTCAACTTGATGGACGTTAATTAAAAACGTTGTAACAATTTCTTCTTCTTCAATCTTCATCATCATCATCATCCTCAAGGTCTTCCACTTGTTCGCCTCAACGCATTCGGCTAATTAGAGAGACTTGATGTTATATTTATTCCAGGGTATCGCTTTTTTTTTCCTTCAGCGAGGTAATCGCAATTTTTGCCAATTGATAACAATATGCGAATCGATTCCATTCGAAACCGGAAGAATCGTGAGCTAGAAGAGGAGAGCGAACAAAAGTCTGAAAACGCATCGATTTGCCACGCCATTGTTTCGAGCACGGGCGTCCCGACGGCGACGCGTCTATTGACGCTCGTTTCCTTTTTGTTTTGTTTGCCGTAGTCGTCGTCGTCGCTGCCGCTCGCTACGGATGGCGATGATGATGATTGTATGTGATGATGATGACGACGACGGCGATGATGGTGGTGTTGTTGTTATTGTTATGCAGGAAGCGCTGGTAGAGTAGAGAAAGACAATGGAGAATGGGATGGATTAAAGGGATCCCGGAGGAACGGGAAAAAAAACAAGCGAAGAATTAGCGTGAGAAAGAGCGTGATTAGTGGCGAAAAACGGTGCGAAAGAGCGAGCGAGCTGGCGATAGCGATGAACGGAACGGGGGGGCGAAAACGATTTTATAGGGCGAATTATTCGGGAGATGCGAGCGCTTCACCGGAAACTGCGACCAATCAGGACGTAACGAGGTTGCGCCGTACGTAGGTAAGGGCGTCGCGACGTCGGTCAACGGCTGCTCCTTTCGCCACGTTTGCGAGAACAAAAAAAAATAGACACACACGAATAAATCAAAGGATAAATTGCGACTTCGTTCTGTCGCCTTCTCGCTCGATAATCTGCGATCGATCTGGCCACAATCGCGAATGTCTCAATCTCGTTTTCGCGAAAGGAAACATTAGCGATAGAGATGGGCGTTAATGGCGATGTAATTCGCTTGTAACGCGCTTTTGCGAGTGCTTGCGTTGTTTGTTCGTAAATGGCAAGTAAATTAGATTGATGCGAATTGATTGAGATATAGGGAGACGTAGATTGCAGAAAAGGTTTTCTTCTAGTGCATAAAATGTAATGTTTGCAAAAGCACTCTTCGCGAGCGAGCAGGCAGACGAATCGGCCGGATTTCATTGTTGCCTTTATAGTTTTTCGGTGGAGAAATACGATTTTAAATCAATACAAATCGAATAAATTGCGAACAGTTCGCTTGTCTCGCCGCCCCCTCGTCGTCTCTCACACAAAACGATACGGGGAATTGTTTTGAAACCGCTACCGACGTTCTTTGTCGCGCATTCGCGACGAGAACGTGCTAAAAATTTAGTTTAACACGACACTTCTTTGATAATAATAGCGAGTTCTACTCCAGTTTTCCCCACGGATCCGTTCGAATTGGCTCTAATAGAAGAAGAAAAACGAAAAGGAAGAAAGGAAGAAAGGAAGGAAAAGGAAACAAAGTACGAGAGGGGCGAGACGGGTGATACATTACGGGGAAAGTTCATGGGACATAAGGTCGTCGCGCAAACCCAACAAACTTATCCACTTTCCGAAAAGTTCAAGCCCCAAACGGAATGCGTCTCACGTTTCCCGTCGCATATATATATATGACGTCCTTCTGCTACCGTTAACAGCCACCGATTCCAGCTACTTTATTACCTACGAGAAGAGTTGCATCCTCAAGTTTGGTTCGTTTCCCTTCAACCAGAAGCAAAACAGAACTTTACGTGCCGCGATTTGACATCTGTTTGTTTGAAGCAATTTAAAAGAAGAAAAAGGAATTTGGCAATTAATCATCGACGGAACGAAGGATAACTTTTCGTATTCGTCGATGAATAAAATTAATGCGACACGAATTTTCGCAATTATGCTAATTATTCTCGAGGTACGCGCGTACAAGAGGTGAGTTTTATAAGAGATAAAGGGCCGAGGGCCGACAATGACGAGGGAAGGGTCGATGGCAAATTGAAATCGATTTATTTCCGACCGTATAAAGTGGTTCAAGGGGATTAACGTCTAAATGCGCTCTTTGGAAATGGAAGAAATGTCTTTATAACACTCGCTGGCAATAAATTACTTCAATTTTTTTTCATTATCATTTGCCACTCGACTGCCCATTACGATTTGAATTTAAAAGCGGCGCAATTTCCATTTGATTCGATCGATCAAAAGAACCAAAAGAAAAAGCCAAAAGTGCGCTTTTGATTAATCGCTTCGTACCCTAATAATTTTCGACGTTGAACCGATCGTAAACCGGAGATTCTCTCCTCGATGGGATCGGAGCTTATCTCACCGATAAACAACGCGTGTAATAATGTGTAATTTAAATTCGTTTCCGAACGACACGAACAATTAATTCGACATTAAAGAGCGCGCGTTCGAAGTTTAAAAGCGAGTCGCTTATCTCCGAAGCGGAAAATTCCCCAAAAGTCCGGCCTCTTCTAATCGTAGACGAGGAGAAATAATATAAACGAGGAGAAAACGAAGAGTGTCGCTTATTTATTTATACGTTAATTATTTATCTCGGCATTTTATTGTATGATATCGATTTTATTCATCTTCCTTCCTCTCGTTGGCCAGCCGAAGAAATCTCCTTCACGAACAAAAATTATGTTCGAATTGATTAAAATCGTGTGTTTCTCCTCGTGTACGATTTTATGTTCGTCTCTAATCCCAATCTTGTCCTTTAAACACACGACGTCCATACAAATTATATTCGAGGTAGGTACGGCGAAAGTGGAGAAACGCATTTAAAATTCATTATGGGAAGCGCATCGGAAGAACGAAAGAGAAGAGTTTCTTATTTATTTCCTCGTAAGCCGACCCTTCTTGTTCTCCCTTGTAGTATCCGACTCTTTTCTCTCTTCTGCCTCTCGTCGCCGCAAGATTCGAATTAATCGAAGATCTTTCTCTTATCGCATCCATCATTTCTTTTTCATTAAAAGCGCCGTACATCGTTAACGTCTTTATTTAGTGCCTTTTATTTGGCTATTAGTTTTACGGTTGCCTTTATTGTACTCGATTCTCACCGATTTATCTCTACCTCCCGCAATCCTCGAGATATCGTTGTATCTTAAGAATTTAATAAAACGATCGTTGGTCTAGGAATAGTCGAAAAAGTGGCCCTTATCGGTTTTATTAGTTGTATGATGCGGTAGGTCGCCTGCGTCTAACATCTTCTGGTTTCGATTCTCTTCGGCCGAATTGAATTCACGAGTCCTTTGCTCGCAGCTCTTCCTCTTCGACGTCGACCTCATCTGTATTCTTCTTGGTCACATTGCGGTCCATTAATTTATATAAATCCCGAGGAAGGAATCGATTTTTTTCCTTAAATTAAATCCGTTGTCCAGATAAGAGAACTGCGTCTTTCTTCTTGTATTGTTCTTTCGTTGTTTGTTGGTTGTGTAATTTTTCCCCTCATTGCGCTTATCTTAATGTTAACGTTATCGGGGTGTTTATTTAAATTAAGTATTTTGCCATGTCCGTCGCCCACCTATAATAATAATAAACACGAACGCCCACGTTCCATCATCATCATTATTATGCAGCATATCGCGTCCGTGCCCATGCCGATGATGGCGATGATGATGAGGACAATGAAAGACGATCGGTCGGAGAGAGAAGGAAGCGAGGATTTTTATATTTGGTAATAGTTTAAGCGGAGGAAGATTTATTATGGGATTAAATGATTAATAATGGGGCGACGATAAATTAAAAAGAAATTGTTTATAAAGCGACTCCACTTCTTGTCGTTTTCTTCTTTGCCGTGTACCTTATAATCGCATTTAATAATGTACAAGCGACAAGCGGCCAAGACCAATAAAAGAGACGAATAACAATAATAAAAAGGCTCGCGATAAAGACAACAACGATCGTTTCGAAATTAATTACGTTTACTCCTCGACGACACTCTTTAAACTTGAACCATTCGTTTAAGCTTGTTTCTTCGTGAGGTGAGACGCAAATAATCCATTGCAAATCTCGATTAATTCTCCGTTCATTTCTAGGCCACAATGGCGAGGACTCGATGAACTCGTCGAAGAGCTCCGGCGGCACGATCAGCAAGAAACAGAGGAAGGCCCGCACGGCGTTCACCGACTTGCAATTGCAAACGCTGGAGAAGAGCTTCGAGCGGCAAAAGTATCTGAGCGTGCAGGATCGCATGGAGCTGGCGGCGAAACTGAGCTTGACCGATACGCAAGTGAAGACATGGTATCAGAATCGGAGGTAAGCGAACACAAACGACGGGCCAGTGATTTGATTCGTTTGGTGAACGATAACGAAATGAGTTTTCGGTTCCCTTAATTAAGGGCCGTTTGCGAAATGGCAAAGGAGCGAGCTGATTAATCGATTTGCGAATCGGCGAAATTATAAATAGGCATCGATCGGTTGCGTTAATAATAATAAATGAGAGTCGCATGTGATGAGATCGATTATAATAATTTATTCGAGCGAATTAATTTTAATGGCACCGAAATGGATTTACATTGTTCGAGAATCGCTCCCGGATATTTTAATTGAAACCATTAAGTTCTTCGCTCCGATTTTTTTTTCGTTTCTTTTCTTGTCGATTGCTTTTGCAGCGAACGGCCTCCTCGCTGATAACATTGAAATAAATGCATGTGGAAAATTGGCGTGGCGTCCTTGAGTTGCTTGCGAAAAAAAAAAAAAAGCGGCGAAACGTATTATCGTTCGCGAAAATGATAATAAGCGCGTAAGTTAGTTAGTTGGAAGAGGAGAGAAAAAATGAGGATAATTAAAACGAAAAACGTCGATAACTACGGGCACGGAAAAGGACGGGGCAAGAAAAAGGAAAAAGAGATTGTTAATAATTATCATTTAATTAAACGTAAACGCTAATTAACATAATTGTTTTAAACTGCTGCAAACAATTATTATAATTTGCCCGTACGTTTTCGGTTTTGCCAATTTGTTATTTATAACGTTACAACGGTTCATTCTTTTAAACGACCGCTTTTTCTTAATTGCAAACCACCAAAAGCTGCTTTTAACGAAGAAAATCCTTTAAATATTATCAAAGAATTTCAATTGAATAAAACGTCCATCGCAATTCTGGCTGATGGTACTCGCGTGTTACGTGTCCGTTTCTTTTTGGTTTTCGCTCGTTCAAATTATTCCCCATTACGGCCACTTTTTGAAGAACATTCTTTCCTTTCGTTTCCTCGACACAACCGCCGGCTGTTTTGAAAGCGGCCGTCGGAAGTGTTTATTAGAGGAACGATAAGGAACGACGTCGTGCCAGTGGAAACAGTTTCGCGATAGGAGATTCGGGGGGGTCAAATTTAATTGTTCCTTTTTTTTTTAATTTAACGCTCGCAGAAATCAATCGAGGGTTTGGAGAACTTCTTTCGTGCCCTCCTCGATCCACGTGATGAATCGCCTTTTAATTTCGACACGTTACCTTGTAGTTTACACGACAATTAGGATTATTTAGATGCGTGTCGTTTTGTACGCCGAAAAAAGCGGTTTCCTTCGACTTCTTCGCAAACTTTTCGCCTTTATACGAATGCATGATTTATTGGCGTACCGGTGGCCGTGTTCATGTGTGTGTTTATTAAAAATAAACCCTCGAGGAACGGCGATGGGGTGAATATTCCAAGAAAGAAAACGGTCGTTGTCGAAGGGGGCGAAAGTTCTGTTAAACGTTTAGCAGAAATAAAGGGAAAACTCTCTCTCTCTCTCTCTCTCGTTCTTTCGCCGATTTTTTCTTCTTGCGGTTCATTAATTTTGCGAAATCGTGCCGGCATTCTTTCCATTTCACGCGATCCGTGTACTTTATAAGGGCAATTACGGGGAACAATTTCCATTCGTACCTTGTAAAACTGCACATTTTCCTGTCATGTCCGTACGTGCCTCACTTGGATGCAATTTGCATTTTGCGATCGCCTTTAATTTTTTTCTTTTCGCGCGCGCACAAACACAAACACACACGTGTGCGATTTTTGGAATTTCGCACTGTGTGCAAATTAAAATAAAGGCGAAATGTGAGTGTGGAATGCGAATGCGAAGCCGTAGAAAAAAGGCGAAGAAGGGAATTATAAATAAGTAAATGCATTAAATTAATTTACGTACGTACGTGCAGAAATAAATTGTTTAGCGTTATTATTAATCGTTGGCGAATGCAATTTAATTTCGCATTTTTTTGATTTGTTTTTAATAAATTCGCCTAATAATAATAAGACCGGCAACGATTAGACTTTTTTCCTCGTTCGTGGCCGTTATTAATATTACAATTACAGTCGAAAGACTCGCCTATTTTCCTTTTGCAATCTTGGTGCAGAAGTATTAAATGAAATTTGCACGCCCACACGTTTACGTTATACGTTCGCGCGCGCAAAAAAAGGGAACGAAATTAGCAATAATAACGTCACAACCGCTGAAAATAATACTGCAATGCAGCGCCCTTTGCGTTCCACCACATGCAACTTTATTTCTCCTGTTTATTTTGGTAACTTTTAATAATAATAGCAATAACAGCAACCCTTAGGGGCGTATAATGCGGTGCACAATGAGGGAAGATAGTGCAAAAACCGCTACTGTTTCGCCCATTCGAATAGCACACAACGACGAAAACAATTTGCAACGGTTTTCTATACGATGATGACGATGATAGTAATAATGAACAAACACGCGATTTTTTTCTGCAAAAAAAACGTTAAACGAATAAAACGATGCAGATATCATCAGTTTTTTTTTTCAGGAGAGAATTTGCTAGTTGTTTACGTAAATTAACAGGAAACACCAATGACATCCGTTTGCAAAAAGTTTCTAAAGGATTGCAAAACTAAAAACAAAATCGTTGCCATAAAGGGCACACGAGAAATTTGCAAATCCACAACTGCTGAAAGGCGTTGTCGTCACTGCGGTTCACCTGGCCATAAACTTTCACGGCGGTTATTTTTATTTTTATTTTAATTAAAAAAAGAAACTCGTAAGGGTAGCTGGCAACTTTTGCAAGAAGAAGGGTGCTCCAATTTTCGAATTGAATGCAACTTAAAGTAGTTTCGTATCATTTTCATGACAATCTATTTAGCAACCCCTCTCTTCTTCGTCCTTCTCTCATTATTCGTCGTCCCCGAGAGCAATTAAATTGCAATAAAAACGCAATAAAACATTTCCACTCGTTCGCATTATCATTATTTATTAAACGTAACGTATACACCGATTCACATAATACATTTTAAACCGCATTTGACAAATGATCGTTCGGGGGGGGGCAAATGGTCGGTTTGTGGGGGGCATTTGAAGAAGAGGAAAGGAAAACGATTTAATAATAGCAGAAAAAAAAGCGAAATGGTAATGACATTCTTGTAATTGTAAGTACCACGTTTATTTCCTTTTTTATTAATTTCACGTGTGCACAATGACAATTTCGAATCTGCTCGAGTGTGAAAAATGCGCGGTAAAATTGCGTGCCCCCCTTAATTTATCTCCTTTTTTGCATTGTTATTAACCAAGCAAGAGACGCTTTACATCAACGACTCGCCAATTTGTTACAATCGAACGCGATCGATAATTAATCGAATCAGAATTCGGGCAGATTGCGGCCGATAACCGCACGATTCTATTGTTCGATGGCATTCCGTCTTTCGACTTGCTTTTCGGTTAATTGTTAGTTTGAAAAGTTGCTGACGTGGAATATAGGCGCCGACAAATAATTACGTTCGACTTCTTCGGCGACTAAACGCCTCCTTTTCTTCGTTCTTTTTTAATAGTGTAAACCCGAAAAGATCTGAAGCAAGAAGAAGAAGAGGAGGAGGCGATGGTGACGCGTAAAGAATATTATTACACGTACAAGAGAGAGAGAGAGAGAGACGGACGCCGAAAAGAAAATAACCGCTGGTTAAAATGTAAACGAACCGACGAGGAGACGATCGAGATTTTGAAATGAAAACCGTGTTAAACGCCTTCTTCATGCCCAATAAACAGATGGTTAACTTGTTACGATGATCGTCCAGTTTGCGAGTGAAACGACGGTAAGACACACGAATCGGCGGTAATTAACGAATCATTGTTAAACGCGAACTCGCCGCAGAATCTTCGCGCAATCGATGGTAAATTCAATTTTAGATAATTTTAAATCAACATCATAAACAATGCGCCCTTTCGTCACGGATTGACGCCTATTAGTGCGGAGATGAAAGCTTACCAAAGGAAGGAAAAGGTGCCGGCCCCTAAGACTTTTTCCCCATTCGAAGCCGATGGAAAGCGATGGAATATTATTTAAAATAATGACTAAGCGTAAGCGCCCATCGACGGTTAATTTTAAGTGGCCTCCCCCGAAAAAGAAAAACTCGAAAATAATGAGGTGAAACCCAACAAAAAAATCAGTTTTTTCAAAAATAATTAAATCAAATCGATAATGTACGAGATCCATTAATCGATCGCACAAAATTTGAAATTGAAGAACGATTTCCGTGGGTAATGACGAAATCGGCCGTTTTTCTTCTTCGTCTTCGTTTTTTGTGCCCATTTAAATTTCTCAACAAACAAAACGTTTAGCATCAATCCTACGGAACGGAGGAGAGCGGCAAGTGAAACGAAGATAATTCCTTTAACCGAACGCTCACAGAGCCGCTTCCTCCGCCCCTCCGTCGTCGTTAAGACTAATAATAATGGCACCGCAATTGCCGTGTCTTTATAAAATTCTTTCCGGCGTAAAAACACACGTATTATTTAAGTTAGATTAATGCCTCTCGAGACCGAAAACGAGACGTTTAAGCGTATAATTTGTGTTTGCGTTTTCCATAATTTCCAAACTCCGACAACAACAACAAAAAAACCGAAGAAGAAGATTCAAAATATTCATGCATTCATTTCAATCACCTGCTCGCCACGCTAAACGACGAATCACGCATTAATCGCCCAACTTTTCTCTGACTTTCAGGACAAAGTGGAAACGACAGACGGCGGTCGGTCTGGAGCTGTTGGCCGAGGCCGGCAATTACGCCGCGTTCCAACGGTTGTACGGCGCGCCGCCGTACGGCTGCTGGTATCCGCCGCAGTCGGGGCCGAGCGGCGCGCCGAGCGCGGCGGACATTTACTATCGGCAAGCGGCGGCGGCGGCGGCGGTCACGTTACAGAAGCCGTTGCCGTATCGATTGTATCCGCCCGGCATGAGTTTGGGCATCCCGGGGCCGAGCGCCCATTTGGGCACGTTGGCGGCGAGCAGCTCGCTGAGTTCGCTCTCCAGTTATTACAGCAGTAACGGTAACAATAACAACAATAACAATAATAACGTATCGACGGAGCAACAGCATCAGCAACAGCAGCAGCAGCAGCAACCGCCGCGGTCGCCGAGTCCCGACGCGCCTTTAGACCCCGGGTCGCCGGGCACGACGGGCAGAAGGTCGCCGAGCGACGACGAGGACACTATACACGTGTAAAACGGAAAAGAAAACAGTTCGATAGACGAAGAGATTCTGGTGGATTGTTCGTGTGGACAAGCGGTTTTTCTTTGATTCAATTGTGATATATATTAAACGAAACGTATGGGAAAGTGTATAAAAAATTAATTAATTAAAATGAATTTAATTAGATGGATCCGTTAATTTATTTTAAACGCTTCATAAGTGTTGTGTATAACGAGATGACTGTTTGAGTCCGTACGAGAAATAAAGATAAATAAACGCCCCCGAACCCATTTCATTTCTTATTGTAATTAATTAGTGTTAATTATGTTATTTTATTTGCTAGTTGGAGGAGTCGTCGAACGTCCTCGCGAAGCATGCGAAAAAAGGCGTAAACTGGATCGGTTTGTTCTGTTTACGCATTCAATTTTATTGCAAATGCAATTGTGCAATGACAAAGAAAGTTTTCTTTTCATTATGATTAATTTTCATTTGATTCCTGAAAATTGCAAAATCAAATGATGAAATTGTTCTCTATTTACTGTGTTTCATTGTAACTTAAGATGATACCGTGGAGATTTGGAAGAGGTCGTTAAGAGAATTTTTTTTTATTATTTGTGTAAATAATCTTCCGTAAGTTTTAAGAGATAGAAAAGAAAATAAAGAAATACGACAAACGAAACGTGTGTTAATATGATTACCCCATCAAAAAAAGACAAATTAAACGCAAAAATCCGTAAAAATTGTTGAAAAAAAATCCTGACAACTTTGCAAATTGCTTCAAATAAAGTAATTAACCGCTCCACGTAATTATGCACTCGTCTTTGGAAAATAATGGCACTTATAATATAATCTGAGCCATAATAAAAGTCGATTTTATTCCTTCTTCATAATGCCATTCATTTAGAATCGCTATTAAGCGAGATAATTTACTCGTTTTGCAAATAGTAGAAGAAGAAAAAGGAAGGAATCAACAGGTAAACCATTAGAGAGCGAGAAAGAGAGAGCGATTAAGTGAATGGCACTAATAAGCTTGGAAAGGTGAGAGAGACGGAGATTTATCACTTTAATTACGCAAACCGGCACCTTAACGTAACTTAAGCAAGGTAGCAAGCAATACTGACATCGGCAGCGCCAACAACGAAATGAAATGATTTCGAAGTTGCGGATCTCTGTGGATTTTTTAACGACTCGTAAAAGTTGATGAATCCACGCGGTGAACATTACGAATAACAATAAATAATCGTAAACGCGGTCCGGATGGGCGAAAATGAACAATTGCACTTTTATTCGCGCGATCTTTGCAAAACGAAGACGCAAACTTTGATTGACGACTCTCGTAATTAAGTCGTTCGTTATTAATTGTGGTGCACGAGATGCTGCTCTCCGCATAAAAGTTGTTGGTACGTATAAAGTAATATAATGAGAAACAATGTATTAATCATTATTATTCGCTCGATTCTAAAGCAGCGATAATAATTATCGAAAAACGAAAACGACTTTTATACAAAAGTGAGCGACGGTCGTTCGGGAACGCGGAGAGACGAATGTGAAATGTGATTAAGCGGATTGAAGAGGAGAAACGCATAGAGAACAAAAAGAAGCAGTGGAACGGGTAGATCGAGATCTCATTTGGATTCTTTCGTGGAACAAAAAGGAAGAAAAACGACGCGGACTTTCTTCCTTCCTCCTCTTCGCCATCAGATCGCTTTTAATGGAAAATTGTCTTCGGCATTATCATTACGAACCTAAACACGAACGAGTTATAATATAATTAAAGAACACAATTACTTCCTGCGTTACGTATTTATGCAATTTAATTTATTTCTTCTTCTTCTTCTCCTTCGCCTTTTCTCTTCTTCGCCGCCTCGAAGCACCAAGGTCGCCTCGCCTGTCAGTGCGTTGTAACGACCGTCGAAACCGCGACGTCGATGGAGTAAAAACACCAAAAACTCCGAATTAATTGGCGTTCAACGAAACTTACCGGAAATGCCCTTATTTCGACGGGTCGTTAATAGAACCCTTCGAAATGAAAGAGACAAACCGCAGCCAATCTGCGTGGGGTTTTCGATTTAATCAAAAACCACATCCTTCAAAAACGTTAAGTCCCCCCGAAAAAAATTAAATAAAATAAACGAGTGGCTTTTACGCCGTCGCTTGTACACCAAAGTGGAAGTCCTCCGCACGAAACGGCGAAGGAAGTGAACAACTCGTTTCGATTATTGTTCTCGTATTACCGTCAATCCGTTGTTGTCTTTACCATTAACGCAAACAAAACGACGCCGGTCGTTTGGCCCGGTGGCGCGTTTCGAGGGTCGCACCTGCACGATTATTAATTAGTCGAATATTATATGTGTGCCCCCCCCCCCCCCCCCCGGAGGCGAAAGGGTCTCTCTTAGAGATTAATTTATGGGTTAGCTATTTTATTAAATCAACGCATTAAAAGCGGGGCGAATGCTCAAAGACAAATATTGGCCGAGGCAAAACGGTCCTCAATTGGACAAAGGCAGAGGACAGGTGTCAAAAGCTTTACGATTCCTCGCATTAACATCGCTAACACGCATCGAATTGGAATGAAATTAACACTCTGGCGAAGAACGATCATTCGATAGCCGGCATTCGGTTACGCGTTCGCAGGAAGCGAGCAAGATGTAATTAATAAGTTGAAAATGCGAGAGCGTTCAGTTTCTGCTGAAATATATTGTTTAAATTCCCTTATTAAACGAGAATAAATTCACGTTTATCAATGTGAATTGTCTTCCGTCTTTTTTGTTCTTCATCTTGCAGTCACAATCGACGGAATGCCGTCCGGTTGCGGCATCTCGATTAATTATCGTCTCCTAGAGATTCTTGATGCGAAGGCCAATTGGCCGTGATGATAATAGATTAGAATCGGGCGTGTTCTTCGCTAGGCAATTAATTGAAAGGTATTCGCGAAAGCATTTTGCCGAGAGAGATTGAACTGATTTCCATATCGCAATTAAAATTATAATATCGTACTTTGGATCAATTAGACGAGAGAATCGATTGAAACGATTGTTTTATTATCAAATTAGTTCGTTACAATTAATTCAAGTTAAACGGCAAGAAGCGCGATTCGTCGCTGTTCAAATTCGTACTTATCTACGATCTTTATTTAAAGAGGCGCAAGAGAAAGCCTCTTTGTTCGCTCCTGGATATTAATTGTTCCGATTCTTATCGCGGAATATTTAATCAACCGTATTTCCACGTTTATAATCGCCTGTGGCTGGTCGCTAGCTGAGTGAAAAAGGAATTAGTGACCACGAAAGTTTATCAGACGGTTGTATTAAAGTTAATAAAAATGCTCGAACAATAATGCGATTTTAAGCACCGCAGCGTTGTGATTAATTAATTAATTAACAAATAATGCCATCCTTGTTTTCGTTTTTAGATAGCAAAAAAATCTCGGCTCGAAATATCTAATTCGATAATGGAAATTGTGAAAAATGATGGTGTTGAGGAGATAAAATGGGGCGCGCAAAAAGCGGCGTTGCGGCTTTTTTTTTCTGTGGGTGTTACAGCGGCTGATTGCAAAGAGTGGCAATTAGTGGATGGCCTCTTAATTAATCCACCCCTCGCCAGAAATGGCAACGATATAAAATCCGAAAGACAAGGGCGACAATAATTAATTACAACAAATACCACGCCCACGCTCTTGGGGCCGAAAAAGAAGCGAACCTATTTATTTTGGGATTTAATTTCATTATTAATATCCGCGTCCGTCCAGCGGATACGGGATTTTATTAACGCTTAATTATTAACGGGGTCCTTTTTTGTTGCACGACAATACATTCGGGTCGATTGGAACAAAAGCAGCGACGAAACGAAACGCAAAAAGCGGGATTTAATTAACGCGTTGATTAACCTTTTGCCAGCTAATTTCGAATTAAACAGTTCGACGCGAATGGGAAATCAATTCTTTTTTCGAATGTTCGCTCGGTCCTCGATTGAATACGCTTCCTACGGTCAAACGAATTCGCACCATCGGAATCGTTCTGGTAATTAGATATTTATTGACCATCTGGTTTGTTCTCGCTTTTTTTTGGGCCCTTTTAAATTCGATAATTCGCTCTCGTTTCTTTTCTGGCTCTTCTTTTGTGTAGCCTAATTGGAAACGTAAAACTGTTATACCTAATATTATTTTATTCCAGCAAAATGGTGTGTGCGTGTGATTTTTATTTTTCCTTTCTGCTTCTTTTCTGTTTTTTTTTCTATTGGTAGAAGAAGACCATTAATCAATTAGCTTCCTATATTTAATTCGATTATGCTCAACAGCTTCAAATTTAACAATCGGAGACTCAATGAAACATTTCCTTCGCTCACAAAACAAAAAATTTTTTCAAATTCGAATTGAATAAGCTAATACATCGAACAAAACGTTGACTGACAGGTGTTAATAATTCTCTTATAAAGTCTTCACGATCGATGATGATGGGAACTTGTTTTGGCTAAATATACGAAGATCCGTTTCTCTAAATTTCTATTCCTATCTCGAGCTTCCTTTAGTTTCTTTAAATACTATTAAAACTTAAAATTTAATGTTTGCTTCCACAGCTAATCACTTTAAAAGCTCCAAAATGCGTTTATTGCAATTTCTGCAAAGGGAACCCTTCACTAAAAGTGCAAAATTTGAAGAAAAGAAAATTCTGAAAATGCGATCTTTTCGCATGTGAACTAGTTAATTAATTAATTAATAATCATTGACTTTGAGAAAAAGTCGCAAGAATTTGCACCGAGTTGCAGGAGATCTATCGAGACGATAGGGTAATTGAAATTAATCAATTTCGAAGTAGCAAATGTAGATCCCTAAGTGAGATAACGTAAAGAATTTTATGTGAAACAGACCAAAAAGGCAAGAATAAAGGAGGAATTAAATGAGTTAAGGAAGGACCCGACACGTTTATTGCGATCGACCATAAATTATATTAATATTATTAAGAGCGACTTGGGAATTAATGACTTTATGTTAAATGCTCATTAAGAAATTCTGCTCTTTCTTTTTCGGTTTCCGAATCGTTACTCGAACATAATTTCCTGCGAATAAAATGGCAATTAATAATAAGACAACAATAACGACGTTAACCACTTTCGAGGAGAAGTTAATGGCAGATAGTTAGGCCTCGACTTTGCGTTATTAATATTATTAATAGAGCAATTAAAAAATGATGCGGTTTTTATTGCTTCTAGAACTCGATAGGAATCGAACATTTAAATTTGATCGATCTTAAGAAACACATTTTTGCGGACTTATTTTGAAATGAACAAGAGCGAGAGTCTGTCAAAGGAGCGAAGCCCTAATGAGCCAATTAAAGTGATTGCGCTTGATGAATTCGCGAGCGAAACGCGGACGAGCCGAATCGTCGTAGATCGATTCTTTTATTACTTATTAGACGTCGATGGACGTGCAGATAAAGAGCGAAATGAACGAAATTAAATAAACATTTATGTTAATTACTCCGCATTAAATTAATCAAGGTTATATACGTTTTAATGATAATAACGTTAAAACGATATTAACCGGCTACGAGGGCCGTTCGGAAAGGCGCGCGTGACTTGCCAATACGTTTTTGCGAACCCCGTAAATTACGATCGCCTACGAGGGCAGCTTTTCCCTTTGCTCCTCTTAACGCAATCTCAATGCGCATCCTTTATTATTATTGTTATTAACGCTAAACGAGAAATTATTATCCATCGCGAGCGTGCGTTAAAATGCTTAAAGCCCGTTTCGCGATTTATAATTCGATTCGTAATGGATTATCGCGACGAATAAAATCCCGACGTACGTGGATGATAAGAGGATAATTGCGAAGAAAAGGAGAACGCGAGCAAAACGGGAATAATAAATAATATCGACGATTATAATATTGGATTTAATTAGTTTGAAAAACGTCCGCGTCATCGCGTTTTATTTAATTAAACGTCTCGATCGCCAACGACCACTTAAACTCACTTAACTCGCCGAAGAAACGGTCGACGTGGAGTTGGCTCGCTCGGAAGCGTTTCGTGTTCGAGATCAATTTTTCTACGAATCATCGATTACAGCTTTTTCTCCTCTCCGCGTCCTTTTACACGTTCTTTTTCGACAAAACAACAACACGTTTTCTAAATCGATCGATTTACAACATCCATTTCTATAATTATTAATGCTGAACTTACGATTATATGCACGTTAATTGACTGAGTAAAACAGTTCAATTAAAAGATACGAAGAGAGGAATTAATCGATCTTTTGCCGATGTAAATTGGCCGGCGATAAACGGCGTTAAATCGCGTACGACGAGCGGAAATCGAACGTTCTCATCAACCGATTATTAGATTTGAACGTGTGCAAAACAAAATCGTCCGCGGTCGTTCGTCAAGATCGCTTTATAACAGCTTTCCTCTCGAAATAAAAAAAGACGACCGCAACGAATTAGGGACGACTAATTGTCGCATCCGGCGGAAGTCCGGAAGTCGTCCCAACTAACACCTCATCCCCCCGACAGCAAATTATATTGTACTTAACCGGACACCTTTGCAAGCAGCAACTTTTTTTCTCTTCGTTCACGCGCTCATTATTATTCATTTAATAATTCGTGGCCAGTCATCGTAATTTACAGCCATTTAAACCGCAATTGTCGACATACAGAGCGTTCGATTCGAGTTGATGCGGAGATCTGTGAAGGAGTAAATTCTCATCGATGTTTTGGGCTCCCGGTTACCATCTGGTATCAGTGTTTGGGAATTTCTTTTGCAAGACTCGCTATTTTATGGATAATTAATTAATCGCCTCTCTTTGTTTGCTGCCGTTGCTTCTTTAAGCTATTGTTAGCGATTTGTTGGCTTCGTAGCTAATTCATTTGCTAATTAAGAACAGTTAGTTCGGTGCGTGTGTGTTTTAAATGTTTTCTTCCGTGTGAAAGTGCGTATTAAATCTCACGGCGACGACGGTTTCTCTTCGGTTGAGTCCACTTCTTCGGAAGGATCAATCCGCTTCTTCGGATCGGGATTAGCGTTAAAGCGAGTTTAACGATTTGGAATTTTTCAATTAATTGATTCGTCTTTATTTTCAATTAGATTGACAATCATCTCGTTTCTGCGCGATATTACCTAATAAAGAAATTTACGAACCATTAATTAGTTTGCAATTAATCAGAGATGCATTCGCGTCTCCTTTTCTTTCGCTTCGCTCGCTGGCATTTAATAATGTCGAACGGTCGAACCGGAAAATGGCAAGCGTTTTTGCTCCAAAGTAAATCTCTTAATAGATTGGCATTAATCTTATCTCGCTCTCGGTATGAAGCCATAAATGCCTCTCTTTTACACTCCGTCTTCGGTCGATACTTAACAATATTCTAATCCGATAATTACATTATAATTATGGCGATACTATTCAATTTGTTTATTATCGTTATTGCGTTAATAATCGTAAACATTTCGTTTTAACTGTAAAACTGCAAGAAACTGCAATCTGCATGCAGAAGAGATGAAAGAAAAACACACAGAGAGAGAGAGAGCGAGAGGGAAGAAAGATTAAATTAATTCTTCTCTCCAATGGAATGTCGTAAATAACATTCTAACTGTTTAATTAATTATTAGATTAACTCGTTCAAAATAAGAACAAATGTCTTAAGCGAGATTCGCAAGAACAATTGCTTCGAGTTGTTTCGAAGAACTTTTTGGACTAGTGAATCAACTTAAAGAATTAATTCGAAATCAATCCGACTGCTGTGGCTCGCGTAATTGGTCTCGAGGCTTAATAAGAAACAGTTGCTTCTGAATGTGGAAACGAAACCGAATATGACTGATACACGTTTCGTCGTAATTAAACTGGACAAAGAACTCGCGGGGGGAAAATGGTTATTAGATTAATAAAAGGAATCTTCCGAGCGAAGAAATGGAACAGTGTGACTTCCTTTAAAGAGAAACCCTCCATTCCTTCGCTCTCGTCCTTTTCCCTTTTCGTTTCGGTTTGTAGTAGTCGAATGAAAGGAAAGGCGAAAAAAAAGCGTGCTTCCAGTTTTATTCGGTTCTTGATTAATCAAAACTCACGCAAGGGTGCCATAGAATTATTATTAATTATAAAAGACCATTAAGCGGGAATGGGATACGCGGTGGACGTTAAATGTGAAACAGTGTGAATGTGGAATATAATAATGATGATGATAATGGTAAATTATAAAGTGAAGAGATTTCGTGTTCTTTTTTCTCCTCTTTATTATCCATCCATCTCTTTTCATCTCCGACCATCGACCATTCATTATACGTGTGTGTGTGTGTGTGTATCTATTATAAGTATAATGTTACAAGTCGTTCGCGTCTGTGTTGGTGTCGTGCCCGGTGAATGCAGGTAGCTTCGTAGGATTTTATTCATCTCTAAACGTGATTACCGGTAACTGATGGAGCTCCTGGTCTAATGAACTCCGCTTCTTTTTCCCTCGTCCTCGTTTCTCCTCATTCTTCTCCCATCTAACGATCATTTTTCATTCGGACGAAATTACTCGAATCATTCCGCATTAATAACTCGACTTTTTAAAATGCTATTTATTAAATGATATTAGCTTTCAATAATAATAATAAAAAAAAATAACGACAACAACAGCAATCTCATGATTTTTCTCACACGATTCATTTAATCCGACGCCGGGGGGAAGCCCGAAGAGAGCGAAGGAGATCGCTCGCAAAAAGAGAACGTGAATTGTTCTTGGCCATTATTAAGGAACGAGATCGCAGGTGTAAGTTGTCGTGGACCCGTTCGATTAATTGACTGACTGGACCTCCATCGATGGGATTCACGATCACCGTCGCGTATCATGTGTCCGCGAAAGTATTGAATGTGCAATATTTAAGAGAAACCCCGTGCAAAAATTGTAATACCTTACGAGAAGAGAAGTACCGAGTTTAACGAAATTATCGAACAGGCAATTTTTGCAATAAATTTTCGTAATTACGCGAGTCGAAAGGAAACGTGTGCAATTTCAATTTATTTCATGTCATCATCATCCACTTTTTCCTTGTCGTAGTTCGTTTTCTTTCTTTTGTTGTTGTAGTAATTAATAAAACAATTCGCATGATTGTTACGTAACAACAAATTAAACGAGGAAGTTAATTAATGGGGGAAAAGATGAGCAAAAAGTCATTATTATTATTGTTCGAGAAATGACAGCAGGTTTGTAACGTGGTAGAGGACAGGTGGACGAGAAAGAGCGTCTCCTGTCTGCTTCTATTAAGCTGCTTTTCCTTGGAGCTTTCCCAATTTTTAATACTAATTCCGACTTTAATCCACTTTTCACAAGTCGAAAAATTTGTTTAAAATGCGTTGAAGGACAAGAGAATCTTAGTAGACGAAGAGACAATTAAAGGAAATACAAGAAAATTGAAAGGAAATGATTATTTTCCTGAATAAGAAAAATCGATAAAATTGCCAACTTTTTGCAGCCGGTTTTCGAGCGACTTCCTTTCATTGCGCATCTCTCGCTTGTTATCAACTTTATCGCATTCGCTCCTCACCAGTCTTGTCGATCGGTAAATTCTCCATGGAATTGATGTACTATGCATCATTCTTTTGACCGACTGTTATCGAGATATTAAGGGATGAAGGGTTTGCCGTACAAACTCGTTCATTTGCTATTATCTCCCTTATTATCAATTTCTACCAAATTTTTGCTCTTTACAAACTTATAGGCCTCTGCATTTCCCATCAAAAAGGTAATATACACTTTTCCTGTACCGCGAACGATTATCGAGATATTTCGCCCAAAGGAAAAAGCAAAATTTTCCATTTTTTATGAATCAATCAAAATCGAATAGTAATCGATTATAATCAATGAAAAATGATATTGAATGAAAAAGCGTCAATGAGAAACGGGGAAAATCGTCGGGAAATTCGGGATAATCGCATTGAAGCAAACGGTGTTTCTTATAGCCTTAACAATTGCGCTGCAAATTGAAATTGTTTAAGAGCCCATGGCGAATTTGTAAACCGTTTTATGGGAACTAATCGTAGATGCTATCGTTGCGGCGGTCTTCACCGGTTAATCGAAGCCATAAGGATATCCTGGTGTTTGTTTCGCCAAGCCCGATTTAATGCAATTCTAAACGATTTGCATGAAACGCACATGAACGATTATCTATTTGCTAATTAGCATAATGTTTAATTATTCGTCGAGAATGCGCTACCCCATTCAATTACAAGATGTTTGCTCGGTGTAGTCGTCGATTGTTATCTAATCGCTTGCCAAAAAAAAAAAACGAAATTGCAACGATAACGTGTTCTTTTGCGTTTTTCGTCTCTAAGACGGCAGATTGTTGTAGGAAGAAAGAGGAAGAAGCCCAAAAGGAAGGTGGTTAATAATTAAAAGGTGCACCCGTTTCATCGATACAATTAAAATTAATTGGCCACTAATAACAAACTAACCGATAATTAATGTTCGGCCCGTCATTTAATCGGCCCAATTGCGTGATACGTTTATTTATTACAACGTACCCTGTTTTAATTCCTTCTTCTTTCCTTCGCCTCTACCTCTTGCGTTTGCTCGTGCACACTCGACACACGCAGAGACACAAATGATTTTATTCCATTTGAAAACGAGCCATCTCGTAGTCGTAATGAGTTTTTATCGATTGCTCCCCCGGGAGGAAAGCCATTTATTTATTTTATTTTAATGACCACAACCCCCGTGACAAATCGCACGTTGTAAGGGATCTTTGAAATGGGATTTAGAGTCGTTCGTTTGTTGTTAAATTCATGAGGATCTTTGAGAAGTTAAACGGTTCCTCTTCAAATGCAATTTCTATACGAGACGAATGAACGTTTAATAGGATTAAATGAGTGATAATTTTCAATTCGCCTCTCGACCAATTTCCCATCGTATTCTTGCGGTTTCTTGTACAGTAACCAAAAAGGACTTTAACTTTTTATTGAATGGTTAGTCGACGTTGTTGCTGATGATAATAACAACCGAACGCTCACCAGCAAAGGCAACAGTTGGCATTTTAACGATCAATTAGTTTGTTGTACTACAATGAAACGGAACGTAAACGGTCATCGTGAGAGAGAGTGAGAGAGACGGAGTTTAACTGGAGGAACACGAAATCCAAATCTACTGGAAGCAAATGTACGTGTATATACGAAGTGGAAGAGAACCCCTGTCGACCATCGGACCATTAGCGGCACTTTTGAGCCGAAAACAAAAAATTATTCGAACGCCCGGTTCGTCAATCATCAACAATAACAATAATAACACAATTTGTATGGCCGAGCTGCAAGAGGAACGAAGAAATGCGTGCTCGATTAATTTTTGTTAACGCAATTAAATCTTTCTAATAGAGCCGAATTGAATCGTTGGTTCATTGTTAAGGCACCAAAAGTGGAGGAGCTTTTGTAAGATCGAGTTTGCCCAATCGAAGAGACGACAAAGAGGATTTTAATCGATATGAAGTAACTGGATTACATTTAAGTAATTGGCGTTGATTCCTAGGAAGTGAAACGTAGATTTTCGAAGCTTAAAACGTGGTTTTGGTTCAAAACAAAGTTTGCGGAAGTTAAACGTTCCTTTTTGCATTCTTAATCGTCGAGATAATAATTGAGTCTAACGCCAATCTACAGGGAGCTCTGATAAATAAACGACCAAATAAAAGGTAGGTATTAGAAAATTGTTAATTTCCTGTTTTCTAATTAAACGTTTATAAAGGCACACAAAGAGAGGAAGAAGAAACGGAATCTGCGAGAGGGAATAATTATTAATAATATTATAATAAATTGATCGATTAAACGTGAGTGAGACAGGGAAAATTGTTTGGCGCTATTTCTTGCAATTTTAATTGGTTAGAGCGGCGAAGGAGTCGGTGGACGAGGAAGAATGAAAATTAGCAAACACTCGAAACCAAAAACAATTCCTCTCCGAATCGTGGAAAATTGTTTTTGATTTAACATAAAACGCTAATTATTATACTTCGACGTTTTGATGAGGCCAGATGGACAAAATCTTGCTCTCTTTCAAATGTTAATCGTCATCGTTGCAAATTATAATTAGCTTAATACCGAGCAATTTGAAAGTAAATGGAAAACCGCTCATTCTTCCTTCAATCAATTTATCGATGTATAAAATATAATAATTTACGTCTTATTAATAATAATATGTCGTATTAAATGTGTGTATCTGGAGGCGAAGAAGAAGAAGAGGTCGCCCGAAGAAAAAGCATCGAAATTGGCTTTTATGTAATATGCAAAATACCTTCGAGCCATTATATAAGTATTAAATTGTGATTAAAATTTTTAAACGAAATAATACCTGTGTGCGCGCGTAAAAAGAACGAAGAATTAATTATAAAGAGGATATGTTTCTTTTTCGATGCAAAGAGACGGGGAAAAATGTGGAATCGAGCAAAGAAATCGACTGAGGAGAGAGAGAGAGAGAGAGAAAGGAGAAGAAACCGTGGTACGCAAAACGTTTATACGTACGAGGAAACATTGTAAATAAGTTAATTATTTATTAAACTATGTATATAGTTGAAATGAACCGTTTCCCTGCAATTAAATAAATTGCGTTTAAAAGGCAAACGAGAAGATTAATAACGAATCGGTTTTTCTTTGCCCCCCCTCGTAAAATTTCATCGGCATCCAAAACAAGTTAACAACCAAAATTTAATCCATTTTAAACGACTCAAAACACACAAACGCTCTGATCTAAAAACGTTGTTGCATCGAAACCCATTAACTTCTGGTTTTCAAACGCGAAACAAAAACACTAATTGGTATCATGAAGAGCTTCGGGTTTAAGTAACATTGCCGAAGAATCGTCGACGCGGCGATCTTTATACGTTTTCATCATGCAATCGCGGTTCGAAAGATTCATGTTACCGTTTAGTCGAAGATAAATTCTTTCTCGCTCGATCGTTCGCTCTCTAATTGACGAATTTAATATCCGAATGGCCAATGTTTAGGCGAGGAAACAAACGTAAGTAATAGGAGAAGCGAGTGAAGTGGCGATTAGCTTTCTTCGTCGGATCGTATCGCATTTAACGCCGATTTATGGGAGACAATTCCTAATCAATTTCCCATATCATTAATCGTTAAACGGCCTTCGATTGAGAAAGGCGCGGAATTTTCCTCGAGAGATGCAAATTTTTTTCGGATTAAAATCGATTTTTTTTCCATTGTTTCGAAAACGTATCAAACTGGGAGGTCTCGTCCGTCAGAAACTTAATACCCATCGATGCTTTTCACTCGTCGTCATTAATATTCCCATCTAATCGAATCACACAGTCAACAGTTTCCTTCGCCAAGCGCTTAAAGTCTTAACAAATCACATTCCTCGAGCGAAGACGTACAGTGCGTCGTTTAAACGACGGAAACTTGTACGAGAGGAGCGAGAAACGTTCGAATCGCGCGGGACGCGCTGTATGACGTTTGAAGTCATTCGATGGCCTCTTACACCTTAACAATTTCCATTTGTCCAATAGACAAATCGTCGCTACGTTTTTAATTAGTTACTAATTGCAGCTAAACGAGCGAACGTAATTTTCGGTCGATTCGATTTTTTTCTCGATTCAATTAATTGTCGGCTCGATTTTTTGTTCATTTCTCTTGCTCGGTTTGTGTTTTCATTAAACCGAGAACCGGACGGACATGTGACGAGTTAATTTACATTTTGCCTTTAATAATCGTGATTGATAAATAAGCAAGAAGTCGAGGAGAGGACGCAACAAATTGACGTGGCGCAAAGAAGAAGTTTGTTTCGTTTGCCATAAGTTTTATGAATTCAATTAATTCGGTCGTCTATGTTTGACGAACTTTTACAACTTTAATCTCCAATTACCAGACCATTAGGAGAGGAAAAAGAGCGAATCGGTTCGGTATCTCTGTGCGCAAATAAAAATTTTATTATTAAAATCGTATAAATTCATCTCCACTTAATCGTATACGATTCGATTTTTTGTTGTTGTTGTTGTTGTTGCTTGTAATTATTTTTGCATCGAAACGAATGCGAATTCTTAATTTATACGCTTTTAAATAGAAACTGGAAATTGCATAAATTAATAAATAAAACCGCATTTTATAAATGTATGCACGTAAAAGCAGAAATTATTAATAACGTTGCCACTCGTAGTTTTCAGTATCGTTAATAATTATTATTGATTCATTTAAATGTTAATCGAGTGACGTTGTTATTAAATGAAAAATTACAGCCGCGTCCAATTAAGAGTTTCCATTTATTCTCCAATTTAGAGAATCGAAGAACAAGATTAAAATTCGCACGGATTTGAATGACAATAGTGCAAGAACGACGGTAATAAATGCGAAACGAGCGATGAAAAGATGCATGGGAAAATGATTGTGCCGTCGTAGCACTGACCTCAAAGGAAATTGATTGCATTTAAACGACGCTTTTTATCTGTTTTAACAAGTTTCCTCAATAAAATTCGAAATCTCAAATTCGACGGTCGGCGTTATTAAATTTAATTAGCTAACGCGGACTCCCATCATAAAAGACCGAATTTTTCTTTCGCCGCTCCGCTAATGAGATGTTGATGATGCAAAAATGTTCGGTTTTCCACAAACGCTCGACCATTCTCTCGGCGAAAGAAAAAGCCGCGACTCTCACACTTTCTAAATGAAAAACCGGCCAATTTCCTTGGAATCCTCGACGGAGACCCGCGGAAAAAATCGCCTTTTTCTCGTCCGAAGGCTTCGACTTAATTATCGCTCATTGTTGGCAACAACGACGACGACAAAAAAGAAATTGAAAACCGAGCAAGTTAAATAAAATTATTTGCTCATTATCGATAACGAGAAAATAATTAAACGTTCCTTCGATTCCTAATGGTTAGATATCGGCGGCATAATCAATTTTTGCAGGAAATTAGATGCGGATAATTATTGTTAATAAGCGCACTTATAAACGGTCTCGTTAGTTTATAATGCGGCGCAGTTGTATGGGCAAAATGAAGGAAACGAAAAGAATAAACGCTCTGGAAGGACTCGGATTATCCAAAGCAGCACTCAATATAATTAACGTTTAATCGGAGCAAACTCGGGGAATGTCAAACCAAACTCGAATAGTTTCATACTCATAATCCGCTAAATGTTAAATCCTCTCCAGCATACTTACAGGAAATTAATTGCTTGCTCTTGTAGTTTAAATTCAATTACCTACAGCAAAAAATAATTGTCGACCATGAACGGAATTCGTAAAACCGCAACACTCGTTCCCATACGGATCTAATTTCTGTAGGTTCCACTCAGCTAAAGTGCGAGAACGCAGTCGAGGAATAAGAGCGAGAAGAACGTTTCTTCTCGCTTAAATGGCGAGTGTCCTTGTGGCGGAATAAGTTAATTACCTTCTAATAAATAATACCCATTGTAACGTTATCCAATCCGACAATTATTAATCAATCATTTACGAAACGTTTTCGAGTCTCCTGCTCGTTCGTTAACGACCATCTGTCGCATTATAAAAATTCAATTTTTTCAATTCTCGTCCACTCCAGATTAAAACGCGTTCGAATCCACGTTAAAGGCCACTTTCCCTCCTTATTCACTCTTATCGATAATAAATGCGATTAAGGCGTGTATTGTAAAGTGATTATAAATGGAAATGTTAACAGACCTGTAGAGGTGTGAAACGGAATTTAAGCAAACCGCACGATAAGCATTATATTCTGGGTTTGATAGCTTAAGACCCAGTGACACATTTCGAATCGGCTGTCGCATTCTCGTTCAACCTCTCGCACGATTATCATTATACGTCGACCTGTCTTCGTTCTTTGCATGTTGTCAGTCCTGATTTTCGTTACGGAATCAGCGTTTATAAATTCTTCTTTTCGAAAAAAGAAACAGAGTTAAACGTTATAACCGTTTTAATTATAATCAGTTTTCGTTCTTTTCTTCTCTCGTTATTATTATTACGTCCTTTCCTCACCTCCCATGCGATTAATGGTGGATAATAAGAAATAAATTTGCATTTAGCTAGTTAAGTGGAAAAATAATATTTGCAAATGTAATTGTATAGATTAATTTGCATAATTTCTCCATACTCATTTCCTCCAGTTTGCCATTTATTCGCTCCTCAATTATCCCTCTCGCTCTAGCCGTTCAACTTTTTTCGAGCTGCTCGTTGCACCGCAAGAAAAAAAAAACAACGAGCAATTGGCAAATAATGCCCATTTTCTTTACAAGTGTTCACGTTTTACATGATAAATTGATGCGTACACACATGTTTGCGAAAAGTGGGCATGAGAGAGGATCGATGTGGCGAAGAACTGGTTTCTTAATGGCAATTGATATTTATAAAATTTGCACGAGTGGCATTCATTACCGCGGCGAAGACGATGTTTAACAATCGTTTAACGGCCATTAGCTTAAATTGTAAAGACAACAGTAACACACGTTGTCCCTTTTCGAAAATGAACAATTAAAAGCAACCACTTTTTTGGGTGGATCTCCAACGAGAAAATCTCTTCACGCGTTGACCTTTTTAATGCCAACTTACCATCAAAGTTGACGGCGTTCGTTGGAACATTAAATTTAGATCGACGTCAAGGAAGAGGAAAAGGAATTCGAATAAGTCGTCACGATGTTGTATGGCACGAATTGAACGGAAAAAAAACAAACTGTTAGTGAAAATTGACTTATCAATTCTTCAATTTAAGATTGTGATTATTTTGTCGAGATAATGCTTTTTCGTTCCTTTTTTGCGAAAGATTTAGTTGTCTTTATAAATAAGGAAAAGCCCTTGGTATAAAAGAAAGGGGGGGCCTTTTCAATAAAGACACACTTAACGTTGTTTATTATCGCGATAAAGTGGGACGATGATGGCGATGATTATTGAAGTGGGTAGCGGATGACGATGGGGATTGATGATCGATCGTGGAGAACTCGCCTAGATTCGGATATTGCGGAATTTCGATCGAAATTCCCTCATCGAATCGTCCAATTTCGACGCGAAAACAAACGGAATCCCTTTGTACAATCATAAACTTATACATAATGAATGGGGTAATTGTGTAATATAATAGGGGGTTGTATAAGTATTAATGCGTTTATATATCGTTGGGGTGGTTCCGCTCGTATCAATCTCCCATCTCTTTCGCTGGAATTAGCTTAAATCCATACATAAGTTTCGTAATACACCGTTCGTATGTCGAAGCGGGGGGTTGTTATGCTAATTAGACGATGAACAAGATAAGGGTGGATGGAATGGATGGCTGACGACGCAGGGAGGGTGGACTTTTATTGCTGTTAATGTTGTTGTTGCTGTCAATAAAATGGAGGAAGAGTGCGAGCGATAAAGGCAAACGATTTAATTAGGGCGATACATTAACGTACCGAAAATCTTATTCCTTCCTTCCGCTCGCCCTTTACCGTTCCCCATCGACGTATCGCTTAGAAAAAAAAACGGACGCAAAAAGGCCCTCCGGTGCGTTATCTTATCCAATTTATGGTAATGCCTCGCTTTTTTGCGTTTTCCAGATCGCTATCGTTGGGCCAAACGATTTGTAATTTAAATTCGCTGCGCTCGCTGGAAATTGAAACCTCTTTCGAAAAAATGTTTCGCCCTAACAGTTGGCGCGATAGACGTACATATGCAGATGTTAATTGAAGAAATTCGAACCGGCGAATTGTTTCCATTTTTTTGTTGTTGTTGCATTTTCGCTACTTTAAAACGTACTTGCGCCATCTCGTCGCTCGCGATTGATAAAGCTCCGCCGAAACGAAATTGCTACTTACAATGACGACGAAGAAACGGAAAGGATAACGAGCGACGCTTTCGTCATAAATAATGAACGAAATGTAAATTCTCGCAATTAAGTGCCGTTTTTAGCTTTTCCCTTTGCAACACTTTATAGGCGATAATATCGTCGCAGCGACGAACATTATTCCGAGCATTACATTTGCCACATGCATATTTATAAACGTTATCTTTCTATTTAGACGACGGAGCAGTACGCGAGCGGAGAGAGAGAGAGAGAGAGAGAGCGAACGAAAAAGAAAAACACATAAAGTGCGAGGATATGAAGAGTACGATGATGATGATGATGACTCGGAGGACGAGTAGGACGAGGAGAGCGCGGCGTGGGCGGAGATGGATGGCGGAGACGAAAGCGGAGGATGAGATTGGAACGTGTGAAAGCGGGGAGCAAAAAGCGAGAGGCGATAAAGAGGCAAGGTGCGAGAGCTTGGGGGCGCGAGGAAGCGAGAGAAAAACGTACACAGTTTTCGAGAGCTTTTATGGGCACAGTTTTACTGTACTTATAAGTAATATAAAAGCTCCCGATTTGCAACGTCCCATAAATATTTAGCTCTAATTCTGAAAGCGTTTCCGCGAGAGAAAGCGACGCAACACCGAGAGAGAGAGAGAGAGAGAGAATAAAAGCTCGGGTGGGTGCGAGAGAGATCTCCCACGCGGGAGACATTTTATGTATTCATACTTCACGCTATTCCGGATTTTAGCGCCTCGATCTCATCCCCGTCCTCCTCTTTATTTATTTTTTGCCACCGTCCTCATCGCCACCTCCATCTCGCTCTTTGGCACCGGCCCCCAGCTCTTTCGCTCCCTTTTTTCATGTTCATATTGTACGTGCATTAAAAAAGAGCGAGCACAAAGCCACCGGCATCGACTCGAAAGCTGCCGGATTTCGTTCTTAAATAAAACAAACATTAAGCAGAGGCGTCAACATCGACGGCATCATCATCTGCATATAGGCTCTGGAGCTACCTTGAGATGAAAATAACGAGGTGTAATTGTTTCTTAAGAGCCTTAAGAGATGTTGATACGTGGCAGAGCGAGTGAACGCGAGAGAGAGAGAGAGAGAGAGAGTTTTTTATGGTTGCAAGTCGAAGAGGGGCACAGCATCCGAGGAGTTCGAGTAGTACGTGGCCGTTGGAGCGAAGAAGTGCTCTTAAACGGCCAATAAGTGTTTAAAGGCGGAGTACGCGCCGTTTTCACGTAACCAATAAGCAAAAGCTGCGAAGGATTTTCAAAATCCATCTCTCACTTTCCCTCTCGCTTTCATAACACCTCTCTTGCTCCTCTATGCCCTCATGCTGTCTCGCAGTTAAGAAGCCGGAGATCGGCAAGAGGAAGGACGAAAATCGCGGGATTGTTGCCGCTTTTCTTAATCGAAGAGCAACAATTGAGTTTTCGCGGACGGCTGCCGTTTGCTGGTGCAACGCAGCCGTCGCCTGATTAATACGACGTAATTAGAGCGATCGTCGTCCTTATGCAATCAAACGCGACCATCTGTTTGTTAATGCTGGAGGAATAATAACGGCGATGGGAAACGTTCAATTTCGTTGTTTATAAACGTTATCATTAAAAGGCAACAATCGTCGACGTCCATCGGGATCGTTGCCGTTATTTAAACGTAACATTATTTGCCTTATACAAACGAGTAATTGTAAAATTTTAAAGCGGACGCGAGGTTTCGTTTCGGCAGCCGGTGTAAATTAATAACGGCGATGTGGCACAAAGGACGCGAGAGGGGAACTTTTCAACAATTTCCTCGTGCACGGAACGTTTTTGCCCGTAAAGCACGGTCCGTTGACGATGCATTCATCGTCCGTTCGGTCGATTGTTATTATCGTTGATATTAGCGAACGTATTTGTCATGATTTCCCATTAAATATCTCTTTTTTTTAATAATAATAAATTGGCGAACGCGTAATTGCCATGTTTACCCGCACTGTAATTACCGGAAGGAACTGAATATATTTAAATGGCGAGCGATTAAATTAAACTAAAATATCTGCAAGCCAACGAACGAATCCGTAAATAAAAATCGCGTTCGGAAGTAGACTCATGAGCATTTCTTGAGTCTTCGTTCTCTCAGAGTTTCTCGAACTTAATTGGACGAACTTGTCTAGATTTCTCATCTCCATACGAAAAGCTCGAATTTTCCTTAATTTCTCGGTTCCGAACAAGTTTTCAATTGCGCCGGTAGCTTTCCCTGAGATAGGAATCCTTTTCTGGGAGTATATCTTAATTTTACGAAACGCTCTTTACTCCAAAGAGATTTTCTTCCTTCTAACAACGTTCTGGATACAGCAGCCTTCTTAGGAAAGTTTCATAACGTTGAGGTTCTTTTAAATCTCAAGAAAAGTCCTTGATTCCTAAGATGCCCTTTAACTGATGGAAATGACGGGTTTCCTTCGTCCACTTCAAACAGTGTGACGGGCACGAAACGAAATTACCCATCGCCGTGGCACACCACATGTCATCTAATGTGTGTAATTTGTTCTTCGATTCCGTCCAGTTAACGCTTTACCGCGATGGAAATGCAAAGTCTGCGAGTGAAAGAAGCGACAAGAAAAAAGGGACGAGCGTGAAAAGTAAAATGTAAGCGAACGCATACCGAGCAGCAGCAACAAAAAGAGGAGCGAATGAGACATCAAAGGAGTGAAAGGTATGTATCGGGATTTTTTTCTTTTCCGGCTCCTTCTTCTTCTTCTTCTTCTTCATCGTCATCATCATTTTCAATCATTTGCGTTTAATTAACGCGATCGCCATAAATGGCACTGTGT
The DNA here is from genome assembly GCA_963695495.1 of Hololepta plana. Classification (NCBI taxonomy): domain Eukaryota; kingdom Metazoa; phylum Arthropoda; class Insecta; order Coleoptera; family Histeridae; genus Hololepta; species Hololepta plana. The sequence continues at coordinate 4,715,981 of OY968839.1, forward strand.
GATATCATTAAATGTGATTCGATTCTTTTTTCTTGCGAAATAATAATGATGATGTAACGTTGGATATTATTCGCGGCGAGTTCGCGTAAAATACGTGTAATTAAGTTAATAATAATAACGAGTGGTTGGTCGGTAATCAAATGCGAAGAAAAACTGAGCGGATCGCAACTATTTATTATTATTATTACCACCGATTTCTTCTTCGGCTCTTCGCCAGCGAGTAACGACGTTGCGAAAAAGGAAAAGCAAAGAAGCGGACAGTTTGCAATCAACTCGCATCGTATAGAACGAGATAGAACCGGACACAATTCGTTTATGAGAAAATCGCCAGCGACCAAGCGACGGATTCAATTTTATCCACTTAATTCTCAATTAATTAATCGAATTTCACTCGTCGTACGGCAAACTTTCGCAAAACTCGCGTAAAGCCCTCCACGGGCTTATTATTTAAATTTATTTTATAATTCGTAAAAAAATATTTGCACGAAAAGCGTTCGTTGGTCGGTAATTGAATTCAATCAAATTCGCAACGTAAAAATTGCCAACGCTCGCAATCCGTACGATATAGCCTGCGAAAATTAAAATAATAAAGGGCATTATAACAAAAATAAAAACCCTCATCCTTTTTTCGCCGCTCACAAAATCTGCCTATATTTATTTATGGATGTATAAATGGGGATGGAGAAACGAAAAAAATTAATAACAAAGCGTACGTGAAAATAAAATTTTGCAGGACCAAATGCAAGTCACGTAAAGTGCGGGCAACAACAGAAGAAGGGAAAAAAAACACTCTCGCATCCAGAGTGAGAGCCGAGGGCGCCCCAAAAAGACGAAATCAGCCCTTTTTTTCAACGCTTTCGAAACATTTACAAAAACGAAGAGACGATAGCAAAAATTTCAATAAACTAAACAAAACGCAAGAGAAGTCCAACAGTTTTGCACCGTCAAAGAGTGGACTGGGCACGGTGTTTCGGCTTAGAATTAAGCAAACTAACTTGATAATTTGGTGTGGACAAACGATGAATAAAACATTCCGGCCGAATGTACGGTTCTAATGTACAAAGAGGACCGGCAGAAATGTCGCTCGCTCTTCATACGACTTTCCAACAGCAACAGCAGCAGCATCCATCTTTCTCGCTGCGAGTGGGCGCCAGAGCGTTGCTAATACCAACCGTTCGAATCCCTTTCATAATTGATGCCCTTTATACTGCCCAAAGTACGTACGCAATTCCCTCCGACTATTCGTTGTTTGGCTGCCCTTTTGGCCGCCCTTCGCTCCGGCGCACTCACCTCTTAATTCGCCGACTGTACGATTGATAAAGAGGACATTATCCGACGTTAGCGATCGCTTAAAAGCTTTTATTCGTTATTTGTTGCAATCGCTTGTTGTTTGTCCATTTGCCATCCACAATTCCGCGATCGACATGGAGGACTTATCTTTGAGCGGCGTCGTCCAAAAAAGTCTTTTCCAGTTGGTGTTATTACTGTTACTAAAGTGCGAACCGTTTCTTCCCCTCGCAACACTTTTTGCCGTCGTCGTCGCGATAACGAGTCCCGTCAACCGAGGTGTCGCTAATTTGTCTAAAGTGCAAATTTTATTGCGATCCAATTTGGAAAGTATATAGAGGACGCGGCGAAAGTACGACGAGCGTGTCGCCTTTTAAAACGCGCACCGTTTGAAGTCGATTTTATTCTAAGCGGTGGTTGTAAATATAATGGATGGATGTCGGGTTGTGCCCGGAGAGGAGAGAGCGTCGAGTAAAAGGGCCCCGTTTAATATTTAATGGGCGCATGCAAATTTATGCCGCTCGCAAAATCTTTTTCTTCGATTTTACGTTTCTTTTGCAAATTACTCCACGACTTATTACTTTTTCCGAACCCTTCCTATCTATATCGCTGCTAATAAGCGAATTCTTGCAATTTGCGGATTTCTTGTTACGAATTCTATTCAGTTTGGTCCTTGGGGTAGAAAAAAGTGCGAGGAGGCAATTTAATTCTAATAATCTATCGGCTCTGCCAGTTTTCTTTTTTCCATCAGACATTATTGATTTGTTTTTCTTACCTTTGATTATTAATAAATATTACCTGCCAGCCGTATAAAATAAATAATATCCATCATTAGCCGATGATGATGATGATGAGGAAAAAAGGCGTCAACGAGCCTACGATTTTCCTTCTCTTTTCGAATCGACAAATTATGAAACTCAATAATAATTAGCCATCGCGTCGAAGGTGTCGTTATAATTGGAATAAGTACACACGACGTTTTCTTTCCGTCTCTTCACACGCAGCACACACCAACCAGTTTTTCTCCCATCTGCGTACCCTTTAATTTGATCAAATCGATGATTATTAATTATGCATCAAGTGGAATTGGAAAGAGTTAAATTGATTCCGTGTCAATTAAAAAAGGAACGGCAGCAACAAAAAGAGACGAACTGGCTCTACCATTAAGTTAATAGAAATTAAATATTTGAACAGGGGACAGGTTCGAGAAATCATAATCAACGAGGTCCTAATGTGAGTAATAACGCGAGCTTTTTTGTACGACAATAGACGAGGAAGGCAAAGAACGAGAACGCGGCGAGTTTAACGAGTTCTTAATTACGTTTTCTCATAAACAATTAATCGGGGCAACGCTAAATTATTAAAGATGCGAATCGTTATTATTATTATTAAGCTGGAGTAATAACGAACGATCGTTGTAATTAAAGTATCGTTCCCATTGTTAAAACGTAATTAAATGTAGCGCCGGGAGAGGAGCAGCGAAAACTTTCCGAGCGAACAAACGAACGGATTGATTAAAACCGGTGGCAGAAAGAAAGTAGGAATTCGATTAGCGAATTTTGCAAAATCCAGCACCTCTTCGACAACTTGCCCTCCGCCGATCGACACTCCGTCTCTCATCGGATTCAAATGGATTATTTATTCGACTCTAATCACGGTTATGATACTAATCCAAAACACCTCGACGAAAGTTATCCGATTTAATTCAATTCGAACGATAATCCGAGAAACGTCGTTAATTAATACATAAAAGAGAGATTGGGACTGGAGCTAGACGACGACGGTTTGCGAGGAGGTGGAAGTTGCCGATTGGAAAATGGAACGGGGGATGGAGCGAGTTCGAGTGCGTTTAAATAACGAGATTCGAGTGCGATGGGGAATCGGTCGAGGACGCGGAATCGTGGGCGCAAAGAGGAGGAGGACATCGACTTAATTAATTCAATAGCGAAGTTTGTTAATTACGATTGAAGGTGCCGGCGCTCGGTTTTAATCCAATTAAAAACTGATACCTCGACAACTACCAACTACGAACACGCAAACGCCGGGGAAGAAGTTTGGCTCTTCTGGTGCACGTTGTTCGTATTGATTTGCGCGCGAAGAAAAATCTGCAAGAATCGATTCCAAAGTGTTGATGAAAGTTTGAAGAACGACACGTGGAGTTTGTGTCAATTAAAGGGGCAATGAAACCGTGAATTATGGCGAAAAGTCCATCAAGCTCGCATTACTTGCTCCCATTTGTTTGTTGTTTGAAAAGCGATCGTTTAAAGTCGATTCAACAAACGGATCTCCCTTTGTGTTCTTTTTTGCGAAATCACGATGAGCGACCGGAATTTTAAAACTCGAACATTATTATGTTCCGGAGTTTATGGATTCATCATCATCGTTCTGATCGACAATGGGGAAAATAATAAATAAATAAGGGAGCCGTTTGAAAAGTAATAAAAGGAATTGGAACAGAGAAAGGGGAAAACTAAATGGCAATCCGGATCTGGCCCGTTCATGATACACGCAAAAAGAGGAGCAGAAGCACGAGGGGGGCCGCCAAAGTGTATCAAACAGTCAAGAAGCATGAAAAATAATTAATAGTCCTTCGGAGGAAATAAAGAATTATTAAAATGAATTTTAGAAGAGCGAAAAAGGGCACGACGATTTTCTTGCAACGTCATCGCTAGCTGGCACCGTCCGTATGCAATAACGTATTTTCGTTTCATGTTTTCCTTCCTTCGCCGAACGCTTCCATCGACTTCCAAATTCCGGCATTGTTTCCACGATCGATCAGATCCGTCAGATCGGAATTGATTTCGATGTCGAATGGAACGTAATAAAAAGGCTTCGAATTGAGATTCCAAAAAAAAAAAAAAAGAAAACGGCGAATGTTTAGAAGAAAGTTAAAAAATTATATCGACTAAAAGCTGGTAAGAGCTTTTTTAGCCCTCTCTCGTAATGACGCGGCCGGAGGATTGCGGGAGGAAGAAGGAGATAAATATTAAAGAGAAAAGTTAGCCAATCTGCGGAGGTTTCTGCAAACAGCAAATAATACGAGAAAAAAAGGGAACGAAGAAAAGAAAAAAAAAAAGCGCGCAGGGGAGGAACGAAATGAAAAGGAACGAAGTGTAATTTGTTAAAATGGCATTCGACTAAACTTTTTAAAACACTAGTTACGAGTTTAAAGGAGAAAAGGGAATTTTTACAGTCACCCTTCCTTAGCGTTAGCTGGAAACATTTCTTTCGCCGTTTCTTTTTTCGGCTGCCCATTTTTCTCCCCATTCGATAATATAACCTAATTATTTATACGCCGCGGCCAATAGAGAAAAATATAAAACCAATTAAGTGCCAAGCGGCACACAAAAAGAAGAAACCTTAATTCATCGAGGACCGTAATCGCAGAAGTTTCTGCGTTCCGAAGCGAATTACATTTTATTCAAATACTTTTCGCAGGGACCGCATTTTGGGCGTAACTTTTTGCGGAAAAAAATTCAATAATCTCCCCGTTCCTCATTCGATCCACCTTCACTCTTTAACTTTCTGCTGATGCGCGTTCGATATTTAAATTTGCCGAAAGCTCTAAATCGAGCGGACCACTTAAAATCGACGTCAAATGTTTATTTAAAGCAATAATTTTTGCAACGGCAGCCGGCGCAAGAGAAAATTGTTGTGGAGTTTGCGAGCACGAAGGAACGAAATCCTGGCGGAAGAAATGGATTGTCCTCTTAAAGGAATTGTTATGTTAAGTTAAAGGATGGCAGGAAGCGAACGAGTGAGCGAGATGGAAAATGGTGGAACCCGCCGGAAATACAACATAAATATAAAGAAGAGAGAAATCGGGTTTAAGTAAAATCGACCACTCTTTATTATTCCCATCTCCGCGTGCCACTTTAAATATTTGGAGAAGAAAGTTGAAAAAAAAAAAAGAAAAACGAGAGCGGAGCATTATTCGCGAATCTCCCCTTCTTTGCGATTCGGTATTGTTGCTTTCGACCCTTTATTATTCGCAAATTTTATACGTTCCGCAATAATAACGGATGGCTCCGTTCAGTCAACAAAACATCGGTCTCGAATCGATCGATTGTCATCGTCTCGCAAGAGGAATCAATCCGGACGATTATTTTATGGGCGAAAACTTAAAACACTACATTCTATTGGGCGAATTTAAAATTTTCGCTGTTGTCCTCGCGGTTAATCGAAATTAAGCAATATATTTGGGGGATATAAATTTTACGAGATGATTCACGATGGTTGGACGGTTTTGGGGGATGGCGGAGGACGAACAGCAACAAGCAAAAAAGTAAGAGGAAGAAGAGAGAAAATTTTTATTATCGTAGGAAGTAGGGTATATAGATAATGCTATTAGCATTCATTGGGTTTATGGTCCGTGCATAAAAGTTTCCGCGACCGGGGAAATGTAATACTCGCATTTATTATTATTACCAAGAACCCCGTTGACGATCGTTTCCATTATTATCCTCTTTCATCCCGTTTCGCTGCGATGCCATTTAGTAGTTCGCCTCTCGCAAAAACCGACCTTTTCTATTATTCAAATCCTAATCACATCGAACCATCTAAACGATACGATTTTGGGACGTTTCTCGATCGTCGACGGTCGTTTTATTCTGCTAAATTGCAGAAACGTTGCGAAAACAACGAGTTCTAATTGCGTTATGCAACGCATCCGGAAACGTGCAACGCAAATTTCCTTGAGATCGAAACGATTAGCGGGCGAACTGGCGAAAGAGACAATTAAAGTTAATCAATGGCTTATTTTTATTCGCTCGACGAACGAGTGGAAAATAATTATGAATGGAGCGAATATACGCATTGCACACACGTGTAATTATTTGCATAGATTAATATTTAAAGAACGTGACGTGCAATGTTTAATAGACGTTTGCGATCGAGTTGCTTTTTGCAAAATGCGCTACGATTAATTGAATCGTTGTTAAATACATAGTCTTGTTGAGAGAAGCGAAGGAAAATGCGAAAAAAGAAACGTAATAAGATAGAAATTAGTGCGATTTAATTCGCTACAATTATTTCGTGCTATCGCAGCGAACGAAGGAAATTGAAAACGGAGGAAAAAATTCATACGCCGAGGGAAAAAAGTTATAATTAATTATTAAAATACAATGGGTTTAATGAGTGGCGAAGGAAAAGCTCTATGAAGAGCTCTTTACATTTTTTTTCCTTCCGAAAGCCACTCTTTCATATCAACATCGTTTTCTCTCTTAATTACGATCCGCGTTATTATTGCCTTTGTTCGGTCGCTCCGATTTGTAATTAAACGTTATGTACGCACGAATTGGAAAATTCTCGTAATCTTTGCACCACGCAACATTTTTTCATTCGCTCATTATCATCGTCCTCATCAATTTGCCATTTATGCCTCTCGCTCTCTCGCCGTTTCCTTCTCTTTTCCCCACGAAACTGACGCGGGGAAATTCCGGGAAACTTTGTTTAAAAAAATAATACGTTCTTTCTCTTCCGTCCGCCCCACTCGTTCTTCGATCAACATTATTATAATTACGGCCGAACAGTTTATTCTTCTCCTTCGACTGTTGCCCGACGTGAAAGATTAAAAGCAACATGAACACAATTAGTTTGTCAGCATAATGAACGGTAATGATTTGTATATGATATGAAAGAACGATTTCAATTAGCCATTATCCTATTCATTATTGTCATTAATGCTACGTCGGCTAATTATTATCATTAAAAACGATGCGAGCGATCATTTTCCACGTTTGCCTTCCGATTTAATTCGTTCCTTCTCGGAAAATCGCATTTTGAACGAAAACGAACACAAAAAAAACGTAATGCAGGAAGAAGCAATAAACGTATTATTATTAAAAACCGTTCGGGAAATTGTCATTCGCTCGCTGTTAACGGCACCGAAGAACCATCGCGGCGTTTCTTCGATCGATTGGCCACAGAAATCGTTTTTAATTACGATAATAATTAACGTTAACGAATTGCCGATGTCAATTAGTACGAAATTGCACGGGCAAAAAAGGAATTTACGCCGAGGTGTCACATTAATCAATTAACCAATCAAATCGAATGAAAACGCACCAAGAACCAATTAATTCGCGCGGTAATCAACGAGCAATTGCTGCGAAACGAAGGAAAAAATTTGCGCTCGAACCTCCACTATATCTTTTGCGAATTTCGTTTGTGCAAAAGAACGATAAGAGCGATAAGACCGTTTAGTAACGCGGTGGAAACGATGGCCAAACCGTACGCGAGATACTTGTGCTGCATGGATTTAACATTTGCCACGCGAATAATTGCCGGCATTGGCCTCGTACGTTCGTAAAGATTGCGTTTTTAATTAGATCACGATTGGTTTTGAATTGGAATTTGATCCGATTAGGCAATAGGCTTCGTCATATCGATCGCTCTGATCAACGACGGCACCAAAGATGAACGCTATTACGAGAGTTGCGTGAGGATCGCTCTCGCCCTCGGATTAGATCTCGATTGGTTTCACGTTAATACGAATAGCACGACGTCTTTTCAATTGCAAGGTAATTTAAGTTGCAGAGAAAGGTCTAGTGAAGAATGGCACGTGTGCTGTTGCAATTTTTTTTTGTCTTTATCATTTGCAGAACATGTCATAATCGTGGTGCTAACCGTTTGTTCGATAACGTATTTGATCACGAACTTGCTCCTGCTGATCGCGACGATTCTGGTGAGTTACGAAGCAACGCGAGAGTTTCGATTGAGCGAACGAAAATTTGCAGTTGAACAAATATCTGACGGTCCCCTGGCTCATTTGCGAATCGTTTCATTGCGTTACGAAGTTGTCGGGCCTCGTTTACCACTTGGTCAACGAGTGGCAGCGAACGAAGAGGATTTACGTGATCGGCACGTCGATTTACGTCAGTGAGTATTAAGAAAGGAAAATGCCGGATTTTCGCAAATCGCAATAACGTTTAGGCTTGATGATATGGTGGATGCTGGTGGTGTATTTCGCGCAGAAAACGTGGCACCAGAGGGTCCGATTGCGATTGCGACCGTTTCAATTGTCGTCGATCAGTAGCGTCGGCTACAGCAGCTCGGCGTCGAAGTACAATTTGGACGATTTGTCTTTGAATCGGACGCGAGTGTCCGTCGAATCCACGATGGACTCGCCGGCCAGTTATTGCGACACTCGCTCGTATCCCATCATTTAATCGCCAATTTATGTTTACGTTTTTTTTTCTCTGCAAACCCAAAAGGAATCGGTGCAATTATTTGATGATGAATTTGTAATGGCCCATCGGTCCGGAACCGAATGCACCGCATAGGAAAGTTTATTCGCCAATTCGGGAATTGTGCGAACCGAAAAGAGAGAAATGCAACTTAATCGAAGTCGAGTTTTCCTTCGAGATTTTCTTCGAGATAGTTTTGTAACAATTTGGTTGGCACCCGAGCGTTGCTTTGTAACAATAAATTTCCTATCGAATCGGTACCAATTCCACTCTCTTTTATTTTCGGTTTTTTTTGCCAAATTATTGTGCCCTAGACGGGATCCCTCCATATAAATCACCGTCATTTGAATAATGGCCGTATGATAAAGTTTGGATGCGATCCAAATGGAAAACGTATTCAGTTGCCGCTGAAAAAAAAAGGACGGGGGGAAACGTGGAAAACGAAAAACGCTCATTGTGTGTATTTGTATTTATTTACTTGTATTTTGCTAAAACATCGTCGAATATTAAAAATTGCAAACGAGTAAACGAAAGGAAAGGGCGCGAGGGAGAGGAGAAGCTTAAAGTCATTTCATTGCTACCACACCCTGGAATATCATCATTACGAATTCTGCTCGAGCAAGAGCACAATTCTGCACGGATCGGATTGGGAAATTTTAAATTCCTTTCAGTTCCTTTTATTGCTCCCTCTCTCCCCCCCGTTCTCGTTCGTCGCTTGGCCGTAGCACAATCCAAAGAGCAAACATTCGTTTTTCCGTTCTATTCAATGAAAATTAGCCGAGTATAATGCGAAAATTAGTCATGACACAATGGAATACATCGCCGGAACTCCGTTTGAGGGTAGCCAATAAATACGTTGCCATCGCGCTCTCACCCCCGACTCGCCAAACGCAAACTTTATCAATCATTTTCGGACCCTTAACGAAATTTTTCTATTAACCGTTCGAACGACTCGATTCGCAATGGTCTCGAGCTTAATAACGCGAATAGGATTGAGAGACGGCGAGCGTGCAAAAGTTTTAATAGTAAACTGCCCTCGCAATCCCGCTCCATTCTCTCTCGCTCTGACCGCTAATGGACCGCTAATGCCATTTAATTCTTCACGTTCTATTCACTCGCCAACAATCGATCCCCGATAATATCACTTAACTGCCGTACTATGATTCCATCCATCCATCCATCCACGCCGCGGCTAAATGTGCTTGTTGCCGACGCAAAAAAAAAGCGCAATGCGGATTATGGAACAGTAACGGCAGCAACAAGAAGAGAGAATAAAGTTTATAGAAGAGCGATATGATCGACTGCGTATATATTGTAACGGGGATTAAGGCCCTTTGTGCGATACAATGGAGTACCAAGAGCGAAAAAAAAAAACGAATGGGTATATCTCCTTTTTTGTTGTTGCTACGTTTCCATCTACTTAACACCGCATTAAATTCGCGATGTTGTAGATTATCGAGCGCTAATTTATGCAGCAATAAGAGGGCCTCTTCTTGCAACGATGCAATCTATAAATCTAGCGTATTAAATGGCGATGTGAAACGAGAGCGGATTATGAGCGATCGATGGTATAAATTTAGTTTTAAAAACGAAGAAAAGTAAGTTGAATGCGAGCAATTGAATTCAAATCTGCCGCCGTGCAGCAGATCGAAACTGCGTACAAGGTGGCACCACCGTGCAATCGCACATGTTTTATTTCCAGCTGACGACTAACCTAATGTCGGCCGAATATGTTTTGCTTCGTGAGTGAATTGAACGCGAATTTGTTGCTGATATCAATAAGTAAATAGCTATTAGTGGTATTGTTATTATCAAGTGAGCAAGGAATCGTTGCGAAAATGACGAACGTAAGCGATGAACAATTCAATTTCACGTGGACGAAAAGTAAGCAAACAAATAAAGGGAAAGTCTTCAAGAAGAAAGAGAATGGCCCTTCCAAAGTGGTTAATACGAAGAACGTTAACGAAAAGAACGATCGGCCGCCACCAGATAAGCAGCTAGCACCGAAGAGCGGTTATATTAAACGTAAACACAAGAAGGATAAGCTGCTGTTGAAACAGGCCGATTCGAGTAGTGGTACTGATAAGAGTGATAATCAAAAGAATAACAATAGTAAACATTTTAGTTTGTTCGGCGAGAGACCCAAGGAGGTCTATGTAAACACTGACAGAGGTAAATCAGTTCAAGAAGATTTGTTCGCAGCATCAGGGAAATCTTTCAAAGACTTAACCGTGCACAGGCATCTAGTGTCGAATTTGGAGAAGATCAATTACACGAAATTGACCAACGTACAAGAGAAATCGATTCCGATCGTTCTATCAGGCAAAAATGCATTGGTAAGTTTAAATGAGTCATAATAGCTTTCGGCAATCAATCATCAATGTCAATCGATTAGATAAGGTCACAAACTGGTTCTGGAAAGACACTGGCCTATGCCGTACCCATAATAGATGCTTTACAAGGCATCGAACCGCGCATAAAACGTACGGACGGAGTACAAGCAATTGTCGTCGTGCCCACAAGGGAACTGGCGTTGCAAACGCAGGAATTGTTCGCGAAAATTAACGTAAGATTCTGTCCAATTTCGAATTGAATGATTATTAAGTTGCAAACATCTTATAGACGTTTCAATGGATCGTAACAGGACATTTGTGCGGCGGCGAGAACCGGAAATCGGAGAAGGATCGTATACGGAAAGGAGTGAACGTGTTGATTGGAACGCCAGGTCGTCTATTGGATCACATTTTACATACGAAATCGTTGAAATTGGATAAAGTACGCTGTCTCGTACTGGACGAAGCCGACCGATTGTTGGATATGGGATTTAGGAAAGATATAACGGCTCTAGTTGAAGAATTGGACAAATACAAAACGAAATCCGATTATGACGCGATGGGATTGTTGAAGAGATCGATCAAATTCGTCGATGACGACGAAGATAATGCCAACGAAGAAGTGTCGGTCCGAAAATCCGATCGGCCGCCGTTAAAAGATCCATTTAGTAGCGAGCGACAAACGATCTTGCTCTCTGCGACGTTGACGAAAGACGTGAAAGAATTAGCGGAGTTCGCGATGAAGGAGCACGTTTACGTGGACGCTTTAGACGAAGACGTCGCTGCGGATACGATGGTTATGCCGAAAAACGTCGATCAGCAATTCGTATTGACCTACGTCAAGCACAGATTGTTCACGTTGAGCGCCCTGATCGTGGCGAAAACCAACGAGAACAAGAAAATGTTCGTGTTCATGGCCAGCACGCAAATGGTCGACTATCATTATCAATTGTTCGCCAATCATTTGGCGAAAATGCCGAAATCCAGGGGCAAATTGAAGTCGGGCAACGTCGTCGTGCTGGACGAGGCCGTGACTTTAAGCGACGACGACGAGGAGAACGAAGAGGAAATCGTCATCGACACGCAATTCTTCAAGTTGCACGGCAACATGGATCAAAAGGATCGCAAAGAGGTGTTCAATCAATTCCGGGCGGCACAAAAGGGCGTACTAATTTGTACGGTAAGAAAGCAATTCTTCGTCCGTCCCAATCACAATTTTCACCACTTTCTTCTAATCTAAGGACGTGGTCGCGAGAGGAATCGACGTGCCCACGGCCGATTGTATCGTGCAATACACGACGCCGCAAACGGACGAAGATTATTTGCACAGGGTCGGGCGGACGGGTAGGGCCGGCAAACCCGGGTCGGCCATCATCTTCCTCACGCACGAAGAACAGGACTTTATTAGCCATTTGAAAGAGCACAAGGTTTAGTAAGTAAAATACGCAACATTTGCCATCCGGATCTAATTCGCGATTCATTTCGTTCAGTTTAAAGGAGAAGAAGCCGGAGGAATTCGTCAAATGTTTGTGCGATATCATGGAGCAACCGGACCAGGAGAAGGCCGCTCTGGCGCTTCAGAAACACTACGAGAACGCCATCGTGAAGGATAAGTCGCTCTATAAGCTGGCGTGTTTTGGTACGTTTCAATCGGAATTTTTCGTTCGATTTGTATCGATCATATTAAAGGTCTTTGGACTCTTTAAGCTAGTAAAAGGACGATCGCTGTTTTGGAACGGTCCGAAATTGACCCGTGTTGTTTAGGTGAACTCGAACCGATAAAAACGTGATTGACGTTTGCCCGAACGCTCCACGCCGAACGATTATTTAGTAGGGCGCGATTCGCGTCGAGGGCCCGACGCGAACGGACACAGAAATCCACTTCGCCGCTTGTCAAATAAACGTCGGCCGTCCGTTACGCCTCGCAAATAATTCTCACCCCGAACGACCTCACGCGCGGCCGCCACCCCCCGACAACTTCACCCCATTATACATCTCTAAACTGAGTTTTGCTTGGTTCGTTTCTGTAAAGCAACAATTTTCCACGAAGAAAGACGCAAAAAAGCATTCTATTTACAATAAGTTTATACGGTTTTTTCCGCTCGTATTTTTGTTCCAGCTTATTCGACGTGGAGCCGATTTTACAATAGCTATCCGGCGAAATTGCGGAAAATCTTCGACTTCAAACGGATCAACTTGGGCCACTACGTAACGAGCTTCGCGATCAGGGAGACGCCGACCCAAGTGGCCCGCGTCGTTAGGGGACAAGTGACGACGGCGGCGGCGAACGTCGAACGGCCGCGGCTGAACAAGAAATTGGCCATTCACAAGTGAGTTAACCAGCGTAATGATGATGCCGATTAAGTATGGCGATTCATTAATTCGCTCCCCGGCTCTCGCCATTAAACCTTTTGATGGTCTCCACTATATCAGCCAGTAATTTTCTATCTATACGCATATAAAGGCGAACAATGCGGCATTGTTGTTCTTGCTGTTGCGAATATAATAATAATGGCGCGAGGGACCGTTCGGAGGGTTTTAATGATGAGACGAGAACGAGAGGGGCAAAAAGGAGTAGATGAAGAAGAAGAAGGCAACGTTAAGTGTCTCGCTCGCAACGCGCAAATTTCATTAAAGAAAACGTACAACGGTTATAAATATAAACTGAAGAAATAAATGGGTTTCTTCTGCTCTTTTGCCGGCAATAAAGAGGCACGGGAAAGAGAGAAGCCGCATCATCATTATACGTAGTTAGTAATAGTTGCGCGCTTGTTTATATTGTTGCAGTAGCATAGTAAATTGCCCATGAAAAATGAGCTTAAAGTAAAAGTTTTATGCTTATGGCATCATGATCCACGGAACTATCGGATACGTATTATTTTATATTAGAGCGTGTGTATTTAAACTTCATTGTTTGATTGCCACATGGCGGGTTAGAGTTTTCCTATATTACGTGTGTATTAAGCCCGAACGAAATAATAATTCGTGAGAGACGATGCGGTTTAACGCGATAATAACACCAAAACATTAATCAAAATGTTTAATTCGCTGTATGATGGCTAATTTTCTTTTTCGTTCTTTTTTCAATTCCCCACAAAGTGTACAACAAATTTATATCGAAAAGGCAGCAGCAGCAACAATAACAACAACAACAAAATCGTTGAATTTAATCTTTTTTTTAACCGAAATTACCACGTATTTATTATAAAGGCACAAATTGATTGATTTTTCTTTTTGAGGACCAATTTTAACCGAAATTTGAAATTTTTTCGCGACAAAAAACAGCTACAAATTGGTACGTAAATTTGCCAAAATAATCTCTTTGAGAAATTCCGTTCGGATATTAGATTTAACTTCGGCCGATTTGTTTTAATCGTCGACCGCACGGGCTCCGTGCATTCGCGACAAAAGTAATTAATGAGAGTCGCCCCGCGTATTAATCACTGTCCGTCACGACGGCAGAAACCGGCCGAAAATGGAGGCGAACGCGAAGAGATGCTTTCCAATTAGATTTATTATCTTTGCACGTTCGGTTACATAAAACGAAACCCGCCCGGAATAATTAATTGTCGCACGAATTTCCCTCGCGAAGAACACGAAGAAATCGTTCGATGTTTGGCGTTTTCGCACTCACCTTATCATGCTACAGGGACGACGACAATTTGCCGAGGACGAAGAGGCCGAATCCGAAGAGGAAATCCGTCAGTCTGACGACGTCGGAGTACGCGAGCGGTTTGGAGCCCACGAGGAAGAAGAAGAAGAGGACGCGGAACGACTCGCAAACGAATTGCGACTGATTCCGCCCGCAATTTCATGCACATTTTTAATTATCCTTATAATTAAACCGTTTGCAATATAAGACGAATACTTTAACATTTCTTGTAGAGACGCCCGTTGATAATCCTTCGCGCTCGTAATTGTAGATTAGATGCGTTCGTCTAATTGGTGTTTGGATGTGAGAGAGCGATCTCGCCGGATGGCCGAGGCTATAATCAAAGTGTCAATTACGGGCGCGTTCTAATATCGCCGCAATCATCGTCGTCGCCGTTCAATCGCTGTTATTATTTATTATAACGCGAAAAGAGTTCTTTTATCATCATTAAAACACGGCGATGCAATTACGTGTAACAAGAAGATGCAGCGGCCCCCAAAAGGGTTGCTCCACGTCCAAATGCGGCGAAAAAGAGGAAGCAGGTAGTTCTTGGTGTTGTTGCGCGACGGCTTTAATGAAGAGCCATTATTCTATTAATTGGAACGCCCCGAGATCTTGTGCTTTTTGTTGGTGGCACGACGACCTCGAAGATGATGAAATGTCGAATCCGATCGCGCCAAATCGATAGGTTTTCGGCTCTTTTGCTGTCGGCACCTGCTGGTGCTTTGTGCTGGTGATTCCCAATGCTCCGATTAATAATCTTCCTTAATTCTCCTTGTGTATTGTTTAGTCTCCTAAGTGTAACGGGATTTATTTCCATCAAAAGCGGAATCTGCTTTTAATATTAAGAGCTTTTCTAAGTTGAAGTTGCTTTCGCGTTTTCTTAAACGTGTTCGGCAATTCAAAATCGAATATTGGAAGTTTACACAACATTAATGGATTATTTGCAATTTACTTACTAATTTAAAACCATAAAGCAACTTTAATTAGTTGGAGCACGAGGGATAAATGTATTTTGCGGAAAAAAAATGTGGAATTTTCCCCGGCTGGCGTTTTATTTTTATTTTTTAATAAGAAAATTACGTATTTGCATCGATTCTTTTCGCATTCCCCCCGGTTTGTTGACATTTTTTTCTAAACGGGCGCAAAAGACGAGTTCATTTGAATTTTTTTCCAGTTCAGCGAGATGTGATTACTTTTTTACTTAAAAAAAAACAACACGAGATTGGAGAGAGAGAAAAAATGCGAATTTTCTTTTTGATAATTCCTCCACATCGTCGCAGGGCTTATTTACGTTTTAGCAAAAAAAACTCGAGTAAATAATCCTATCACCGTCTATGATTGAGTTCTATAAAGTTTTATGGCCACGTTTCCACGCTCTATAGAAAGGATTTAAATAAAAATGCTTGTAAATTCTCATTTAAAGCCGAAGCGGCCCCTTCGACTCGAATGATTTTAATGAGCATTATTTCGGCGTTTTAATTAAATTTCCACCTCTCGTTTTCTTTTTCAAAAGAAAAGGTAAAATTAGTACGTCACAGAGCGATGATGATGACGACCGGTAGCAATTTGTTATTGTCCGCGTAAGAGAACTCCTTTTGGTATCTCTAACAAATCCCTTCGAACGAGGGAAAATTAAGACATTAACAAGAACACCTTTACTTATTAATAGACAAATGGTTTGATATTTATCACGGCGGTTTCGGGCGTTACGCCACGACAAGACATTATAACTTTTTCCGAAATGAAAACGTTCCAAATTTAACGTTCTCCATCATCGTCAAACGAAAAGAAATATAAAAGAATCGTTTCAAAGATGCGAAAGAATCGTTATGAGGGATGGAAAGTGTTATATTAATTACGAAGATTTGAATGTTTTACGAAGAACGAATCGCTGGGAACCGATTCGCCCCCACGACCGTTATTAATTGCCATTAATTACTGGCTTATTAGCGCCCGCTGGAGGCAGAAGAAAATAATAATCAGTTTTCTTAAAATTGTAATTCACATCATGTAAATCGCGGTTTCCCAATGAATCTGGGGAAGATTTCGATTTTCTTTTGACAATAATTCCTGTTTTTTCAGCTCTCGCATGCACGCAACGAAGTTTTGTTCCTCACATTCTGTGATTGTGTTAATTAAAATTATATTCGTGCGGGCGATTATAAGTGAATTAAGGGCGACGAAATAATGGCAAACGGTTCGTATAAACATTGGCGAAAATCCTTTTACTTTACTTTACCATTTTTGCAGGCAATAACAATCGTAGATGAAAGAACGGAAAGGCAATGAAAGATGACAGATTACGCGGGGGGTGGAAATAGTTAATTCCATTCTTTCCCTTATTTCGCGGCACGCCACACGATCATTAAGAAATGAAGTGGTTTGTAAACGAGGGGTGAGGACGTTTAAAAGTAATAACAACACGACGAAGAAGTGAGTGAGAGAGGGCGCGCCCGCCACGGAAGCATTTCGATCCCTCCGGGCTCGAGTTTATTGTCATTTTCACTCGGATAACGATCAACAAAACACTTTTTATTTCGCCGTTATAACAACAATCAGAGCCAAATCATTTTTCGTTGCCTCCACTTCTCACTTCTTCTATTCATTAACTTAATACCGTGCTCGCCCTCGTTGTCGGTCGACCCGTTCACCTTTACCCCCGTGCGGATTTCAAAGCACGGCTTTACCGGAATATTAACTGAAAGTAATGGCAGTTAATTCTTGGAATCGAACTGTTGGCGCACACACGAAAGGAACGTCGACCAATTAACTTTTGTTCCGTTCGGTCGTCGGATTTAATTCCTTTCTTGAAAGAATAAAAGGGAAATCATTATTATTATAACGTCGATGATGACGATAAGGAGTAAAACGCGAACAAAGAAAACCTCGATCGCGTCCAGAAAGCAAACACGAAAACGGACTGTAATGCGGTTTATTTAAAACGATCGTCGATTAACTGCACCGATCGTAATTACTAATTACTTTCTTTTCTTCATTTTTTTCCTTTTTTTAATTAATCAACGACCATTCAAGCGTAGCATAACAAATTGTACGGCCATCAATAACGATTTTAATTCGCAATCAAAAGGTGCAAGCTTAACAATAATGCCTGCGATGCATCGAAGCCCGTGGCACCGATTGTACCGAAAATAATTATTTTATCAAGCAGAATTCACGTTTCACACTGCGTTCGAAAGGTTCCTTATTTAAAATCTTCGTGTTAATTCCGTTTTAAGTTTCATGTGGATTAATTCTAATCGCTCGAAATGCTACCGAACAATCTTCCATTCTTCAAATAACGTAATGGTTAATGAATACGCACGTAATTATTGCCTGGGGGGAGGTAATAATCCATTAGAAAGACGTTTATTATCATTGTTATTAACACGAGAAGAGGTAGTAACGATGATGAAATATTTAAAAGTCATTAAGATTCGGTGCTGGTGGGATTAATTAATGAAGGCGCTTTAGCAGAAGAAGAACTCCTCTGCTGCTACCACCGTGTCCACCAGTCCCACGAGGGTTCTACTTTTTTGTTGTTCCCTGCCCGTTATAATTATATTGTTGTCCAATAAGTAAATTCATTAACCTTTTGTTTCATTCCGGTCGACGACGATGATGATGATGATCGTGAACTTCTCGAGCAAAAGAAAAATGCTCTCGTATCATTATATAAATTCGATTAATAACGAAGCGGCATCCTCATTAAAATCCCTTTGTTCTTCCCAACGTGAAAACCATTTCGTTCCTCCGACATCGCTACCGGTTCGTGTCTCGTTCGTTCGTTCCCACTTGGGAAACGAGCGCGCCAATTTTTTGCTCGTGATTTTTAATCCATCGCAAATCAATCAATCCGCATCAAATTAAATTACGATCGAAATTGCGCCATGTTTCTGTTGTACTCTTCTCCTCCAAGCGATCGCGAACGTGGAGAGAAGAGTTCGAAGCGAGTTATAAGGGCAAAACGTAGGCGTGGCACTTTTATACACATTTCTTTCGGCCTCTTATGCACTTGCGAAATTAGTTTAGACGATATATGCGAACTAATGATGTTTGTTGTCGTAGAGAGAAGAAGCGGACGCTTTTGTTGCTCTCGGCGAAGGAGAGTGCGGGAGCCGTCGACTATTAGGAACCCATCGGGGCACAATGGGCGACCCGCCGTGTTTAGGTATAATTAATTATACGCCGACGACGACGGCGAGAAACGAACGCAAGATGAACTTGAAGGAGAAAAAGCGCGCACGATGGCTGCGGCGAATTTATACGCGTTTCCTCCACCGCGAAATCGTCTTCTTCACGAAAACTGGGAACGGTCTCGTGCTGTGTCTTGTACATGCAATTCGCCGATTGAATGGAAGAGTTTCGATTATTATCACGATGCTGAGGATGATGGTTCTCGATGGCACAATGGTCTCTTTCTTCGGTTGACGAGGCGTTAGATTAGATTCCGTCGTTGGAACGTCCGCAAGTTTCACGCCAGAAACTTCGTTTGGATTATTCGACGATTGACGAGAAATTTCGTTTCTACTCTCGTTCCATTTAGTCGAATTTAATTCGTTGATAAACCGTTTTCAATCGTTTCCATCGTCAAAGTGGCGTTTCTATTTCGGTTCGGAAAACCGGCAGCAAAAGTAGCAGCAGTTTCGATCGTTATTAATTTTAATAAGCCATTTATTTCCATTATCATCTCCATTCGAACGGATAGCGTCCGTCTATTAGTTTCCCAGTTTCTTTTCTCCTCGATGATTAATTTAATTTCTCATTTGACGTATTTTATTAATCGAAGAAGAAACGTTTCTATTCCCCGGCACGGCCGAGTGGGCCTCCTCGCTGTCTCTCTTCGGTGTCTTTCTTTTCGTTTTTTGATTAAGAAGAAATTAGTTTCGTTTGATCAACATTAATCTACTCACGAAATCGACCGTTTCAAATTATCGTTGTTGACCCTTTAATAATAATAATCATCATCATCGTCCACCGACAACTTCTTTTTCTTCGATTCTTCAAGCCCACTCTGCATTGTATCTCGAAGCCGTATACGAAAGGGAAAAAGGTTGTTTCGTAGATAACAGAGAGTTTCGAGTGTCATATTCGGTGCCTTTACCAATAATATATTTCTCGTGCGTCTATCTAAAAGAAAGATTGAACATTAATTCTTAATAAATGTGAGTGTAATTACGGGGCCGATTCATCAATCAACCGGGTGTCACTCTATCATCTCGTTTCTCTTAACCCGTTACCACCGTAGGAAAATGGACGAAGAGAGAACGCGCTACACCCGGAGCCCCATTTACGGTTTCGTTCGTGTTACGTTAGACTCTCGCTTCGTCCATCGCGGTTTTATTTTCTTCGTATGATAGCTGTTTAAGTTTAATTCTTAGCGAAACGCTTTTGCAATGTTCGTGTTCAGCCTGCGGCCTAATTGCATTAAACAAAATGCGATTTCTTCTACAATTATTAATGATCGATATATATGTAGAAGGAGCGCGAACGAGAAAAGAAAAATTAATTAACACGTATTCGAAGATGGCACATGCCCGAAGCATTACGATTTTTTTGCGCATCTTTAATATTTCGTTCTCTTTTTGCATCGCTTTCCTTCGGTATCGCTAAATAATTTAATGGGATTTTGTGCGGGGAGTATTAAGTTTAAAGTGCACGTTATCGTTATGATAATAATGCCTTTATCAAATTTTCTTTAAAGCAAAACCATCGACAACGACGTTAAGAGGGAATCGTGCGTTATTGTTAGACGAAGTCCTTCGCGGTCTCTCTCGCTCTCGCCTTCGTCGCCTTCCCGAAGAAGACGGCACATGTTATCATCCGCTTTGATGTGATATCGCGGTTAGTTAAACTCATCCTCGTTTATAAAGCCGTCGTCGTTCCCTTATTCCTTCTCTCTTAACATGTGTAACGTATAATGGATAACAATGTAATGCAATTAGAGTTCTATACGAGCATATAGTTGGTCGTTCCGTTACTATTTTAACTTAATACATGCTCTACTACGAAATTAGTACTATTATTTAAAATTAAATTAGCTACTACTAGTACGACGAAAGGCAAATAAATAAGATTTATTATTGTAATAACACGGGAAGCAACTCCTATGGAAGCATTAGCGCAAAAACGCAAATCTTTCTTTTACGTATCCTCCATTGAAGGATTTATTTATTTGCGAAAGTATTCTCACTTTTCAGTCAGAAGCAGCGAAATTAACGAATATAATCGTTTATTTTCTAAAAAGAATTAATTAGAAACTAATTTGAATTTTTAAATAGTGGCGCCTCTACTTTTAGGAATGCTGCGCTGAAGGTTCGCAAGAAATAGCGCCAGATGGCGGCAGTTAACCCGATGCGAAATGTTTTCTACAAGCGAACAAATTAGTTAATTAATTTCGTTAATTATGGAAGAAATACTACAATTATAAGTTGTGGGTGATTAATATTGCGAAATAGCCGATAGTTCTAATTTCTCCAACGTGAAGATCGCTAGAGCCATCGAACGTAGTTTTGCGCGAACCTTCAGTGTAACTATTTTAATCCAGGACGCCATCTTTTCGAGTTCAGCTATTTTAATGTAGGTACGCCATTTGCCGTGTTTTCGTGCTCACTGTCGGTTTCACAGATGCGAATTTAAAATATGAATTATTGTGCATGTTATTAATCAAAGATTAATCTATTTGATGGGTAATTAAAGGAGATATTTGATTTAGTATGTATTAATTAAGTTACAATACTCTAGAACACTAGATTTTGAAATTGCGATATGAATGTTATTCATGTATAAATTTGTTTTATGTTTTAGGTAACAATTTCATTATACTGAAGCAAATGATGGACATAAGTGTGTTAAATAAGCAGACTAATCGACCTTATATTATCGGACAGCTCACTAATACGTGAGAGAACGTAAAAAGTGTGCTTTGTGTAATGTGGTTGATCGTGCATCAAGTGCAACTGGAAATTGTGCTGAGATGGAGGCAAGGTGATGGTACGAAGGATGGAAATGGTTAGAAGAAGCGTTTTGGGGTGAGTCAGTTTTATTCTCAATGCGGTGCTTTTGATTATTGCAATGTATGAATTACCATTGCATATGTAATGTGCATATACAAGTGGCTCTTGTTGGATACTTCTCTTCTCGTAAAGCTTGTAGGATAAGTTTCTGCTGTTCTGAGTAATTGCTTGAGTAACTTGCAAATTGACTCTTAATACAATACTGCAACAATAGAGGGATTAATTTAAAGGTACGAATTTGAGATGCCACGATTCTTCTGCTTCCCTTTCTTCGGTTTGCTAACTCCACTTGCGATAGAATCGAACTTGCGTTTACTCAGTCACATAACGCTTGTCGCAAATGCGCCGCTATGCAATTATCTTGACGATAACCTTTATTATAAACAAAACGGATATGATAAAGTAACAAATCGAATTAGAAATAGTCTTCGTATAACAATATGCTAGAAAACGATAACAATTAAAGAGCTTCAATGCAAATAATGTATCTCCACTATCGATGTATTGATTACAAATTGAAACTGAACGGCTTCTGATCCATCCCAGAGAATATTTTAGGTGCTTCGCTCAGTTGCTGATCGACCGGCACTCTGGTGTCGTAGAGCGACGGCGCTTGAAAGATGATGGCACACGTGCCACCGATGCACGCCAACGTGAACACCCACAAGAAGAATCTGTCCAATACCATCGAGACGAATTTCCAGTCTTCGACAATCTACAAGAGGAAAACGAAGCGAGATGTTTAATTAAGAAGCAATTGGCGAGGAGGCGCGCACCTCGTTATCCTTGTCCGCATCGCGAATATGCTGAGCAATGAATCGTACGCCATGTAGAGCGGCGAGCACGTTCGCCGATAGATTCTTCGGCGTTATATTCGAAGAGGCCGTCACTGTAGAGTAAGAGAAAGTGACGGTTATAGAACGACAATTGGAAATCGGTTTGGTATCCCTTACTCGACGAGTGGGCCTTCATCTTGTCGTCGTCCGGATTCTGCAGCACGTAGCTCGGTTCGCGTGTCGCTATCTTGAAATCGGACGTGAACGGCTCGCCCATGTTCAATCTGCGAACGGGCAAAGACAGAGGAATGTTAGAGCGTTAAATTGGCAATTGGATCGTTGATTAACTGCATGTCGATCTCGTTGTAACCTCTCGGCGGCACGGTGTCGTCGTACTCCGGCAACGTGTACGTGGTGCGACGCATTATCAACAGTTTGGGCATGAACTGCAGGAAGATCTTGCGGACCCACGGCGACATTTTGTGCGTGGACGGCGACCTAAAAGCGTTTCGACGAGGTAATGTGAAAAACCCACGCGTTACGCGGCGAATTCATCGATTCGCTAATCGGGCGTTTTCGTTTTAGGCAACGTGCGCTCACCTGAAATGTACGTTTAACACGCAGACGGTCACCCAAATGGAAGACGTCACCAGGATCATCGTGAAGAGTAAATACTTGCCGAGCAACGGGACGGCCAACGATGTCGGCGGTATGATTTCCGCGAGCAACAAGAAGAACACGGTCAACGAGAGTAGAATCGAGACGCACAGCGTCATCTTCTCGCCGGAGTCCGAGGGCAAATAGAAGACTAGGACCGTTAAGAATGTGATGCCGACGCACGGTATAATTAAGTTGACCGTGTAGAACAGCGTTTTGCGTCTCATCGTGATTTTAAACGTGATATCTGCAAACGATCATTCGCATATAATCCGGATTAGATCGAAGACGAGCGTCTTACCTGTGTACGGTTCGACGCAACACGGATGGTACTCTTCGTTTCGCGACGCGGGCACGGCGAGAATGTCCCATTCGACCGACAAGTAGAATTCGGACAGGTCGATGCCCAATTTCACGATATTGCTGCCGGACTTTTGCTCGAGATGTTTCAAATCTACCTGCACGTCGGATTGATGGCATTAATTGTTAAGCAAGGATCGTCGTACAACTTACTTGAAGGCCGTTATAAGTCCACGAGCCGAACTTCATCAGGCAACTTTGCTCGTCGAACGGGAAATATTGCACGTTGATCTCGCACGACGATTTATAAATCGACGGCGGCTTCCAGTTCACTTCGCCCGTATACATCAGCGTCGCTTTTGTCATCAGCGTCACCTCGTAGTTACCGTCGGCGCTGGAAATTCGATAGCAACGTAAGCGTCGCGTTGACGCGATCCAACGATCTGCGGACTTACTTGTTGAAGAGAACGATGTCCGGCAACCAGATGTGTTCGGATGGAACGTACAACATTTCGACGCCGCCGTATTCTTCCGGGTTCCAGTGCAGTTTGTAGTCGTACCATTTCTGAATTGATCGCCAGTTAACAAACGCCTAGATTGTTTGTAGAAAAGCGAACGTCGTTACCTGTAAGACCCACAGATTGGTGGTCATGACCTGATTCTTGAGGTTCATCTCGATCAATTGCGACAGCTTCAATCCCAACCAGACGGTTAGCGTTTCCGTGTGATTGACGACCGGCCTAATCAAACGATTGTAATTGCTGAGCAGGTCGTCGTAGAGGCGTTTCGCGTCCGGATTGGCCTCCATTTGTTTCAAGTTGCCTGAATTTAGAGCGAACCGTTCGTTGCAATTGCACACTTTTCGAGATACGTATATATTTCGCAAAAAACTACTTACATTCCGCCTGATAAACAATCGCAAACACCGACAACAATATGAAGCACTTGTGCGGCGGCATTCTTTAATTAACTAGCTGGTCAAAAACGTACGGGTTACGCCCATCTCTTCAGCGTTGTTGCTGGAGCCATCGCATTTTTCCGCTGCCATCCGCTCTCTCTAACATTCGAAGGATGGAAACAAGCAGCTTCCACCGGTGTCGTTGTCGGTCCTCGCCGAAAAGCATGTTGGCGGATCTCGTACGGTCCGATCGATTAAACGACGCATGTCCTCTTCGGAGCCGTTCTATTAAGGGAAAGATCGTGGAAGAAACCAATTGCAATTAATCAAAAACCGTGCAATATCAGTTTATTATATGCCAATTTAATCGCGACTGCATTAGTGTTAAGCTGTTAATACAAACAAAACGCACTTGGCGCGTCGTGTCTGAATTGCATTATTTCGCAAAGATTCACCAAAAACATGCGAATTTTTTGCACATGAACTATTATTTAATTATAATTTACCCGATATGCGTTCGAGGAATATGAATTTGCCCAAGTGCAACATCGTAAATTGGATAAAATTAGTTGAAGATGCATGATTAAAGCTTTATGAAAAATGCACCGATATTAAATATTATTAACCGTACGGTCGTAATTTATGAGGGAGCGCTCATTTTAAGAAACTAACCGTACGAAGAACTTGCATTTTACGGAAGAATTACTTCAATTAAGCCCCCTAATTGGTTATGCTACGCTTTATAGAATAGATTGCAGACGAAAGGAAAGCATCAATTACGTTTGGTATTTATAACAAACGTAATTATTTCCATATTTATGGAGCAATAAGGTTAAAAATTACAGGAAGAGGACGTGGAAAAGGAATTCGAAGTTAATAACGTGGGGCGAATATTTTCTTCCTCGCTTTTCGCATTATTTGATAGCAATATTTCGTGTAGCGAATAGATTTTTACAAAAATTTTCTCTTGATGCAAATACGCATTTCGTTTTCGTTTATTGGCAACTCAATTTGTAATTCGATCATCTTCAATTAGCCTCCTAACGATTGTTATTAAAATTGAATGGTAGAGCGAAATTAATTAATAAACAATTAATTTTCCAAATACTTGAAGCGGCGCGTATATTTGGCCGTTATTATTACTGCTGTTGTTGTTATAAACTTTAATTCTATTTGCCACACTAAATCACGTTTAATCCGTTTATAAATGAAGGATACGTTATTTTAACAATAACGATAAAGATTAGCTTGAATGTATGCATCGAATGATTAGGATCGCGATCGAAAGGTGGCATTTTAATGCGGTCGAATCGCGAGTAAATCTCGCAAACTATCGACGAAAGAATCAACTTGCGAACTTTAATAATTAAAAAGAAAATTGATGGCACAAAATTGATAGTGATTTATGTCGTTAATTGAACATCTCATAGTTGCGAATAGTTTATTGAAACCGCCGACTTCTAGCGTAAAACAAGAAACGCTTTAACATCAACAATAATAATAATTTGATTACGAAGGATATTAATTAAATTGCTTTTATAAGTTGCAAAGCTAATATTGAAGTTTATCCCCTCGGAAATTTCTCTCGATTACTTATTCCATTTCAAGCACTATTATTTGCCGAAGAAGTAAATTGAAATTGTTGGCAATTTCGGAAAACGTCGCGTGACAACAGGTACAAAGAATTCTTCAAACGTTTTCCGCTTCTTCCTTCGTACCCCTCGACTTTGCAGCCTTCATAATCGACAACGTATCGGGTTCGTATGAGGAGGGCGCAGAAATTAATTGTGCGTCGGTTTCCTCAACTGCTACAAGAACGTTATTATTTGCCACGTTCGATTCGAAGCGACTTTCGCCATGAGCCGAATCGAAGCGATTTTTAAATTTATCGCTCAATAATGCCGAACTTTGCCATTCTTTATGCGCCCCGATTTTAATTCGGATCCCTCGCATTCGTTCCTCTTTAATAACAACAACAATAACGGATTAACAAGGGATCATTACTCTTCGCTGCCATTGTGTCGTTTTGCAATAACATATTGCATTACAACATTTGCAAGAAACGTTCGAGCTCTTTCATTTCTTTTAAGAAAAGAATTATTAGTTTCTCGGCTACAGAAGGAAGCCCGCGAGTCGACAAAGCCAAAACGAATTTCTAAAGAATGTTCCCGGCATCAACAATCGTTACATGTTCGACGAAACAGGTAATTGCCGTTCCCGTATCTGTGTCGAAAGAAGGAAAAAGTGGGAATAAAACCGGGATAAGGGGGCGCGCGAGAAGAGGACGAACGATAGCGAACGAACGAACCTTATCAATTTTTAAATAGAACGTGGGAAATTGATTCCATAAATCAAATGGATGTACGAAAAGGACGGGCGAAAAAGAAGAACAACGATAACGTAACGTAACGTGTGTGTGTGTGTGTGTTTGTGTGCGAAATTTAAACTCCATGCAAATTGTATTTAAACAGGGACAAACATGTACGTACGCCGACGTAAATATTCGATTCCAAAGGATATCGATTTACATGGGGAATTTTAATAATAATGGCAATTTTCTTACTCCATTATCCATCGCAACTATCGGTTACAAAAGACGAAAAGAAACGAACGAAACGCTTCCATCATCATCATTATTTAGCCAGGCATTAGTAATAATGCGAGCCTATCGCATTACCGAACGCTATCGAATCACCTTCAATATCGAATAAACGCACGGACGAGGGTGGGAAAGTGCAATTTTACGATAGCAAATTAACGCCACGAACGTTTCACTTAATTAGAGATTAGACGCACAAACGCACTCTGTTTCGCGTTTCTTGCAGCCTCCTTTTGTCTTGTCCTCGTTTCGAGAAAACAGCGAAATATGAAATTAGTTCGAAAACTACGAGCAACGATAACTGGCTAACGGCGTTCTATTAAAAGTCCATAACGAAGACGTATTACAGCTTGAGAAACAAGTAATTAAAAGAATAAAAGTGCGAAAAAAAACTCGAAAATTAAGTGCAATATTCGGTAAACCGCAACAATAACGTTATTATTACATTTCCTCCCGTTCTCCCTTAATGCTTCTCGTAATTACTTAATGGAACCATAAAATAAAACACGAAATTCGTATAGTTGAGGTTTTACGCCCGGCGCATCCACCAAATTAGACGCGAGCACGAAGCTAAAATATTCGGTAGTTTGTTGTCGTGTATTTGATATTGCAATTACGAATTGCGAATTAATAGAGATTTACAAACACTCTGAACGATATTGCAAATAAGTTGTAATTCTTTCGAGGTAATTAATTATGTTCTATAAATATAAAGCCTTCGAATATTATTAAATCGAGCTATTGTTTTCAAATTGCTTACACATTTTCTTTTTAATTTGCACTTAATTTGCCACGAAATTGCTTTTAATTATCAATTACAATCGTTTTTTTATTAATGCGCAATTAGTTATTATCTTACGTAACGATAATATTAATAGCAATAGCATTAAGTTATTGTTTTCAATTCGATTTAATATTGTAGAATCGTTCGTTTCTTTAATGCTACGAATTTAATGCTCGTTTCAGTAAATTAAATATGGAAAAAATGGGTCGCAATTAATTTCCAAGGTGCGACGTTTCACGTTTTACGGTTCCCACAATGGAAATTGCGCCATTTGATCCCCCCGAAGGATAATCTTAATTTGCCCCCGCACGTCTCGCTTTCTTTTTAATTCCTCTTTCACCTTTTATTCCCTGCTAAATTTGTAATTGGAATCATCATTATAAATTTTTCGGTTAACGTTGCCTCGTCACCGTTTTTGCGAGCGCATTTTTTGTGCGGTTTGCGAAAAAAAGAAAAAACGTAAACCCATCGCATTCATCATCGTTTAAGTAATCTTCAAGGATTAAACATTAATTTTCTTTCGGTGTCGGTATTAATATTCTGTGCAGCAGTAAAAACAGGACCGAATGGACCACGAGGATAATTGATATTTATTTTTTCCTCGCGAGCTTTAGTGGACATTTGTCAAATGAAAATGAATACCTCTTCGTTTAGGACCCATTCTTCTTCCACTTTTTTCATGCTTTTTTGTCAATTTCATCCGCTGGAAGACGCTCTTGTTTATCTTAAACGCAATTACGCGCTTCGCTCTAATGCAAACGTCGTTATTATTCCCGCATTAACGTCAAGCTTGACAAATTGATTTATTGCCGTAAATTGAATTATTCAACGAACGCAATCGAATTATTTGCGTTCGATTTGCCGCCGTAAAGTTCGTCGACATCCGAACGGGACCGCGAGAGAGATTCGTTATCGTCATCTCGGAGCGGCGAATTAATTAGATTCGCTTAATTTAGTTAGGAGCAATTTAAAGTACGTTTAAGAGTGAGCAATTGAAAAGGCGATGTCGGCCGGAAAGCGCCTACAGTTATTAACCGACAAAGGGATGGACCCGGATTTGTACGCGATCAACGACGATTACATGCACAGTTTGAACGATCTGCGACGGAAACTGCATCTGCAAGAGATCATCGACGAGGAACCGGAGAAGGACACGGCAAAACTCTGCGATTTGTTGCCGCAAAAGCTGACGAACATCGATTCCGGACCGTTGAAGAAGCTGCCGACGGTTTACAACGAGAAAGAGTTCGATTCGCGCACGTCGATCCGCGGCAATCTGCACGTGTCGCGGAGGGCGACCCACGTGGACCTGTCGTCCGTGATGAGGCTGGAGGACGTGGCGAGCGGCGACGCGTCGCCAGCGATCGACGACAGCATCTTGTCGGCGTCGAAAGAGCAGCGGCGCGAGGAAGGCGTCGTGATAGACGACCGCACCGCGGTGATAACGCCGCGGACGCTCGAAGTGCCGCCGAAGAAGATGTGTCTGGTGCACGCCGCGCAACGAGATAACAATAAGCGAAGTATGCCGACGTTTCCGGCGAGCATCAACATGCAGACGCTGTACGATAACGCGCTGAAGGCGAGCGAGTCGCTCGTGAAGAACGCCGCGGAGAGCGCGGCGTGCGCCGCGAAGGCGACCGCGTCGAAGAGGGACAACGGCAAGAGTTCGACGACGTCGTTCGCGACCGTCTCGCAGTTTTACGTCAAGCGCCACGTCGCCGCCGATCCGCCGTACTTCGCCAAGGACTCGCCCGACTTCAGTCGCGACGATCTCATCGAGCAGCTCAGCAATTACGCCAACGAACTGGCGGTCTACGCGAAGGAAACGGCCCCTCGCACGCAACCGAACGCGATCGAGCCAAACCGTCCGCCGTCCGTCGCCAGGACGGAGCCGATCGTACGGAAATCGCTGTCGTACATCGAGGAGTCGCCGCAACAGTCGACCAAAGAATCGCACTCGCAACTGCGCACGACCGCCTCGTGCGGCGACCGCTCGCCGCGATCGCCGTCGACGCGAACGGTGGCGAAAGAGTCCGTGCACCGGATGGACCGGCACTATTGCAGCGTGGTCGAAACGATCGCGCCGCAGACACGTTTGTGCGACCATCATCCGGACGGGATCGACAACGGGGAGCGACGATCGCGCGGCAGCAGCGCCAAGTCCGCGCTGACGACGGAGACGTCGATCAATTTGGCGCTGCCGTCGAGCGTCCTCGAGACGGACGCGTCGCGCGACCGCACGCCGCACGTGCGCATCGTGACGCTGCCGGAGGCGGAAACGACGGGCGCGAAGCGGGTGGACGACGAGTCGTCCGACGACGCCGACCGTTTGCCGCGCCTGATGCGACGCTACTACGAGCGCACGCCGTCGATTTCGAACATATCGACGCCGAGCACGAACGTCGTCTCGTCGCTCGCGCCGAGCGGTTTGTGCTCGGACGCCGACGACGAAGCGGACGAGGACGACGAGGAGGACGGAGGCGAGAAACCGAGCGTCGGCAACCTGCGATTGAACACGAAACTGAAGCAGTATCTGTCCGAGCACAGCATCAGGAACGCGATGAACAGGTCGCGCCATTTGGCCGTCTACTCCGACTACAAACTGAGTGCGACGCGGATGCTCAAGTCGAAATCGAGGCGGTCGACGCGCTCGACCCACGACGGCGATCGGAAGCGAACGGCGGCGGACGACGCGTGCAGCAAGCGGTACGAGATACCGCAGCAGGTCGTGCTCAATCCGTACGCGACGAGCGACTCGTCGTCGGCACTGTCGAAGTCGCAGAGTTTGATCTTCAATCGGAAGTCGCAATTGACGAGCCTCAATTATTACGACGTGACCGCGCGCAGTTGCGAGGGCATCGAGGAGGAGGAGGAGGAGGAGGAAGGGTCGCCGGAGGACGACGACGAGGAGGCGAGCGGTTCGAAGATGAAATCGAAGCCGAGTCTGATCGAGGAGATCGACGAGCGCGCGTCCGAGGCGGGCGTTTGCGCGCGATGTTTCTGCTTTGGCTTCTTCCAAAGGCGATTGAGCTTCTAGCGCGTTTCGTGCCGTCCTTCGGCGATGTGAGTCGCTTGTATTTCGGAGAGTAGGCGAATGATCGATGCGTTTGGAGTCGTAATTTCGGAGGCGTGCTTAAGATTGTCTCTTTCGCGTTTTCGCAAACGGCGGCTTTAATATGAACGCCGATGAATGCATCCTCGCGTGCCGCCGTTTATTTATTTCCGTTTGTTTCGATATTAAAAGAATTTTCAATAAAGTTCCTGCGAGCGATTTTTTCGTCGTTGTCGTCGTCGAAATTAAATTTCTCCGTTTTGATTGTGCCCTTTCATCTCGTTTCACATCTCGCTCTCTCTTTCCCCACGTTTAAAGCGACCTTACGCAGAAGTTTAATTGCAACGATATTGCACAAGAACAAGAAAGAAAACGAAATCTATATTATCGATCCGGATTTTTATTATATCATCTCAACAAGATTTTCTTTGTCCTGAACAAACAAAGCCGCGTTGCATAGATTAAATTTTTAGCGTTCCCGGCGAATTATTATTAACAACGTGGAATGCAATATTGCGATAACTTTTGCCGATGATCGAAATTGCGATTGCCAATCTCAGATTGATTCGATTCAATGTCGGGCATTTGGATTCGTACGAATTAAATTTAATTAAATGGAACGATAAATTGTTATTTATTTTAACATTCAACCATTTTGCGCTCTCACTCACTTGCTGTGCAAAAAAATAAAATATTTAGGTCGTAAATTCATATCGAAGCACATTAGCGTTTATTTAACATAAATTATTGCGGAAAAACGTTTCCGTTGAACAAACGTGCAGCAATAATTGCTAATAATAAATAAAATGTGCTCGGTTTTATTTTGCAACTGCTAATAATTGCAATTATTATCGGAATATTAATATTTGCTTTGTGCGTTTCTTTCCCGTTCTATTTAATTTGCAAATTCTTTCAAAGCCTATTCATAATAATGTAATAATATTCGATTCCCGTTTTATTGGCGCATAAAATTCTTAATTAGATTTGTTTGTGATTAAAACTGCTCTTTGTTGCTATCATTTTTTCGATTACGTTTGCGAATTAATATCCAATCCGCTTTTTGATTGAACGAAAAATTCCCAGGTGAATTCCCAATTACTATTCGTAGAAATAAAATGTTTGCTGTTGGTTTTTTTATTCGCACAAAACATAAAATGTTAA
The DNA here is from genome assembly GCA_963695495.1 of Hololepta plana. Taxonomy (NCBI): domain Eukaryota; kingdom Metazoa; phylum Arthropoda; class Insecta; order Coleoptera; family Histeridae; genus Hololepta; species Hololepta plana. The sequence goes on from OY968839.1 coordinate 4,747,683, forward strand.
TGAATAAGAAATTCAATTAGGTATTAAAATAAATATTTGCAAGCGTTCGTGCAATTAATTAAATTAAACATTTATATTTCATTATTTTCGTTGCAGCAACCTTTCTGTTTGCCCAGCTAAATGACAATAAATAAAGCGTGCATGAGTAAATTAAATAAATTAGAGTGATTAATAAATGAATTGTTAATGATTGAACGTGAATTATTGATTAAGGTAATAATTTCGAATGCGGCGCGTGTGTCCTTCTGATCAGCGACATCGCTTAAGGAACGCTGGTACCAGCGCGATGTTGGCTATATTGCGATTACGTATTTGTTAAATAACTTCAGTGCGTTAGTCACGGACAGAGTAGTGTGCATTTGACAGTCGAGCAAATGTTTTTGTTCGAGTTGGTTGTGTGAATAATTCGACGATGCACATTCGTCTTTAATGATAATTATCGATAACAAGAAGGTATATTAAACGTAATTCGATTAAATGTAAAAGGAAGAGTCGTGTCGAAAAAAGAAACGGGTCGCGATAAAGTATCAAGTAATTTTCATTCGCTTTTCTCCCAATTGTAATTTCGTTCTGACATACTGACAAATAGCAAAAGAAAATAAACTGCCCGAGGAGAAAGGAAAATCTGGAAATGCAATAATGATGTCAGTGTAATACGAATAATGCGAGTAATAAGAAAAATTGAGTGCATTAAATTGTGCGAGTGTTGTTATTGCCACCAGCAATCTGCCGTTGTTGTTGTTGTTGCTGCTGGAAAGTGTTTTGTAGAAAGTGGGTTTGCCTCCTCTTGTCAATTCCGCAATCATCTGTCTTTCGGTGAGTAAATACAATATGTTTCCGTACCAATTGTGACCCTTGCATTTCAAGACCAGTTTTATATTCGTTCTAAATGGATCAAAATCCGTTTCAATTGTTTAACGTTAATTTAAATTCTTGCTATTAGCCACTGGTTCGCTGCTATTGCGAACAGAAACTGCAGAAAAGAAAAAGAGAATCGAGTAAAAGGCGAATTCTTGCGATATGATATTAAAGTAAAGCGAAAGTTAACAGAACAAGGCCAGTTTAACGTCTTACAATAATAAATATCTTGCCAGTTTCTTAACCGTAATATGTGCCAATTGGAGGCGAATTAATAAATGTTACGGCGACGCGAAATGAGAGCAAAAAAATCGGTTACAAAGACACAAAAATTCAATGAAATTAATCTAAATCGTTTCGAATTAATTAGCACTTAATTGCCTCATCGACGATATTGTCGGAGAGACAGGGGAAAAAATGAATGAAACGCGAAATGTATCAATTCGTTAACTTTGCAATTAATCAACAATATGTTGCAACTTCTTTCTTTTTTCTTGCACGTTTTCACGGTATTACGTGTAAAGCAATTGCGATAAATTGGAATTGCATCAAGCAGCAAAAACGGCATCGACTGTAACAAAGTTTTTCATTTAACGATAAATCTTTATCACTGATAACATTAAAATCGCTTTATTGAGAGAGAAGTATCCAATTTTGCATTCCTTTACGTTAGTCACTCACTTACTGTATTTTCCGTCGATAAGATATGTGAAAAACCTCAATTTTTTGCGAAGATTACGACCCGATAACGGCATGCTTGCGTTCGATATTAATATTTAATTCCGTTCAAACATTTCGCGAATTATAATGTTCAAGGATAATTCGCGTGGATCACGCTACGAACGGAGTCTTTTTTGCCTCTTCCCGAAATTTGCATGATATATTCTCCAAGCAAAAAATAAAATCGAAGTGGCGAACTTGCCACGCAAGTTTTGTGTTAGAAAGAGCAAAGCAAGAATAAAACCGCTGCTAATCCTTATTTAAGGATTAACTTCTTGTTGCTTTCTTTGCCAGATTGATTGTTCGAGGGCCTTTTTTCTCTCTCGTTTACCATTTAAAACGAATTCGGAACTTTATTTTTTTCCCGTGGCCCGCCGAGAGAAATTCGTATAGATTTCAAGTAGAAATCGGATTATAAAAGAAAGCTAAAATTGCTATTATTGCTTATTAACGGCTCGTACTGTTGTCTTGTGCAAGAAATGAGCGGAGAGGAGAGGAACGAATGGCTTTCGATTTCGAATGGTTAATTATCATTTTAATTAATTCCGTGTATTTTTTTTTCTTCTTACTTCTAGCTAATCACGTTTACTAGTTCTCTCTCCTTCTTTCCATCATGATTTATTATTAGTAGCAAAAATGGATATATACCAAGCAACGATTCACCTTGACTTAAAATGATTATTAATTTAATAAGTACACGCGTGTTTTCGTCGTTATTACTATTAGAAGATATTATTTTTACATTACCTTGGATTTCTAATTGCACTAATCGACGTCGTACGGGCAGAAAATGAAATCGTTTGTTTGTATCGGCCGTCGCTGAAGTTGCCATCCATGAAGAGAGCGCGTCTTGTTTTTCTTCAATTTTGCCGGTGACATTATTGTTATCTTTTTTTCGCTTAAAATAATGGATAGAGCCTAAAAGGCAAATGGGAACGTTGAATGGAATCGAACAGTAATTTCCGTTAATATATTGAATGTTTTATAAAAATATAAAACGAGCACTGCAGAAAATAATTTTTGTTGCGATTGCAGAGGAGAGGAAAACGGGAAAAAACAAACAAGACATTTTGATTTAATTTCCGTTATACAAACTAGCGCCGGCGAAAAGTGCCGACAAATACTTTATTAACGATTTTTTTTTCTCTAGAAGCAACAACAAACCGAACAGCTTCGCTTCAATTTGCAAAAGTTTCAATGACAAACTAATCACGAATCGGCTTTTTCATTCTTCTTTCGTTCGTTAAATCACTAAAAAAAAACGACCGTAACTTGGAAGATGACGATGGAAATCTGCTTGTTTGTCAAATCGCTCTCTCTTCCAAATCCTTAAAAGAAATCATCTCGTCGAATTGCAGATTGATAATCCGTGCAGCAATAAACGACGTGGAAGATTATCTTTTCGAGTTTTATGTATCGTTCGGCAATTTCCCTCTAGCATTGCCATTTTGATCGCAACGCGAAACAAAACGTACTTTTCCCATTTATTAATTCGCACTAATTGAAATCGGATAAAAGTTGAATTGAACATGATACATGTGGAAGTCGTTCGATTAGATAACGATCTCTTTTTTAATTAGCATTAATTATCGAATGCCTTGTAATCGAACTTTTCTTGCGATCGTCGCCAACGATTATTGGCAATCGATGGATCGTTAATTAGCCATTATAGATTGTAATTTAATTAGTTTAACTGCCCGCCAGACACACACACACACACACGCGAGAACCTGCTCGGGGAGACGGACGTACGCATAATTATAATCCACTGATTTCTATTTGGCGATTATAAACCGTTTGATAATAATTAATTCTCCATTCGGAACTAATTGGCGACGCAAGTAAATGCGGCCCCGCAATTTCGATCCAATCATCGTCCCCAATTCGCGCCGGGTCCGAGCGACTTCTCCTCGATACCTCGATGAGTCGCTCCTTTTTGATCTGCGTTAATCGAATTAGGTCTTCAGTTTTTATCGCAAACTCTGTCGCGTTTACCTTTTATTTCGTTCACAGTTCGCCCATCTTAATCGCTTTCGATTATCCGATCGCCGATACCGCCGTCATCTGTTAACGGGCTTCGCGGGGAGCGCATCGAATTCAAATTCGATTAGTTTCCCCGTCGGGGAATTCAATTGGCTCCGCTAACAAAAGGGCAAACCGGACTGAGCCGCTAAGTTTGCGAACTTCCGGGGCATGATTAGGTTTAGGATTAGGGAATTTTGTGGAAGATTTGCGAGAACACACTTAAGAAATCTATTGCGCTTTTCCACTGGAAACGGTTGCGGTTAAATTTCGCAAGAACTCCGTACGCGTGGCATTTAAAGCTGGCGAGAACAGCGGACGGGTCAAGGATCGCCGCTGATTTTTTTCCTCTCTCGCATTGGGTACTTGTTTGGTTTCGACATTACAACATCGATTCTTAATCAGATTTGCAACGATCGCTTCCGTGTCGCTTTCATTGCAAAAAAAAACTTATTACAATAACAATTTTTTGCTCGCAATGTAATTGCAAAGTGTTCCTCAAGGATATGGAAAAAAATCGCACCATATGGAACTGTTGAAATTAACGAATTGCAGCGCACGGATGGATTGTTGCCGTCTGCTGGCCACAAGAGAATTTATTTATTACAATATCGAGATTCGATTACTCGTTGTTACACAACGCGAATATTATATAATTTGCACGTAATAATAATGATAATTAGCAAGTGGAGTAGAATCGAGCCTCGTTATGTACGCTGTATCAAGCCAAGTTGCCTTCTATGTTTATGCGGTCGTTTCGTGTTCACTTGAGAGTGGAATTATCTACGTCGGTAAATTGCAACAGCGACGAGTGAAAAAAAAACGTGCAATTATTAGAAGAAATGCGAAAGAGAGAGAGAGAGGGAGAGAGAGAGAGAAAGGTTTGCGAGAGGAGTTCATGGATAATGATTATTGCTTAATATTTACAACCGTTCGTATTGCCAAAGACGAAACTAATAAATTTGCGCTGCTGGATGTTCGAATTAGAAGCGTTATGCAAAAATTTGCCATCAAATTCGCCGGGCGAATTTTAGCAAAAGATCGCACGCATTTTGGCAAATTAAAAAATCCAGCATTCAATTACTTTCCATTCGATCTTTACGAGCGATTCTCTTCTACCCACAAAAAAAAGTGAAAGAGTTAGAAGTAAACCGCAACAATTACGGTTATATTGTCGGTCTCGTTCGCGAAATTTCCACGCATTAATTCGTTTCGTTCATATAAATTCGAGTGTAACGGGCCGTAGCGAGCGCAGAAAAAAAATGTTAAAGAATTAACGAAATTAGATCGGAGATGAAAAGTGCGCGCGAGTTTCACCGATTTTGCTAAACTTTCTCGTCCTAATTCCGCGCTCCCGTTTCGGCCCAAGATCGCGCTTAATTCGAAGGTTACAATCGATCCTTTTGCGTTGTACATTCGAGCCGATTTCTTGCATAAACGCTCGATTCGATTTCGGGCCGCTTCAGTCGCAAATTTATTTTCTTTAATTAATCGCCGTTCGCCGTTTATGTTATTGATTAGGCGTCGAATGCGATTAAACGGCAAGGAAAATGACGAAAAGAGGAAATACGAGGACCAATCGAAAATTAATTAGGCACTTTCAATTGTTTTTCATCTCTTTTCCGCACTTGTCAATAAAGAGACGCACCTTTCGACTACTTGAATCAATGGAATTTGCTAATTAATTATGGGATCGTTAATTATGAAATCTTTGCATTTTTTCTTCAATTTATTGTTATTAATGGACACCCGAATTGTAATAATTTGCAATTTCTTTTCAATGACCGCATACTTTTGGCTGTTTAAAAAGCGAATTTAATTAGCGAAATAGAAAACGTTCCGAGAGTATAAATCAAAAACAGACTCTCTCTCTCTCGCACCTCAACGAATAATTCCATTCTTCTTTATGCAAATGTTGGACAAGACTTTTAAGTCTTCGAAATTATAATTCGCCGCGCGACTAACGAAGGTGCGGCAAGTAGTTGATTAGCAGTCGGCAAACTATTGCTAATTAGGAACGATATCTAATCGGTCGGATAACTATTAGACTAAAGACTATCGAATCAAATTTTTGTCTCGATTTGCGTGGGATTCGGCGATGGCGAAGAAAGTTGCGTTTGACTTTGACCTTCGGGTAAAAAGTCATTCGAGATTTTCTCTTGTGCCAAATCTCGAAATCGCATTTTCTCATCTCGCCATTGCAAATCCGATGTTTATCGTCCGTTTTTTAAACGGATTTAATTGTCAATCGACGTCCGAGGATGAATGACACACGCTGTTTTATTTCGAAAAGAAGGATTGCAAATAATAGAGATGCGTCCATCGACGTGTTCGATTACGATTTGTCTTCCTATTGTCGAAGCGGCAATTTTCCAATACGCGAATCGTCGCAAAAAAAAAACAAGCGTACAAACAATCGCTACAAATGGAATTGACGTTAAAGTTAATTAAAGCAAAAAGAGGGATTTTTTTGCGGCGTGTCTAAGGCCACAACGATATCATTATTATCGCCATCGAACGGCCGTCATCGTCGATATCTCCATTCTCTCGCTCGCTTCTGTTATTCCGTTGTTATTGTGCCATTGTTAAATTGTCCCGTTCGCTAATAAACAATTTGCAATTTGTTGAAACGGATCTAGGTCGAGTGGGTACACAAGCGACAAGAATGAAATATTACAATCGAGCGAAACGACGAGAGGAGTGGTTATTCGAAATATGAAACGACTCGAAAACCAAACGAATTCTCGATGTTAATTAAACGCGATTCGAAAAGTTTTCTTTTTTGCCACGCCAATGCAGTTTAGTGCTTTGTCTTGGATTTAATTGGCTTTTGTTCGCAAAGGCCCAAAATAGAGAGGCTAATTAAAATCTCGCTTCGTCACATTTCATTTCCATCCAAAGAAGTTGGAATCCGAAGTTACAATTCGACGACCTCGAGGGCGATGGTTTTAAATTCTTTAGCGCACTTCATTAGATTCGCATTAAAAGGTTACTTATCGAATAACGAGATTTTAAAGGGGGACATTAGAAAAGTTTTGAAAACGCATAACACTTTCGTTGCATTTAATTAATCGTTAATTACGATTTTGTTCGTCGTTACGTTGCCACTCGCGATGGAAAAGTTTAATTTACTTACGTGCACATAAATGATAATTAAATCTGGCGATTTTTCCAACTGTTTTACGTAAATCGATCGCAGTAATCTCATTATGATTTGGTTAATTAATTCTTTGCGAATTATATTAATCATCGTTGGGATTCGAAATTTGCCGTTCGCAAAAGGTTCCTAATTCCAGGGTATAATAATGGTAAACGTATGATGGATGCTTATTTAATAATAGTGCCATTATAACGTTAATAAATTTGTGCACATTGTTCGTTTGTTGTTGCTGCGTTATGAAATCGATCTCTTTTGTTCGTTGTCGTCGTCGTCGTTGTTGTGTATGTAATGCGAAAACTTCTGCATTGTAAATTTTCGGCAATAATTCAATTAGTTTCCGGTTTCATGTGGAATTATGATGGAAATTGGTACGTGAAAGAGAGCGCGCAAATCTCTTCGGCATTATCTGCAGGTTTCGCATGGAAGGAGCGAATTCCCTCTGCGTGCGGATTACGCAAACGATTTGTTGTTGTTGTTTTTTGCTTTTCCAATGGTTGCCGAAACGAATTACGTTTGCGTTCGGTCAATCGGCCCAAATTTGAATGCCGACTGGTTTCGATAAGAACATGGGAAATTATGCGAATTAAATTGGCCATCGCTCTTCGCCACTTTTAATTATTTCCCTTTTTCGAATTGATTCGATTGACGAATCGATTGATTCATTAATTAAACGGTACGCAAATGAATGGTGCTCGAACTATTTAGAAATGACGTGCAAGAATTCCGCGAATGGCAAATTGGCGCCGAGAGAAAAAAGGAAGAGGGAAAACGAAACAGCGATGCGAGTGGAATAAAATACCCGTTCGCCATTTGCGTGGAAAATTAAGTGTGATTTAATTAAGTTTCCCGTTTAAATATTGCAGTGCAATGCCGTCGAACGCAATCAATATGCAAATCGGTTTTCCATTTCGTTTTTCGTTTTCGCCATTAGTCCAATGTTTCGCTCCGAATTACCTTACTGCTCACGGGAACGTTAACAATACGCCGAAAATACGAGAAAGAGGAAGAAAACGTTCACCATCGGTCGGTGGTAAACGGGGGGTGGAAACGGAAAGGAGAGAAAAGCGTTTTGCTCGACACCTTTCGAAATTGCGTTTGTGCGAAAAATAAGGCGACAAAAATGAATGAATGAAAACGTAGCGACGAAAATGAATTTGACGTGAATTGATCCAATAATCGAAACGAAGACGAAAAGGAAAAAGCCGCCACGTCCAAATTAACCTTGAATATTCTTTGTTCCATTTTCGCACACTTTTTCTCGCTCTTGTAATTATACCACTCGCAATTTTAATTAATATACTCCGTTGTTCATGAAGTCGAACAAATTACTCGAACGACGTAAAAGCGATCGACCGACTTCTGCAAGATGCGACAACCAGATTGTAATCGTTCGCTCTTGTAAGTTAAATAGAAAGTCTTGTTGCGAATCCTAGATTCTACCCTTTTTTCTTCGCTTATTAAGTCGCAATTTGATTCGAGCGAATTGGGGGCCGCAGAAACGTTTGTTTTTACGAGCCGAAGGAGAATTTCATATCGATGCTTCGTAGGCTGAAACGGTCGTTGGCAATTTCGATTACGTGCAATTAATTTCGCTATTTAACGGTGCACGTACGCACCGAGCGGGCACGTGACCGTGGATAATGCGCCCTCGTCCCTCCATTGTTTTTTTTGCACCGTTTAATAATTAAGACAATTTGGGCACTTATAATTATTTATTGAAAATTTTCATTAACTAATTTTACTCTTTAATTCGATGAAATCGTCGGTGGTTTTTCTCTCGTCGATCGTGAAAGTGTCGGCGTATTTGATGGTAGAAAGAAAAAGAGGGAAAAGAATGCCCACTTTGCTGGTATTATTAAAAACCAATTTCGCTTTTTTTCCGTTGTTAAAACTAACTGGCCATTAATATTCATTGCGTGCGTTTATTAGAAAGAAATTTATTATTGGAAATGAAAAAAGTAAAATAAAAATGGCATTACACGTACGTATTACCGCTCGTGTCTTTTCCCTCCCGCCGGTTCGTTTTTTTTTTTTACTTTATTATCATTCACTTTCACGTAACGCACGTATATTAATTTCATTATCCGCTCTCTTTTCCAAGCGATATCGAACAGTACGAGGAGCGACAAAACGAAATCTAATGCCGTCAATTACTTTCACCTTTTTCCCCGCTTCGAAGTTATTACGTTGCACAAATGCCGAACGATCGAAATTGTATTCAAACGTCGATTAGCTGTTCGAATTCGATTCGATTATCGTTATAGCTCGAATTAAACGAATCGAGACCTTTCTTTCTTGTCCGCTTATCGAACGGAAGAACCGTTATTAATGAGGAGGGCAATCAATTTTCTCGTTATCGTCGCGTTCTGCTAGACTTCATATTGTTTTCTTCTTCTACGGTAATTTGTTGTTGTTGTTGTTGTCCTGCCGCCCCCAAGATTGTCCTCGAGTGGTTGCGTGTACGACGCCCTTTGGATGACGTAAATTCATCTTTTTAACAAAGCTATTATCGAAACTTTTTCATGTCCTTCCTTACCACGTGTCATGTCCAATTTATTTTTCTCTTCCGCATCATCGTCATTACGGATCTTTGTTGCGATCATCGCATTCATGTTTTTCCTCTTTCGTAATGAGGAACGCGAACGGATAGAACCGACAAAAACAGAAAGTAAACAGATTGCTTATTGTCAAACGAAGAAATGGGGAATTTAATTACGGCTTTTTGCCGAGGGAACAAATCCCAAATAACAAGCGAAATATCTTTATCGTCGTCATTATTCTCATTAAGATTTCGGGAAAAGAAAATTTTTGTAGTTGCGACGCGAATACAAGCCCCAACGTATGTCTCCCTTCGTTCGGCTTATTCGCCCCATTTTTTCTTTCTGAAGGGGGATTTCTATAAAATAACGAGCCCTTTGTTGTTCCGGTTATGTGGCTAACATTTATTCATACGTACACTTTTTTCATCTACGTCTCGAAGATTGAATATTTCGATCCCGGAGGATTCCGGAACGGAAAATAAACCGTTAACTCAAGAGTTAGAAAATAAGAGTCGAACGGTTGGCGAGAGGTGGCGCGATTGAAAAGGAAAAGTGGAAAGCAAGATGCAAATTTCTATTCGCAACAAAACAAATACGAATTTATTATTTGCGCAATTCGTTAATTTGTTTATTAACAAACAAGCGGCTCATATTCGTCATCGTATTCTTGCCTTTATTGCCTCGCCGATGGCGTCCAATACGAATTCCTTGCGCGCCGACGAGTGCGTTTCATTAGCGAAAAGAAAAGCGTGAAAAGAACGAAATGCGGGCGTCGGCGAGAAAGAAAAAGGAAAACGGTACGGATAGAGGAAAATACCTATTGGAATGGTGTATGGGGGAAGAAAAGAACCCTCTTAAAATGCTCGATTTTGCGAAAGTTTATCGACCCCTTGCTCGTCAAATCGACAGATTTAATGGAAATTAATCGTTCGCGCTTTACGAGTCCTCGCAATTGCAAATCGTCGACTCTCCTTTCGCGTATTTTGCATCGGAGAGGCCATAGAGCATAACCATTTATCCGCGATGAATTCATAATCGACGGGGAACGGTTCTCTTGTTTTCGCGGTCCTCCTTCTTCGTAATACAAATCCATTGCTCGCCCGTTATTTTTTTTTCCGCGCGCCGAGGTAGATTTCATTTGAATAAAATTTCGTTTTCCATATTTTCCTTTTAGATTGCGAGTGGTTTTTGCGAGATTGCGAATAATGTTTTTTTTTTCGCAACTGTTAAACTCTAGCCTTGTTTTAATACTTGATGGATCAATCGGATGATTTAAAAGTCGCTTCCACCGGCGTTATTTTCCTTTATTCGGAGAACAACAATTTCGCGTTCGTCCAAATGCGAATCGATTTCCTTCCAGTATTAAATCCATTTTTTTCCGTCTTCTCATTCTCCTCCATCCACATAACGTTGTTATCTTGCCTAATTTTTCTCTTTCGTTTTTCTTTTGCGAGCGAAATCGTGACCGGATTATATTATCCTGCCTCCTTGTTTCTTTCAAGTAGTCCCTTATTATGTTTTTTTCCCGTTTTCTTCCTCGTTTTTTCCCTTCCCGTTGATCGGTTAGAAAAGGCAATACCTTCTTTTTTTCCCGAGCTTTAAAGATTAGCATCTTCAATCTTTTTTCTTCCTTCGAGCTTTATTGACCGCCCACCATTAATCGACCTTTTTGTATTATACATGCATTTTATAACGAGATCCAAGTGGAAAAGCGATTGGTAAACGATGATAAGCATTCGATTTCGAATTATTAGTCTTACACATGCACCGGAACGAATTTATATACGAATTAACAGCAAACAGTTTTTACTTCTCTTTCGGATCGTTTAGTTTTTAATGCGATTTTGTTTTGAAAAAAGTGTTTCGGCTTTTATTTGAAAACATGATCGTAGCGAGACCGGCGTAATAATGGGAGTTTGGAAAATAAAATAGAAGAGACGGCAAACAGGAGAGACTCGCAACCGACTCAATTTACTAGGATAAACAATAAAATGCATGCAAATCCGGACAAATTTACTTTTAATGCTTTAACATTTGTACCTCGGCCGGGATTTTCTCTCTCCGGTCTCCATTTCGAAATGGAAATATGGTAAACGGAACGAGACCAATTTGCGGTTACGTTGTCTCCGTTTCTCTATTATCTTCATTTGAGTTCGCGTACAACAATTAGTGGCGGAAGCACTTTTTTCTCTACAAGAAAATTGCAAAGCGATTAGTTTCGGATTGCTCTTCAATTTTCTTCGTCGCGTTTCCCCTCCGTTAAAGTTAAACTTTCGCCATTCCGTCGTTACCATCATCGTCGCCATCGTCGCCATTTGTTTGCTCGCCTCTTCTGCTTTATAAATCTGTTCATCATCATCATCCATCGTACATAAGATGGTCGATGAATTGGAAAATGTGCTCGCGGAAGCAGAAACAGAACCGGGAGCAAATTTCTTTTTTTCTTCTCCTTGCCACCGCCGCATACGGATGGAAATGTAAAAGAGGATCGACGAGAAAGATGTTTCGGACGGAAGCGGAGCGAGTCGAGAGAAAATGATAGATTTTTATTATGCTCGCGAATAGATGGCGAAACGGAAATAACAATTTGCCTGCGTTCTTTTTCGATTTTTATACTTTAAATTTTCCTATGCTTGCAATCTAAGCGATCCGATTGATGGAATCGCACTCGGTCGTCGCTTTCCAACCGGAAGAACGTCCACAATGCGTTTTAATCGTTTCTCTCTGCCTAAATTTTGTTGGTATTTCTTATTCTCTTCTTCTGCAAATTTCGCATACTTACTTGAGCCCTATCGTTCGTTAGTATCATCGCGCAAGCAAGCGTAGGCGAATGGAATGGATTCCATCGTAGGCGTGTACGTGTGTGTGCGCGAAAATTAATAGGAATCTCTACGTTCGCTTTTTGCACACTCACGTGTATAAGCTGACGTCGTGTTTGGCGTCGTTTTGTGGCATTTTGCTCTCGAATAGGCATAAAATAATGGAGCGAACGCTCTCTCTCCCCAATAACCTCGCTTCACTCTTCGTCTTTCCCGAGCTGAGACACCTCGTCTTAGAACAAACATATATGGAAGATTTGCAAGAGTGGCAAACTCAATTTCTCTCGCTCTCTCTATCGCGCGCGCGGTTTTTGCGCTTCGCATTTAACGCTTACAAATTGCACACTCTTCAAATACGAGCCGAATAACCCCCACGGAATAAGGAGCCGAAGATGAAAATGTCGTATAATAGCGTCGTAGTAATAAAGCAAAATCGTTTGCTACCTAACTTGATTACTATTTACTCTCGACTACGGTTTTCGCAGTTTTAGAATCTCCACTTCCATCCAGCCATTACTATTATTGCCAGTAGTCGTACTTCCCCCTTCGCCGCTCTGGCGCAGAAAGAAGTTGCCGTTGGAAGATTGCGAAGGGCGCCGGAATATAATATGGAACGAGAATTATTCGATTACTTTAGCTTAAGGACACTTGTTCGAGCGCTTAAACTCGGATCGCTTTATGGCACTCCTTTTAACGTACGACTACTGCCGACAAAGATTATTTAACGTGGGAATTAACGTCCATTTCGGATGGCGGTAAACTTTGTCTCTGGCGCAATTTTCAATGCCGATCGATTGAACGAACACAAAGCTCGAACGACGGAATTGGAACCGAGGTTGAGAAAACAGAAACCGCCGGGCCCTAAAGTTTATTGTGCGGTAACGAAAAAAAAAAAAAGGAATGAATAGGAAACACGTAAACAATGCGAACAAAAATGTTTGTTGTACGAATAAGCCATCAAGAAATGGGCGAGACGAATGGCGAAAAAGCTGCGAAAGGAGAATTTGTGTTTCTTTCTCTTTAACGTTTTTGCTCTCCCTGTCTCTTTTCGAACAAATCTTTACGTTTAATCTTTATTAGCTCGACCGAATAATTCAGTTTCGATTCGCGTTTTGCTTTCTTTCCACGCCTTTTTTTTTTTTCGCATTTTCCTTTTATTACTGGATGGGAAATCGTGCCGTTTGTCCTCTCCTACGGGATTTTCGCCGCTACGCGCGGCTTAAAAGCAACCCATTAAAACGGTAACCACTTTCGAAAGTACAATAATCCGATTTATCTACTCTTAATGCAGGTGTAAATCCATTATAGATTAAAAGAGATCACACACACACGCGATTACGTGGAAGGTTCTAATCAGAAGGCGACGAGACGAATTGCGAATTATTTTCCATTTGCGAGAGATAAATTCGCGTTTATTTTCGGTGGATGCGCCGTGTTAGTCGAATTTTTCGTTTAAATTGTTCCACACGTAAAGTTTAACGGATTTTCTGGTGGATGCGCCAGGCTCTTGGCCCTCTACACTTGTTGCGTTCACTGCCGGCTGCTTAGCCAAAGTGTTTTCTTTAAATTTAAACCGGAGTTGTTCGCGAAGTTGAAGTCGTTCTTCGTTTCTTTTTTAACCTAATACTTTCTTTTCGATTGCGTATTTTACCTGTAATATGCAAATGAATTCGCGATAATTTTGCGTTTTAAAAAGAAATTTGTGCGAGGGTCGTAAAAGTAAGACGAAAGAACAATAAAACAGAAATAACTTTCGAGCGGCTCTCGCGAACTAGTCGGAGAACCTCTAATAGAAAAATAATAATGAGAAAACGTTTAAGCGTGAAATGGAATTGCGAGCGAGGAAAATTTGCCTCGAACACGTGAACCGCTAAAAAGAATAAAGCAGCACATTTCACTTTACTGCCAAGAACGCGAATGTCGCCGTTTTCCTTTTGCTTCTCTCGAAAAAGCATTTTCCCTCTAATATCATTTTCGCATGCAACTGTGAATGGCACGTGTTATGTGTGCGCCACCGACTACTTTTCGCTTCTCACATGATATATCGGGATTCCTTTGTCAGCCGATGACATTCTTCCAGAAGGGCAAACTGCAACAAAAAAGTTTTCGTTCCTTTTTCATCCGTTATTCGTTAACTGCGGCGACGTAGTTTGCTACGCTTTTTTTGCCCGCTGCTTTCCTTTAGTTAATCTTACAGTTTGCCATCGATTTTGCGCCGTTCCCGTTGCCCTTTTTATGTTTATCCCATCGGAATTCTGTTAAATATTCATCGAACGTTCCCCGCGGATTCCTATAATCCAATTGCGATATTTTTGCTTCATTAAAAATCAGCTCTTTCCAATTACCGTGCCCTCAGGTATTAATTCTTGTTTTAATCGGCGTAGTAAAAGTGAATGGGAATCGATTCGATGCAAATTGTTTTTCGTCGGAGATCATTTCGTCAATTACGTTGGCGAAAGTGGCTCGCATTTTCCTCGCCATAATAAACGAACGAAATGAACTATCGTCATCAACGTCATTGCTGCTAAAAGGTATATTGTGGCAGGAGGAAAGATAGCGAACGAGCCGGTTGAGCATTATCTGGATTAACATCTTTATTCATCGCCCACCCGCCGATCTCCCCGTTTTAAAAGAGAGGAAATTATATTTTAAGTGTTACGCTATATTATTCCGGCCCTGTATTTTATTTGCCTTAAGAAATTGATAAAGATACCATGAATGAATGAGATGAGAGTGGGAGAGGCCCACCATCGAATTTGCTATTTAAGAAGCAAATCCGATGGAGTCACTTCATAAAAGTGACTAGTGCCTTAATGAGTGGAGGTGTGTGTGTGTGTGTGTGAGTGCTTGTGTGTGCCCAAGCGTCCTCGGCGTGGAGCGGCGTCACTTTCTGGGGCAAGGTAGGTGGCAAGCTTTGCACTAACAATAATTACGTGTCCCTTCGTTTTCCGGGTTTTCTATATGATATAATGATCAATCAGAAGGCTGTCGATGGTGGAGGGTGATTAGGGGCACCTGATAACCACCATGCCAGGCGATCGGTTAGCACGATCCCCATTTGTTGTTTTGTTAGGCTAACCAGATCGTAAGTCCTGGTCCTGTTTGGGGATACATCTCCTTCAGGAGCATCCTGTAGAACGTTGTCGACGAGGGAAGGTGCATAGACACCCCATAACCCTCGTGCCAGGCTTTTGTCCTGGTTCAGCTGGGGGAAGCTCCGAGTACTCCAGCTGAAGCAACGGAAGGAACGTCGGCGAGGGCTGGCGACCCTCGCGGCAGATGCGTCTGTTCATGTAGGATCAAATGAGGATCCTTACAGGAGCGTTCCTTACGCGCCCGTGGTAGTATAAGAAAATTAGGCATACTAACAAAGAACCTACTTAGTCGGGAAACCGACTAATTCGTGCTTTTATTCTTTTACAGGTGTAAATCGAGGAGACCGCTAGAGATACAATCGAGCCCGTTAATAAAAAAAGACACTATATATATATATAGATATATATAAAGGAATTGTCTAATATATTAACCTTTGTTGTTGTAAAAAAAAAAAAAAAAGAAATAATAAAGGTAAAAATTTAACTTCGTAACAAATTATCAGAAGTGGGATCAAGAACAATGCGTCGCTGTTTACGAAAGGCGCGCATACGCAAATTAAAAACAATAGTAAATTAAAATCTTTTTGGAGTTATGAAAAGATTAGCTCATTGATCTCTGGGTTCTTATCGATTTACACTGAGAGGAAACGATTTAAATTTGCTACAGCAGGTGACGATTCACGCTCGGGACGATAAAGCTTATTTATTTCAGGCACACTTGTATGAATGTATTAAAAGAATCCTTGTAATTATATATGCAAATCAGCTGGATAAGGCCCGACTCAAAGTAGTACTTTAGAGAAATACGAATAACACAAGAGAACATTGATAAGGAGCCGGTGGTAAGATTGTTAAAAGAAAGACACACCATATGATAGAAATGAACGGACTTAAGCTCTTATCGCTTGACATTAATGAAACCCACACGTGCATTGAAATGAATGATGTTGTATAACCAATGTTAATAGTAAGCAAATCGCTCTATTATAACAGTTGGTTGAAAGAATATATTTAATTTCTTTCATTTGTTCTTATATCATTCGGAAATCGCCAATTCATAATTGTAAATAAGTCTTTAACAATTATAGTTATTGCCGTTCGAGCGGGTTCTGGCATTATGTGTAATATTGATTGTCCAAATTGGTGTCTTTCATAAACAATCGTGATAAGCTTGCTAACTTAGGCTCTTATCGCTCACCATTAATATAATGAAACACGTGTCTTGCAATGAATGATCTTGTTGAACTTTTGTTAACAGTCAATAAAACGTTCTAGTATAACAGTTGATTGAAAGAATATATTTAATTTCTTTCATTTGGTCTTATATGATTTGGAAATTGCCATTTAATAAAATTGATAATAGTTCTTTAACAATTATAGTCATTGCCGTTGGAGCGTGTTCTTCAATTGTATAAAAAAAAAATTGATTGTCCTAATTGGTGTTTTTTTTTTATAATCGCGAAAATATTTAAATTCTTTCATTTGTTTTGATATCCTTCCGGGATTGCCGATTAAGATAATTGTTAATTAGTATTTAACAATAATAGTTATTGCTCTTGTAAACGATTACTTTTTCTAAGAGTCGAGCCTTATTTAAATCAGCATAGCCCTGTCGAATTCAATTTCTTCTTTTGATAAAACTTTTCAACGTAAATCTAAAAATGATAGTGAAGTCTCGCAAGTGGAGATTACAGAAATCTTTGATGCTAATGAAAAATAGTATTGCACGAAAAATCAAAGTTTCCTTGAATAAGTGTTGTTACACCACCATAAAGTGTTATGGACGTAGTGGGGTATAGTTAATAGGAAGTACTGACCCTGTATCTCTAGAAAGATAGGCGAATGTACCGCTGTTTTGTCATTTGTTGGTGTACCCAACGAAATATAAGAAATTGAACACCCGTTCATGGAACTTCCCATCTACTAGTAATTATGGTTGACGAAAGATTAAACTTTCTTTATACGGAAAAAAGGGTCAACTTTAAGTCTAAGGAAACGACAAATCGTTCCTTCAAAATTACGACGCCTATATACCGTGCGAGACGGAGACAATTGGTGACTTATATAAAACCTTGTATACGACCTAAAGAGGGCAAAGAGTGCATCATACCGCGAGGCGTATTGAGAATTGAGGAAAAAGAGAAATGCAAAATCCCCATAATAAATGTGTCAGCCAGCGATATAATCATCGAGAAAGACAATTTAGTCGCTCGTGGCGAACATTGCAACGAAGAAAACGTCGAAGACAGAAAGACCGAAAGAAAGGTTGTTACAGGAGAGCCATTTAAAGAAATGGATATACACTTAAGCAGCGAGCTGTCACCAAGTGAGCAGTCACGCGTAATGGCCTTAATAAATGAATTTCGAGATTGTTTTGCTGCCATTCTGCAGGAAATGGGATGCGCCACTGGACCTGAGATGGACTTAAAATTAAACTCCGATAAGCCTATTTCTTATAGACCGTACCGATTAGCGTATTCCGAAAGAGAAATAGTGAAGACAATGGTGAACGATTTAAAGGAGGCAGATATCATTCAAGATTCGTCATCTGAATACGCCTCACCGATGATACTAATCGATAAGCCTAACGGTGAAAAGCGGTTGTGTGTGGATTACCGAAAATTAAACGCTATAACGCACAAAGATCGACATCCACTGCCAATAATAGAAGATCAAATTGATCGATTAAGAGGTTATCGATTTTTTACGACGTTGGACTTATTTTCGGGGTACTATCAGGTAAAAATGTCGACGGACTCGATAGCGAAAACATCGTTCGTCACACCAGATGGCCAATATGAATTTAAAAGAATGCCGTTTGGTCTAGCTAATGCTCCAAGCGTTTTCCAACGGATCATCAATCAGATGTTGACGCCCCTTAATAATACAACAGCCATAGCGTATTTAGACGACATCTTAATTCCCTCCACGACTTTTGATGAAGGTCTTAAAAGCTTGACGAACATATTCCAAACACTGAGATTGAATATGTTAACGCTAAATCCGCAGAAATGTAATTTTTTTATGAAGAAAATAACTTACTTAGAGTATGAAATTACAGCTGAAGGAATCAAACCAGGCGAAAAGAAAATTCGAGCCGTATTAGAATTTCCAACGCCAAAGAACATACATCAAGTACGACAATTCTTAGGTTTGACCGGTTTCTTTAGAAAATTCATACCACAAAATGCCATTATCTCAAAACCATTGACAAAATTGTTGCATAAAAATGTAAGTTGGGAATGGACTCTTGCACAAGAACAAGCTTTTCAAGAATTAAAGGACAAACTTCAAGGGAGACCATTGTTGACAATCTACAATCCCAATGCCATCACGGAAGTACATACTGATGCGTCTCAAATAGGAATCGCAGGAATTTTATTTCAAGTTGGCCAAAAAGAATGATTGAAACCAATACAATATTATAGTAGACAATTAACCGCCGCTGAGAGTAAGTGGCATTCACATGAATTGGAAACGCTCGCGGTGTTAGAAACTTTAAAACGGTTCCGAATTTATTTAATTGGAAAACCTTTTAAAGTAGTAACAGATTGTCAATCTTTAAAGATGGCCAGTGAAAAGAAGGATTTAGTCCCTAGAATCGCTCGGTGGTGGCTTCAATTGCAAGAATTTGATTTTGTTGTGGAACATAGAGCGGGAACCAAGATGAAACATGTAGATGCGTTAAGTAGGAACCCTTCAGCAGAATCATTTGTGCCCGAAGAGCATTTTGTGTTGCACATAATACCTGATGATTGGGTAATAGCGGCTCAAATGACCGATGGTAAAATACAAGCGATTAAAAATTTACTTGAGAAACCAGTAACGGACAAATACTCGCGTGATCTTCATAATGAATATAAATTGGAAAACAACCGAGTGTACAAGAGATTCGGGCACCAATTTAGGTGGCTTGTACCAAAAGGAATGAGAAGAGAAGTGGTTCGATGCAATCATGATGAATTTGGTCATTTTGGATTGGATAAAACTCTCGATAAACTAAAGGAAGCGTATTGGTTCCCAAACATGCGAGTTTATGTACAGAACTACATAAATACGTGCTTGAAGTGCCTCATTAATAAACCTAAAGCGGGAAGAAAAGAGGGTACCTTACATCCTATTGAGAAAGTGAATATTCCTTTTCATACAATACATGCAGATCATGTGGGCCCATTTAAACCATCAGGTGGAAAGAAACACATCTTGGTATTAATAGACGCGTTTACAAAATTTGTAATGCTATACGCAGTTCGTACCACAAATACCGGCGCCGTCGTAAAATCTCTAGAAGAAATGATTAAAACATTTGGCGTACCCAATCGATTAATAACAGACCGAGGTACTGCATTTACGTCAAAACCATTCGAAGATTTTTGTCGACAAAATGGAATAAAGCACATCTTAACGGCAGTGGCTACACCTCGCGCTAATGGTCAAGTAGAACGGTATAACGCTACAATAATTAACTCCTTGTCTAGTAGCGTCGAAGAAGGAAAACAATGGGACAAATGTTTATCAAAAATACAATTTGCCATGAACAATACTAGAAACACCAGTACGGAGATGACCCCAAGTGAACTCTTGTTGGGATATAAACCCAGAGCATCCGCCGATGCGGCTTTAACGATGGAAATACAACCCGAACGACCAGTAGCACATAATTTGGTTGACAAGCGGAACAAAGCAAAGGAGAACATAACGAGAAAGCAAGTTAAACAAAAGGAACAGTTCGATCAAAAAAGATTACGTCCAAGAAGTTACCGAGAAGGCGATTTGGTGGTGATTTCCAGGAATCCTGTCGGAGAAGGCAGCCGAAAATTACAACCTAAGTTTAAGGGACCCTATTCAATTACAAAAATTCTTCCCCACGAACGTTACATAGTTACTGAGGAGAGGAGTTCGAAGCGAACCAGATGCAGGCCACATGTTAGCGTTGAATCAGCTGAACATCTAAAGAAATGGTGGCCTTCAGCAACATTAACATCTTCCGATGAAGAATAAAAAAAAAAATCGGGGTAATTAATTTGTATTTTTTTTTACCCTTATTTTGGAAAACGAGGACGTTTTAAGATGCAGGATGGCCGACTGTTACGCTATATTATTCCGGCCCTGTATTTTATTTGCCTTAAGAAATTGATAAAGATACCATGAATGAATGAGATGAGAGTGGGAGAGGCCCACCATCGAATTTGCTATTTAAGAAGCAAATCCGATGGAGTCACTTCATAAAAGTGACTAGTGCCTTAATGAGTGGAGGTGTGTGTGTGTGTGTGTGAGTGCTTGTGTGTGCCCAAGCGTCCTCGGCGTGGAGCGGCGTCACTTTCTGGGGCAAGGTAGGTGGCAAGCTTTGCACTAACAATAATTACGTGTCCCTTCGTTTTCCGGGTTTTCTATATGATATAATGATCAATCAGAAGGCTGTCGATGGTGGAGGGTGATTAGGGGCACCTGATAACCACCATGCCAGGCGATCGGTTAGCACGATCCCCATTTGTTGTTTTGTTAGGCTAACCAGATCGTAAGTCCTGGTCCTGTTTGGGGATACATCTCCTTCAGGAGCATCCTGTAGAACGTTGTCGACGAGGGAAGGTGCATAGACACCCCATAACCCTCGTGCCAGGCTTTTGTCCTGGTTCAGCTGGGGGAAGCTCCGAGTACTCCAGCTGAAGCAACGGAAGGAACGTCGGCGAGGGCTGGCGACCCTCGCGGCAGATGCGTCTGTTCATGTAGGATCAAATGAGGATCCTTACAGGAGCGTTCCTTACGCGCCCGTGGTAGTATAAGAAAATTAGGCATACTAACAAAGAACCTACTTAGTCGGGAAACCGACTAATTCGTGCTTTTATTCTTTTACAGGTGTAAATCGAGGAGACCGCTAGAGATACAATCGAGCCCGTTAATAAAAAAAGACACTATATATATATATAGATATATATAAAGGAATTGTCTAATATATTAACCTTTGTTGTTGTAAAAAAAAAAAAAAAAGAAATAATAAAGGTAAAAATTTAACTTCGTAACATAAGATTAATTATTTTATTATGAAGTTTTAATTAAATTTTGTTTTTCTTCCATTATTATTACTCCGCCATCCGTATTCCGTTCGTCTGCTATACACATTCACGGCATTATGTGTTTCGGTTGTGATATTATAATAACGATTTCGATCGCTTTAGATATCAAGTAAATTATGTTCGAAATAATTTTCAAAAAAAAAAAATCCTTCATTTAAATAATGACGTTAATTAATTACCACCTGGTGCTGTTGAGATGAGTTTCTTTACTCGTCTACCTTTTCATATAATCGCGAAGTTACATTTTGCCCAATTCCCGTCTTTTACTTTTTTCGTGCCTCGCAGAAGAAAATGCCTTTTCATAAACTTTAACGAGCGAACCAGAAACATGTTGCCAAGGCGAAGAATATTTTCTTCATTACTATAACCTCAGTGGCTCATCGCGATTTCGCCTCTATCCAATTACCTATTTGCCTCTCAAACAAAGCGCATCAAAAAGAAAAGGCGACAAATATGTTTTCTCTCAACGGATAAATAAAAACGAAAATGTGGCGGTTGCAAAAAGAAGAGGACCAGAAATTACGTTTCATAGCAGGAAATGGATGAATTTGAGTGACTTCTTGCCATGCAAAAAAGGAAGACATAACGCGAAACATTATTATTATTCCCTTTCCCCGAGATGGAACGACACGTGTCATCAATTCCGCCGTCTCGCATACAACTTCTATTACGCAAATTCGAAAAGCATTCGACAACTGCTCGAATTTTCTAACGCAGCGGCTAAAGAATAAAAATAAGAAAATTCGCGAAAAGTCGACGAGGAGGTGGATGAGGAAATTGTTGCGTCGAATGCAAAAGAAGAGCGAATTCGATATCGCTTGCCGCTGGAAGACGTCGACGAAGAAGAAGCGAATGCGTGCGTGTGTTTATAATACAATTTATAACTCCTCTTCGTTCGCCACTCTCGCGCTTTTATTGCATTTCGTGCCGCGTATTCTAATGTTGACGCCTTCGATGTCTCACTTTTTCGCACATTTACCCGCTATCGATCGACACAGGAGATCTTTCCTCGCTGCAACCTCGACAGTTCCTCTTCTCGACGCTCTTCGCTCGTGTTATTTCGCTAGTGCATCACGAAATCACAAACGGAAGTGATGACGGTTATCTTTCATCTTTTGTCATTGCATTTCCGCCGTTTCCGTACGAGCAAAGAAAGTATTCGGCATCTTTTGCTTGCCGCTGCCGTAATTTAATACGAGCAAATGGACGCGAGGAAAGGAAATGTCCGGGGACGAAACGAGGAAGAGGCGCGTGGTAAGGAGATGAAGATGGAACAGGGCGAATTCTCCGTGGGATAGGAAAGTTCGGTGACGCGCAAATATGTGTGTGTAGGAGATGGAAGAACAGTAATGTAATCAATATCCACCACGTATTCGTTATTAACTTCCCTAAGAGGATTCCGTTACTTTCCATGTTTCCAATCAGTCTTACGGCCTTTTCTTTCTTCCCCTTTTGCGCGATAGCAAACGCGATATCGTAATGTTATTATTGTGCTCCGCCGTCGTACGAATCGATTTTCCTTATTACAATGTTATCTTAACCCGCGGCAGACTCGAGTGTTATTCAAGTCTTTTCGTTCCATCGGAAAACTGTTGAGCGTTTCCATTTAATAGTAAAACAATCATAGCGATAATGGTGGAAACGTTTGTTTGCATTCCGCGTCCCTCCACTTCTTGTGTTTACGTTATTGCTTGCATTTTAGCGCTGCGGATGATGGCTGCAGGTAATTGTGCGGAATCGTACGGCATAAACAAACGCGCTGAACTTGGCAATCGTAACAATCAGATCAGATCAGAACTTCTTGAACGTGCAAGAACGCCGAGGATGCGAAAAGAAAATCGTTTTTCTCGCGGTGTGGTAAAAGTGTGCTGCATCCGCACGTCGAATATCCGGACGGTTTTCCGCACTTTATGAACCTTTTTACTTCTTAATATTAAAAGAGAGGAAGACTGCGAGGCGAGTAGTGGAAGGAAATGAATGAGCGGCCGCATAGGTCCCTTAATGGTCCATCATTGGCGTAAGACAAAGAGGAAAATTGCTGTAACGCAACCTCATATCCTTCGTTCCTCCCTCTATTCTTTGCCTTTCGTACGTCTTACGGGCAAAATTTTCCTTCGCCAAGTTCAGTCTGTCATTTTTACCCACTCGCTCCGCCTGCAAGAAGCTATAACTAGAACAACAACACGCAGATATACGTTTATGCATCGCTTTATTTTTTTCATCTTCTTTTACGTCGTGTTTGTAATGGCACAAAGACTAGCTGGAAGATGGGCGAGGACGGTGAACAAAACAGAAATTGGTGCGATGATGGGTGGTTCTAGGCAAAGGAGCGTCAATTAAACTCATACCACGTTTCGTGATTCGCGTTTTTTGTGTGTGTTTTTTCGCCATCGCCTTTTTTCCCTTCGCACTTTAACGTCTTTTACTTACCACGCGTAATGTATTAAGTTATATAAAGTTATGTCAAATTTATCGTTCTGGTATGAAAATAAAAGGGAAGAAGCGACTAAAGAGGAAATGTATGTGTGGGGTGGCGTTCGGTGGGACGATGGTAGAAGATTATACATAAGACCCGTTTCTTTTTCGTCCTCTTCCTGAATCTCATGCTCCATTTTTTATTCGTCCTACTTACACCACTTACTTTCGGTCTCGGCCTTTTTATTACGAGTTCCCTTAGCGTGGTAATAATGTACGTACTAATAGTGCCGGTGGTCGTGGCGGTAGTAACTTAAGAATAATAATAGTTCATCATCCAAGGTATTTTTATGGCCGTTCTTTCAACATAACATTATCCCATTTTCATGCCGGCACCGGAGGATTTTTTCCTTCTTTCCGGCAAACGAAAAGAAGTTAATTTAGCGAGTTGAACTTTTAATTTAAATATTAACTTGTCTTTCGCTCGTCCCCATTTAAGTGAATTATATGATACCGTTACTTGTGTCGTCATGATCATTATCGACGTCGATACAACGGTCGCGTTTTTGATCGCACTTAAAGCGGGCGAGCGAAAAAAATCTTGTAAGTTCTAATGAAAATCTCTCGGACACATGCTTAAAAGTTTGCTAGCGAACGATCGACAACAAACGACGAAGGAAAAATATTGCCCGGACGCTCTTAACTTTATTCTAAATAACGGGGACAATAAGAGAAGCGAAATAACGTACAACTTTATCGCACTTCCATAAAAATTTATTTAATTCGAAACTTTCCTCGCTCTTTGTATCAAAGAAACATACATAATATAAATAAGAGAAGCAGATGAGGGAGGAAGGAAATACGAGCAGAGGAAAATCTTTTACAAGTATAAATTGCAATGAAACTTTTAATTGGCAAAATTCTTCTCCTACCTTTCCCGTTTTCGCGCCTCGCAACTTTTCGCAAAATGATAACGCAAATAAATTCAATCACGATAATGATAATAATACGGAGGAACATAATGCGATCGTAATTAATTAATTGCCATGAAGCCGTGCGGACAGATGACGAAGAATTCTTTAATGCTTTTGGGCCCAAATGGAAAACGGGTCCGGTAAAGCATGATGGCCGTGGCTCAGCGGCGGGTTCGATACGGTAGAGCCGCAGAAACTCTGATTTTAATTAGTTATTTATGTAAATTGACCTTTAGCAGAGAGACCTCTCGGCCGCTGTCGTGGAGGACGGCGATTATGCGACGGCGAATTTTGTCGGAGGACGAAGTATTTATTGGCAAAGAGGTTGAACGTTGTTAGGTAGAATTCTGAATAATATATGAGGCATTGTATATTATTATCGGTTAAGGTTGGATCATCGGCTTTTGCCCGTTACCATTATCCGGCGAGGTTAGAGTGGAACAATAACGATGAATCGCGAATGAGGCGAAAGGGACGGCAAAAGGGCGAAGACGAAGAAGAAGCAGGAGAGTGCGTTCGCTTAATTGTTTCGCGCAAATTCACCCGCTATATACGCATTTAATATTTATGCCCTTATTCTTGTGAACGACGACGACGATGATTATAGCCGAAATATGACACTCGTTAATTATTTGCGAACGCGGTAGCGGGACGAGGGACGTGGAGAGTCGAAACTTTGCAATCCGCAAATGAAATAAACGCACGCGTTTAATATGCATGGAAAGTTTTAATACGCAAACGAAGGGAAAACTGGCGAGAAGGACGGAGAGAGCGAGAGATACGTCTTTCGCTATTTATACTACTTCCTGTATTCGCTCTTTTCCTCTTCTTTCTTCGGCTCCTCCAGTTTTGTATTAAACGGAACGTTCCGCCGCCATAAGGAGTTTAAAAGATTAAACTCTAAGTGAATCCTTCTTCTTCTTCGTCGTCGTCGCCTCGTCCCTCCGCCACTTTGCTCTCAATTTTGAGCCGCTTCCACGCTACACTCTCGATGTCGCATTTTCATTAAACTTTTTCCCTCGTTCTTAATTTTAATTTCATTCTCTTGTCGAATTAATTCTAACAAAACAACTTGTGCGGGAAGACACTGCAGGATGTGTTTCGTGCTGACGATGAGGATGACGTGGGTGTCTAATTCTTGTATGCACACCTTTAATCACTTAATGACAATTAAAACATAATGAGTGTCTTCCAAATGGATTATGCAGCATGTGCAAGTTGTTTCGCAAAATGAAAAGCGAGGAAAAGGCGGTTTTATATGTTGATGCTCGTTTCATCATTAAATTATGTCTTTGCCACTTCTTCCTCATCAACAACATCAACATGTACGCCGTTATTATTATTATTGCAGTTGCTCTTATTAACGCCCAAGAGGCAGATGTAAACGTTCACCGGAGCCGCACTGTGTATGCATCGGTCTAGATACGTTTTCCAGTGCAATGTTTATGTCTGTTAGTTGGGGTTTTCCACGTGTGCTGCATTCGCCCCTCGTTGCCGTCCTCTAGCCGTCGTAAAAATAAACGCCACTGGAAAATGGTCGACGTGGAAAATGGAAAACCGTTTCCTGCTCCTTAACGTTTCCCTTATTATTATTGTTCCCTCGATGGATTCGCTGAAATAATTTAAATTTAACGACCTCCTCTTCGTGGACGGACTTTTTCTGCGTTTTGCCTCGCTTCTTTTATTCGTATTAAATTCTCGGTGTAATTTCGAATTACGTTCATTCGGTTTCGTTGCCTCAGATTATCATTGAAAGAGGAAACGTTACAATCGCACAACGGATGCGCCCGCCGCTTATCTACTTCGTTTATCATTATGATTTGTTTGATCGGAAAAAGAAATGTGGCGGCGTTATCAATTAGAATAATCAATTAACCGAAAAGGAAAATGCCAAAGGTTCAATAACAATTTAATTAATTTGTTTTTAATTTTGAGAGCGTTGAGCTGAAGATTGCTATAAACCGTTCAGAACGACTTTTCAGGTTCTTAACGGCGATTACATCGTCGAGAAGGCATTAACCTCGTTATTAAGCGTGAAATTCTTTATTTATCGCAATAAATTCGTTTCGAACAATAAACGTATTTCCTGCATTATGCAAACAATCGGATTGCAAAAGGAAAATAAGGAAACGCCGGTGGAAGTATAGGAACGTATAAAGGTAATTCTTATGCGAAAGAAAGGAAACTGGCGTTTTTTTTTGTGGGTGGGCGCGAAGAAGTTTCTCGGGCTAATCTCTGTTTCGGTTTCTCGTTTAATTGCACCCCTTTTCGCATTAAAGTTGAAGATTTATACGAATTTAAACGATCCGTAACGGAAGTAGCGATAACAATAAAGAATGGATAGCGGAGGGCGGAAGAACGTGAAGAAGAAACAACGCAAAAAAGCACCACCAATCATAAGGTATTACTTATAAATACGCTTTTGGAAGCGACGGAGAAAAGAATTTAAAAAGGAGAACGGATTGTAGGCATTAAACGAAGCGGAAGTAGCAGCAGAACGCGATCGAATAAAACGGAATGGGGATTGCTTCGGCAAAGGGAGCGAAAATAATCAACGAGAGTAAAAAGAAAATTATCGATTAACGATTTATAACGGGGAAAAGTGTCTTATTCGGTAACGAATCGAAGTGAAGGAATGGAATAATGCTATTTCTTGTTTTTGAATGCGAGGAATCTGGGTTTCCGGCGCTGGTTGGTCGCGCTCTCAAAACGGTTTCCGTGCATTCCTCCACGTTGAATTTCCCTCCGACAACAACAACAGCAGCGTAACTCATTTAATAATCGCATCAGACCGTTTCACGTCTCATGAAACCGCACTTATTTTTCCCGGGGTTTGTGTAATAATATTTTTTCGTGGAGGGCCAATTTCATTCTTGTGCCCGCAAACAATTCTCCACGTGTAATAACGCCATCGCCGCCACGGAGAGCGGCAACGATCACCGCAACTTTCCCTTTTTTTCTACATAATAATCTGCACAAAACACGCAATATCGGCGTGCGGAATTTTAGCGTTCTCCTCCGCCACATCGTCACATGTTTGTTTTTTATTCGGCTATCAAATTAAATTCTTACTCCAATAACGATGCCCCTTTTTTTGGGCTTTCGTTTCGAAATAATCCGGAGAAAATGTGCGCAAAATTAATTACGTAATTGCAATTTGTCCATTTTGCAGTTAATGGTTGCTCCTTTTATTGCGGGTCCGGCGTTTGTTTATTAAATTTTTCCTCTTTGCTTTGAATAAAAATGACACGGAGCAGGATTAATGCGGACAAAGAGGAGAAAAAAGGAGCAACGTGTGTGTGTATAAAAAGAGGAAGAAGTAGTTATAGTCTGCCAGAGATTTATGATGAATTATAACAAGAAATGGCATCGATATATATACTCTAACCCAACGCCGCCACACAAACCGCCACCATTACGGACCACCAGCACTTTGTTATTTTCCATCTTCTTCATCGCCATCATCATCATCATCATCATCGTCTCTTTCGTCTTTTCCTTTTCTTTTTTGCGCGACGTAGGAAACGAGGGTTACAGCGAACCGGCGGTTGCCGAAAGGAAAAGAGAAAGAAAAAAGGACTAAATTAGCTAGCCATGCGATATAATTATTTTTGCACGTCATATCTGCTATCGTATCCTTGATTTTTTCCTCTTCCCTCATGCGATCCTGTTCTTTTGCAACGCTTTATCGCAGCTCCCGTTTTTCTTGTCCCCGTGCTTTTTTCCTTCTCCATCGGAGATGACGTTGATGATGATGTCGCAAAAATGCGCCCGAAAAATGCGTGTAACATGACTGCGAATCTGGAAAATTTCATCAATTATTCCCTTCTCACGTCGCCGTCCGATTTCGATTTCGCGATGGAGGATTTCGCTTTGCGCTCGCTCTTTGTTATCGGCGAACTTTATGGAAAATAAATACAATATTGCGTCTCCTCGTTGTATGTTATTATTGAAGAAGTGACCCATATCAAAAGCGTCGAAAATCTGGGATGTGACGTTCGATATTGGATTTACTTGGTCTCGCTCCGTTTTTTTATTCGTTTCTTCCAAGTAGCATCGATTACATCCAATCTAAATATATAGGGCCTGTCAATTTCCTTCTCTCGTCCTCCTTCGCGCCCCACGCCGACCTCTGGTGCTACTTAATTTGCTTTTAATTGCCCTCTTGCGTCGGCTTTTTGTTCGACGTTCATTACGACGACAACCAATTAATTGTTTCGCAATTACGCGCGCCAATTTGCAAACGGTGACGGTATTAGTACGAAAAAGGGCCCGAAGAAGAATATTTGTTGTTGCTGCTGTTGTCGCTGGATTCTTAACGGATCCTTTCGGATCTTGCACCCCGCATTCCGTCCGACGATTTATATTCTATCGTATCTTGTTGGATCGATTTCACGTCCGTTTCTTTTAATGACATTGATTCGATGGGGCACGGGCAGAAGAGAAGGAATGCGAAAGAAGAGTTCGCGTCGGAGTGTGAGGGCGGGGTTGGGATCGAATGGGAGAAGAAAACGGGAGGACGCAAAAGAAAGAAGCTCTTTTTCATCTTCCCAACTTGTCATTTATGATTTATGTCACTATTGCTGCTCTGCTATTTTTTACTCATATTTTATTCCTTTTTTAAACTTGTTTCTTTGGCGAGAACGAAGTTTTCGCTTTTTTTCTTTTCTTTTTTCGGTGTGCTCCCTTTATTCCCATATCGCGTTCCGTTATTCCTCTCTCTAGACACGATGCGTGCTCGCTATTGTAATATGCATACATATAATCCCGAAAAGAGAAACGGAAAAGAAACTAGGTGAAAATCCATCCTACATTCTTCCCGTCGTTAAATACTTGCTTAGTCCGTATCTATCTTCGAGTGGGGAGAAATCCTTGTTTCAACGCTGTTTTATCAGTTCGAGCGTAACACACTTTGCACACACATACGTGTGCACGTAAAATTGAAAGCAATTTTCGCCAACTTTTTAAACGCTCCGCGCGAATAGGATTTATAACTTGGCGGCGCCGTAATCCCAGCGCCGAAGTTTATTCCGTTTGCCTTATAGATTTATCGGAGGCATTTAAAATTTCAATGAACGGGGCGCAAAAGACGGATGTGTAACGTGCGTTTTTTTTTTAGCGAGGAAGGAAAATATTTGCTCGATAGCGCATTAGCTTAAGCTTTACGATGTAGGTTATACCGAAGTTATTAACGTTCGTTTTTTTTTCTCTTTTGTTTGCAGGCGGCCTGTAGAAGAAAATCCGCGCGACGTGATTCCAGTGGGTGAGTCCTTTTCCATTATTTTACCGATATGACGCTTGCATAATGTGAACGATGCATAACGTTGAAATATTTAAATGGCGATGCAAGTTCGCGTGTCACTTGTCTCGTTACCGTTGCTCGTTCATCTCCTCGAGGAATCTATTATATCCAATATCGAAGTGGATGCGCACGGTCGTGGCTGTTATTTGCCAACAAAGGTTCCGTAATATAAAAGCTTTCTGACACGCCGCTGACGTTTGTCTGCGAATTCAGTTTTTCCGCAAGGA
Source organism: Hololepta plana (assembly GCA_963695495.1). Taxonomy (NCBI): domain Eukaryota; kingdom Metazoa; phylum Arthropoda; class Insecta; order Coleoptera; family Histeridae; genus Hololepta; species Hololepta plana. The sequence goes on from OY968839.1 coordinate 4,777,889, forward strand.
AAAAAAAGGGAAACACAAATCGAATAACGTAAGTGTATTAGAATTTCCCTTTTCATCTTTCCTCCCTCGGCATCGGAGTCGCTCTGCAATTCTGACGTCTTCCGTTCGTTATCAATCGATCGGCGTTGCAAAATTGAAACAAACGAAAGAATCGTTCGGTCCAGGAGCTTGCCAAAGTCTCGCTTAAAGCGTTCGTTTTACTTCGGAAATCCTCTGCGAAAGCGGCGGCTTTAAATTCTAATTAGATTCCGCAACTTAGCGACAACTATTTCCCTAAGACGGCTCGCCGTTCACTTTCCCTCGCAAGTCGCCGCGAAATAATCATGAACTTGCCACACACACGGATATCGCGAAATTAGATTTGATCCTCGACTATCTTTGCGTGGCGTGAAAAGGGAAGAAAAAACAGGACGTGGAAACTCGGCATGGAAGATGATCGTTAAAAGCCGAAGCGTAACCGCAAAAGAAGAGAGAACCCGCTGGAGGAGTAAACCTTTTCATTTCGTTCTCTCTCGGTCTTTCGCCCATCCATTTGCCCCTTTTTTTAGCCGCCGTAAAAGCTTTTGTATTTATTTATACTTTTCCACCTGTTTTCTTTTTGCGCACGTGCACGCGTCAGAGGAAAACCGTTGCCGTTTATATTCGATAACGTACTCTAATTTCCGGTTTTAATCCGGGAGAGAGAACGAAAGGAAAACGGCGAAGGATTCGTTCGGGATTAACTTTCAGACGTCCAGAACAATTGGAATTTGTCGCGTGTTTTTCTTCTTTTAAACGAGAAGATATTTCCAGTTTTCCTCCAGGAAAATGAGTTATAAATAAGAATTTGCGTTGTGCGGGTGCTTTTTTATTATTATTTATTTAGTGGTCTTTAGAGAGACATCAATCGGGGGGCGTTTCTTTTTTATTTTCATTTTCTGAAGGGGAAAATATAAAGGAAAATACGTGCAATACAATATCGATTACAAGTTTAAAAATAGGAACGAGAGGAAGGAAAGTACGGAAAGAAAAACAGAAAATCCAATATATTTATATTACGAGTAGAGGGACTTTATTGATATTTACATTTAGATCTGCTTCCCATTATTATTATGGACCGGGCAAAAGAAAAAAGGAAAACGAATGGAGATGAGGGATAAACTAGGGGAAAGAATCGGAGCGGAAAGGAGAAGAAAAGAAATGCGGAACGCGAATAATCCAAAAATTGAGAGACAGCAAAGATTGTTTGTTAAGTAATCAGAAGATATAGAGAGAAATAAATCGGGCGATCGGAATTTTCCTCTTTCTCCTCTACAAAGACCAGATGCGATAATAATCTTATTTACTCCTTCCTCGCCATTCCAATGCAATTCTCCGACGTCCCTTTAATCTTCTCCGCTCCTTCGCAATTTGTCCGCGATTTTATTTACTTCAAAACGTTATTATTTTTATTTTATTGTCGTCCATCGAACGTCCGTAGGAGGAATCGAGGGGACGCCAATAATAGAACCGTTTCAATAACAAGCGAGAGAGAATCACGATGATCGCACGATAAAATGATAAATCTTCGGAATTTTCCCATCCATTCGGCTTGCTTCCACGCTCCAAATTGATTACTTTCGAATGGGATTTCTTTTCGTTCTTATCGAAAACAGTGGTAAAAAAAAGCAACAACGGTGATGATAAGTCGTGGCAGCTTGTAACCGTAACAGTAGGTTACGGCTGCACAGCGAAGAACCCGAGGTCAGTTTCCTCTTTGGTACACTTCTATAACCGCATTCTTTTCTTTGCTCGCTCTTCGTAAATCTTCGAATAGACAAACTATCCCGCAACGATCGTTACGAGCCGTGCAAAAGAACGGAGCAAAAAGAGAAGAGGAAAGAAACGAGCCACTTGCTCGAGATTTATTTTGCAGGTTCTTCTTTCCCCGCAATTATTCACCACGATTACTTCGGGCTCTCTTTCTCTCGCGTCGCGATGGTATCAATTAGACTTTAAAACGAGCCGGGGCGCTAATGATCGATTAACGATTGTTTAAAATTGAATTTTATATTAATTAATTAGCGCCCGCACGTGACAATTAGCGAATTCGCAATTGCTCGCAAATATTGCGGGCGAACGTACCGTGCGATCCGATCGTGCGGATTTTCGGTTTAAATTATCGTTAACGGCCGGGCACATCGGAATTATTGCCACTTCGCAGTGCTGCCGCACGTTTATAACATTATGCACTTTGTATTTGATTGTTCGGTGTTATTATTTCTTCGTATGCGTGCGAGCGAGCTAGCTCTAGGTAGCGTTTTATTAAAACGGTTCGAATTTATTGCGGCAGTCTCCGATATTAATATTAACGTAGGAAACGTACGGAAATAGCAATGAATTATTATTATTTGTTATGCGAAAACCCTCGCGGCCATTGCAAATATTTGCCCCGTTTGCATTATTGTTGTTATTATATAAAATATTATAAATTCGTATCGGTAAATCGTCGAAACTGTCCAACAAAACATTTCGCTCGATGGCGAACGCGAAAAAATCGGACTAATCAACAATTCGGTGCGTTTTTAATCATCGCGCCGTTACATTAGCCGATGGTAAAAAGGCGGGAAGCGCGATAAGTAGATGGGGCGTTTGACAAGAGGAAACGGTTCAATTTCCACGTCCGGCAATCTAATCTCTTTCGCGAATATTTCATTCTTTTCGGCTCGACCCCGCTTTTTCTCGCTTTCCCCATTCCTCGTTTCGGCGTTAAAAGTGATAAACGATCGGCGAAAAGACAACCATCTCATCTTGTCGCCGTCAATTTATTTCAATTAAATACTATTATTTGCCGTATGAAAAAAATAAATCGATTCGCAAACGGACGGCGAGAACGATAAAAGAGATGAATAATGGACGAGAACGCGACATTAATCGTCGTCAAATCCGAATTCCATTATGAAATTCGAATAGAGAAATCTTACGATTATATTAGCTTCGGTCAACGATGAAAGTGCGCGTGGTCATTGCACGAAATTGCGCTCCATCGGCGACGGGAAGCGTTAAAGAGCGAACTAATTGATCTTGTCGCATCGACGAACTTCCACCAAACTAACGAGCGGTCATCGAATTAAACGATGTCACGGAAGAAAAGAGAGGAAAGTCCCGAAACGAACGATTCCTCGCCGAATCTCTTCGGAAGCTGATCGAACCCACTTTAAGAGTCTCCAACTTGTTCTTCTTAATTTACATTCTCGTCTGCTGGTTAATAATTATCCATTATCGCGACGACGATCGACGCGGGTCCGTTTCGTCGCAATAAAATATCGCCGCGCGCCGTCTAATTTATTTTAAACCGAGCGATTTTAATTAAAATCGGACCGAGGCGCACATAATAAACAAGCCGCCGAAGAAGAAGAGGAACCGTACGTTGTTAATTATCAAGACTCCGTAACGTATAGATCTAATTAGGTTCCCACTCCCAGCCGATGGCGGCGTCGTATTTGTGTATGTGCCGTATTAAATTGCAGAAATAGCGAGGAAAGTTGCGATAGAGAGTCGAGGGTGTGTGTGTGTGGGAAAAAGGAAGAGAGAGAGAGAGAGGCGAAGATATAGGGACGGTAATTGGTTTTAAGAAACCGAGTGGCTCGTAGATACGACCGATACAAACTGCCATGGAGAGTGCCTCTTGACGGAAGGATGAGGCTTAAGAAGAAGAAGTACGAGCAACACCATCGGCAAGTGGAGCAAGTAAAAGTGAGCAATAACATTAACAAGATGATGAAGAAGGAAGGTGGAGGATGGTCGATGGTGCGGGAGTAAATACGAGTCGACCGCATCTTCTCCGGATTCTCGCTCGCTCTTCGCTCTTAACGTTCATGTGCGATTTATTCATCTCTCCCGGAAATTTGCTCCTTCTTCTTGTTTCTTGTTGTTTCTGACGTTGTTTTGGCCCGCTTTGCTCAATTTCGTACGTACTACGTAATATAATTCACGGAATTCCAATTCAAAGCCGACACTTATTCTCGCTCGCTCGCGATGAATAAACCCTTTGCGGTTAAAGGAGCCCTTGCCTGGCTCCTTCGCCCGCCCTTTCGCTGTGTGTGTGTGTGTTTGTCACAAAGTCGAAAATGTCTAATTTAACTTCGAATATATACGCTCGACCCTGTTTATTCTGCGGTTTTTCTTGAAGGAAACGAATCACGCTCGCATTTAAACTGTTGCATCGCATTCTACTACCTTCTCGTCCCAGTCCCCGACGTCTTTGTTTGCCATTAATTTTCGTTGCTGTAAACAATTTAAATTTTTTCGTCGATTGCAATTATCTTTTGCGAATTTGCCCACGTTTCCTCCGCGTTATTAAACGTGATTGTTGCTTGCTTAGTCGAAGAATGCGGCATTCCTCAATTAAATAACGTTCGAATGCTGCGAATACTTCGTTCAATTTCGATCGAATGTTTTCGATGTCACGGTAAAACGCAATTTGATATGATGTCGTCTATTCGAATGACGATCCTAATTCGCAATAAATTTTCATTGGACGCAAATTCGTCTCGGCGAAACAATCCACGCTTTCATGTTTGCCAATAAATGTTGCGCGAAAAATGATGCAAAACACGCGTAAGTGGCCGGAGAAATACCGGCCCTAATTGTTCCTTTCGCTGCGATCAGCATAAATTAACGTTTCGTCGAATTGCATTTTCCTCTAATCGAAATTAATATTAATTAGCGAGCGACAACTAATAAATTCCAGCGACTTTACGATGACGACGACAAACAATTTGCAATTTGCCGTCGAATTAAAGAATTTTCCGTTAAGATATCCGCTAAAAAATGCCAAACTCGCCTTCGGATTTGTTTAATAATTTCAATTATTTGCATTTATCGTTTGCTTGTTGGTCGTCCCTTTTCGTTTTTAAATTCCAACCTCCTGCAAATTGCTGCAAACATTTTACGTGATTTAAGCGCAAAAAGAAGGATAAAAATAATCGCTTATAATTGTAATTGTTTACTCTAAACATTTCCCATGTACAATTTATAATCTCAACGTTGTAATACCTCTCGCTGGCGTTTCTTTTTTCAGCCATATATTTTCGCAAATTCCGTTTGTTTCTTTTATTTTTTGTTCTCGATGTACGCTGAATAATTGCGCAAATTACCGACGATATAAATGGAAATGTTTAAAATAAAGGAAGCGAATTAGGATGGGAAAGGTAGAAAGAGTGTGGCGGTGGCAGAAGAACCGTGTACGAAGAGCAAGCGATAATATAATTAAATGAAACGTTACTGGTGAACGCGACCCGTGTTCTCTGTGCCATTTTCTTTTGCTCTCTCGCTCCCCGTTCGTCTTTTAACTACTTTTCTTGCAATTAAATAAAATAGCCGCTCGTAGAATAAAAAACAAAACAAGAAAAATACACGCCAGTACAAAATAATAATTAATATTCCATATAATATTACGTTGAATAAATGCCGCAATTTATTTAACGAAATTAAACAGGCACGTTTGTCAACATGAAAATGAAAGAAAGAAAAAAAAAACGGTGAATGTAAATTAAAATTTTCCATAAAACATTAAACGAAACACAATTTTCAATTAAAATACATTCTCGCATTAGAGACTTCGAGTCTTACGTTTGCCATCCAAACAAACGTCCCGACGAACGAAAGGCAATACTTTCCCAATAAACGAAATTGAAGCCGCGCTTATATTGCGATGAAACAATTCCCATTTGCGTTTTCAATGGAACATAATTGAAGAGCAGAGAAAGTCCATTAGAGACGGGGCAAAAAGAGAGAAATCGAATGTATACGAGATGTACGCACTTAAAGGTGAACAATGGCAATGTCTAGACGGGCGTAGACGATAGACTTTTGGCGTTTACAGGTCGTAAAATCTCCTTCTCCATCCATCTGTACTGCATCCATGGGTTTTCCATAGGAATCCTTCGTACGATATTTATTGGTCGAGAAGAAAAGTGGAAAATCCAAACTAGAGTTTAATTGCGCCCTCACGTAATACGTGTATTTTAATGACGGATGATTATATTTTTTATTAATCGAAACAGTTGTTTCTCTTCCATATCATTAGAAACCCGTTTCGGTTTATTGTATATTAACCCTGCCGTAAGAAACGATTACAATTAATTTTCGATTAGCAAAAAAAGGGGTGGAAGAGGAGGGTCGTTAGATCGAAATTACTAATACGAAAAAGAAACGCAACCCTTCTATTAATATATGCCCGAGGGTGTAATTTACTCGAAATCTATCCTAGCAAATTGCGCTAAAGCACGTGGCAAATTAACCCAAAACGAAGAATAATCGCGATCTCGCTTCTTTATGCCCCTCGCGATCGTAACGAAAGGAAACTTGTGTAATTTCGGCGAGAAAAGACGTTGCCCCTCTCTCTCTCTCCCTTGTTCCGCGTTCGGGAGGAAACACGTAATTAATAGGTTAAAATGTACAAGGTAAACTAATTAACACTAAAGTCTTTAGTGCCGTCATCACTGTCCTCTTTATACCGAGTTAAAGTTTCTTCTGTCTTAACAATAATCGTAATGGTTAAAGTTTGTAGTTTAAAATGGGATAACAAGAACTACGGTGTAATGAACGATGCAAAATAAAACAGCGAATTTTTGCCGAAAATTAGACTAACTAGTTAGAAATTATAATTAACATCGTGTTAATTATCGGTACACATACACGCGCGCAAATATTATATTACATCGTCGAACCGGTCTTCGTTTTGCAATAACTAAAATACAAACGTAAGCAAACAATTTCAAGTTGCAATTCATGCCGAACATGCAATCTAATAACAATGTGTCCCGACTAAAGCAACAAGAACAATAACAGTTTACGGGTGTGTGTGTGAGAGTTCGTGTACAACCCATACAATTAAGATACGGATACGATGTTAATTATTAATTAATTAACACATACCAATAATAGGTGTGTGCGAATGCAATTAATTCGAGATTGCGAACAAATTTGCCATTTTCCCTCTCGATCAATCGCAAAAATCCAAACAATTAAATGATTAAGTAGACTTTAAACGATAGTTGTACGTTGAGATTTATTGGCTTTTTGAGAATTTTTTGTTTTTAAAATTTTTCACTTTTATAGAAGGGGGGACCCTTCTCTACCTTTGCATTTTTTCACAAATTGCAATAAACGTATTTTGGAGGTCTTAAAGCGACAAACTGTGGAGGTCAGCATTAACGATCGATTAATACGTAAAATTAGGTAAAAATATGGGAAGAGCTTATAATTCGTATAACGATTATTATTGCCCTAATGCTAGGGTTTCATTATTCGCCATATACGCTAGCGTAGCGCGATTTAATTATAGGGTAATATTTAATATTTAGAAATACACACAACGCACTAACGACGATGATGAGGCCGATGATGACGGTCCTGTTGACTGTAATGAAATTTTGTGCGAAAATTTATTAACATTTAAAACATGCCGAAACAATCGCGATTTAATTAAAATCGATACGCGAATGAGATAAGCAGCAATATTCTCTTTGTTCGATAATAATTTTTGCTTATTAATTTGCACACATTCTAATTTGCGAGAGCGTCGTTTAGGAAGCGTTTTTATTCTCCTTTCGCTGGATGTTATTCTCTTAAGTAAATTAGTTTTCGGCGTGACACAAATTTAATGGGTGACAAGAAAATTGGCCGGGAATATAGTTTGTCTGCATGTGGAGCATCGATCCGTGCTTTTTTATCGCATCTCGACCCACCCCTAAAAGAAAACATCATCTGTGTATGCTTGGGGAGCGTTATCAATTTAAAAGCCAAAGGGGGGTCCAGAAGGAAATTGCAAAGATGTATGGGATGGATGTGCGCGCAAGAGACGTGTAACAAAGCAATAGGAATAAGGAACGGGCAATTTGGAAGGACGTGGAAACGTTTCGTATTTATTGCATAAATCGTTAGGCAAAACGTAAATTACTGCGATGTTGTGTTTCAATAAACTCGCTTTTGCGAAATATATGTTGCAAAAAAAGAGACAAGAACAAACGGGGCGCACGACAAAGAACGAAAATGGATTTATGGAGTCGTTGCTAAAGGGATGGATTGATGCGGATGGAAAATGTGGAAAGAGAGGGCGAGAATTAATGATGAAATAAAACATCAAAGCAAACGACACATGTTTTCCCTGTCCAAGGAATGCGGAATAAAAAAATGAACCCCCCTCCCCCCAAAAGGGACAAAAAGAACGACAAAAAATCAAACGACAAAAATTCCGGGGGAGACGTGGGGAATTACGCGAATATATTGCAAATTAATTAGCCGTTCGTTCCATCTCCGTTCTTCGACTTTTTCCCCTGTTGCTGCCTCTTCGCCTTTTCATTAAAATATTCACGGCATCCATCTTCGTAGCAATTCGCAAATTATTCACAACATTACCGAAATTATTCACGAACTCCCTTCTCACTCTCACTCTCTCTCTCCACGTCGCCGTCCGTTATTTGCCATTATTTTTGTTGTAACTGCGTCCACGAAACGAGGGCAAAAGAGTTTCTTGCGCGGGGGAAGGTTGAACTCGAGAAGAAATAAAGAAACCGGCGAGAATGAATGAACGGGGCACGTCGTGGATGAGCGAACACGGAGAAGATTGTGTGCGAGACGAGGGAAATACATTTCGCCAATTTATATTGTAAAGGGGGTTTCAATCTTTCCCGACTCTTCCTCGCCAATCGTCTCCTATCAATGGAGGGCCGACCGTCTCCCTGATTTATCTCCTCCATACTATCCACTCTCTCTTTATTATTCCCTTTTACTTACTTCTTCAGTTGAAACGTTTCCATCCGACGAAATAAATAAGGGAATAATAACTTTCGCGTTTGCATCGAAACTGCCTCGCCGACCGATGAAGAATCGTCCGTTCGTTATCCCGAGCTCTTTGCATTGTAAATTTTATCCATCGCGCCGAATGGATAACGAATCGATGATACTCTGCCTTAACCCCCTTTTAAATCTCGCGTTAAGACTTTTAACACCTAAACAAATAGCGCGGAGTGTAAAAGGGCACCGGCAAAGTGATAAAAAGCGACGGGGCCAATATAAATAACGAGAAATCCCTATTCTGACGATAATGAAGCGAGGAAAGGGATTGATGATGCCGTTCTCCGAAGGAGAAGAAACAAACTTTTAATGTCCACCAATAAATATCTAATGAAGAGAGTGGCTTAATTTGAATGGCCGTTTTTAGTACTTACCATTAACAATTCGCCTCTCTCTCTGTCTCTCTTTGTCTCTCTCCATTTCCAAAGTTCTTAATTAAACCTCAAGGAAAAAGAAAAATGAGAGGGATAAATGGAAACAGAAGAAAATAATTTTATATAACGGATCTCCTGGAACGAGGGTGAATGCATTAACTAAAAGGGGATAAGAACGATATTCGTTAATAAAAGAGGAAAAAGGGCAAAAACGAAAGAATTCCGAAATTGCTGTATGTAGGGCAACGTAATAAGCGACACAAAGAAGAACCTTCTCTCCATCCGATGCTGCTGGTGTTGCCGGTGAAGAACGGGAGCGAATAAAAAGCGAAAAAGTGCGAATGTTGTATGGAAGAGAAGAGCGTTAAGGCAAAAAAAAGACGACGGGGGGTTAAGATATAAATTAAAATGCCAAGAAGTAAATGCCAAAATTAATGGTGAAGGATAGACGATGTGGAGGATGGAAATTTAACGCTAGGACACATTTTCCTGGGGCCGGGGGTAGAGAAAGGGACGACTGGAAAATTAAGGATATATATTTTAAGCGGAAGGGAAAATCTGTTATTCGGATTTTAATAGAAGATTCTTGCTGCCGTCAGTAGGGCCCGGATAAGAAATAATCGAAGGAAATTAAGTGGAAGTGATTTAAATTAGCCGCCGAATAGAAAGAGCGAAAGGACGAACGAAACAAAAAAGTCGTAATCGATTAAGACGTTCAAATCGGTAAATCGTCTATTAATATTATATTATTATACCAATTGGACGATCCACGAAACGAAAATCCTCCCCGTAATCCCATTTATTACTTTTCTCTCTTTTGCCCCGTTAAACCGCGCGATCCAAATCGTTTTCGCACGGCGTTATTAATAATAAACATTTCAGGTTAATGCAACCACTTTGCAATATTTCAATCCAGATTGAAAACGAACGGGAAAAAATAACGGCGTGTGCCCCACCGAAAAAAGAAATCGTGAATCCGCACAATAGATTGTTATTATAACCCAAAGCCTCGAGGCTTGTAATAAGAGACCAGAAGAACGGTTTTGCGAGTGCGAAAATAGGTTCGAAATTAGGGGTGCCCTCTTATAATGTTTCCTCTTCTTCGTTTTATGGCCGCTCTTCGTCAAACATCCTCCCCGATAGAAATTTTTATATCGTGCAAATATATGTATATATATAAAAAAAAGGTTATACAGGTCACAAATTCACAAGAAGAAGAAGGAGGAGGAGGAGGATAACCTCTATGCGACACATAATTTTCCCTTATTTTCCGCTTTTTTTCTTCATCGACGTCATTTCGGTTGTATGGCAACTCTTTTACGGCCGTCTCCCTTTTAACTACTCAATAAAGTCACAGTATAATAGTTTACGATACATTCTGCCTTTTCTCTTCTTCTTCTTCCCTTTTTTTTTTCGCCTTGCGAAACCATCCTCGAAGTCGTTTTTTTTTTTCGAACGCGAAAACTGTTAACGACTTAATCAATGATTTTTAATGGGTCCATTAAGGCCGGATGCGTGGCGAACGTAACCGTAAAAAGTGCGAAACTAAGAAGTGGAAAAAAAAACGAATCTTGTACGTCGATATCCTACGGTTAAGAAAAAATGATATGACGTCGTGGCAATCGTTTCTGCAATTTCCCTGCTAAAAGAGTAGAGGGAAAGGGGAAAAAGTTCGTAGCGAATCCGAAATGGGCAAACTTCTCCCATTTTCGAATAGATGGGCGAAAAGAAACTGGTAACGATTCGTTGTCTTAAAAATATAAACTGAAAATTGTCTTATGGTCGAACGATAAAAAAAGAGAACGAACGCCGTTTTGCAAACTTGTCTTCTTCTTCTTCTTCATCTACTGTTGTTTTTTTTTTTTCATTCTTCTTTCCCTCCATCGAATAATAAAACTTTATTGCTTTATTAAAAGAGATCTTCAACTTCGTTCCGCGGCTTTGGACGCCTAGATTCAACCACCGCAAAAAAAATCGCAAAAAATCCCCCTATACAGATCGTGCTAACCGTAGTTAACGTGTTGAGAATCTTTTGCTATTTCTTTTTTTTTTTCTTCGTCCTGTAACATTATAATCTTAACAAATGTTTGTCATCTTTGCGAATCGGACGATATTAAAAATTCCAACGGATTCGTTAATTAACGGAGTTTCCACTCGTTGCCATTTTCCGGTAGCAAAAAAAAAGGAAAGCAGGGAGAAAGAGAGAGAAAAAAATTAATTAAATAGAGGTCTTTTGTGTAATTAGAATCGTTAATTAACTGTAACACGAAACCCAAAGTACACGGAGTCAAGTTAATTGGCAACGTAATCGTTATTTAAAAGGAACAAATTTCTTTGTCGATAGCATTTTTTTTGTGCCCTCTTTCCCTTCATCAATTGAATGATATCGAAACGTCAGGAAAACGGGAGCGAAAAGGGGGACGATGTCGCGCTTTTCTTCTTATCGTCCCATCCTTTCATTATTTTCATTTCGCCCCGTTAAAAGGACTTGATTTTTACTTAATGCCATTCTAATCCTCGCAAAGGGCCCGACAGTACGAACCATTTAATTTAACGAACTACCGAAGAGGATCGAAACTCTTCAAGAAGGACGCGAAGGATTCTTCGTTATGTGTTTGCAGCGATGGGAGTAATTTGTCTATCCGTTTGATCGTTTTTCATTCCCGTTTTGTTTTTCTCGTTTTTTTTTTTTCACTTCCAATTGGTCATCAACGTGTTGTGCGAATTTTAAAGCAAAAACAAAGTGCAGAACAAGCCTTGCTGCAATTGGCGCTTTACGACGTGCTCGCTTGTCTTTATTTTATTATACAACAACGCCGTAATAACGCAGCGTTGGCGGTAACTGCTGAACTTGCACCGCAATTATTTGCATAATTCTTCCGCTCGAACATTGATACAAATGTTGCAATCTGTCGCATTGACTCGAAACATTTTTGTCCTTCACTGTTCGACAGGGGATCACAGAAGTTTAGGAAGAAGGGCTTAATAAAATCATTTAGTACTCGCTCGCATATTTCCCATATTGTGTAGAGCGGAATTTTCAACCGGAAAAATGGCGAATATTTTCGATAGGAATTTGTGTGCACAGAAGAGAGCAGTTTGATGGATATTTAACAGTTTTTTTTCGCTCCACTTCAAAAGTCCGGCTTTTCCACGTACGAGATAGGAAATAGATTTTATTCTTGCGAGTTAACAGTCGGACTGTTATCATCATCATCATCGTTTCGAATGGTCCTTTTTTCTCCCTCCGGAAGAGGAAGACCGTGCGCCAGAGATACAGACTTTTTTTTGGAATAGTGATGAATGCTGCATTTATCTCTTTCTGCCTTTTTCGCCCTACACTTACCGCTTGTTGTGTATATTTCATTCTTTCTCTCGCCAAGTGTAAATCTACTAACTAAAATATTTTTTTATTACTACCATAATATGAAATATGCAAGTTAATTCCGGTTGGCGGAACTCAAAAATATACTCTCGAGAATATAATTTTTCAACGGGATGTGTACACGTACGTACGGCGAAGGAGGAACGATGTAGAAGAGGAGATGTAATAACGCAGTCTCTGGATGCTACCTAAATGTACGTGGTAGTTGTTTGCGCTATTAGACGAAGAACTTCCGTTCGAATTCCGCCTGCGAACGGTTAATCAAACGTTTAAAAAGCATAAAAAGTTTCCCCTTGCTAATGACTCCACCGCGCGATTCCTCATCCCGAATTAAAACTGCAAATAACACTGGCACGTCTCTTTTGAAGCGTTCGTGAAAGAATCAATTAAATCGCGCTTTTTAAATCGGCAGTCGCGCCGCTTAATAATTCACCAATTGGCGAATAATAATGGCATCGTGCATAATTGATGCGAATTTAAATCCGTTTTAATTGATTGCAATTGTAAAGTAATTTAAGGCGGAATTGTAAATTTCGCGCACCTGTAATACAACAACGACGCTGTGTGTGTGTGTGTGTGTACAGGTATAAATTGCTGAAAACGGATTTTCAGGTTGGTAATAGAATTAACGTTTCGCACTCAAGTTTGCTTACTTGATTTACAATTTCTGTCGGTTTAATGCGAAGGTAAAAGAGCAAGAAGTTGCTGCTGCTGCTGCTGGTGTAGCAAGAGCGATTGTAAGGAGGAGGAACGAGTGCTTGGTCTAAGATTTAACGCATATGTTAAATGCATGAGAAGAATGATTACGCTGACCCAATTACTTTGCCATCGTCTTGTTAAACAAATAGCTTGGTGATGCTTTACGAAGAAAAAAACGACAAGAAACGGGATAAAAGCTAATTCCCTCCTTTCGTTCACACGTCTCCGGGATTCGTTTCTGTTTTTCTTTTCCGTGTGCGTGCGTGTGTCTGTGCAATCTCCCCCTAATTCCCTTTTTTCCCTGTTTTCCCATCTTCCTTACCATTCTCTCCGTACCCCACACCCGACCATTTATTTCATTTTCATTCGACAGATTTGTTATTATGCCTTTTGCACTACTACCCAACGTTGCTTTTCGCCCCATTTCTCTCTTTCTACGCCGTGAAGATACCAAGGAAAATCTTACATCCTCTCCACTTTTTGTCTTGCTTTTTTCCGTTTCTCCGCCATTCCTTTTCTTGGCATCCCATTCGGAATCCTTTTTAAAGGTTTCATTTCACTGTCATTCACTTTTATTCCGCTCACGTCTCTCTTTAGATAATTGGAAAAGTTGATTTATTTGCACTCTCTGTCTTTCACCTTTTTCGACACTTTTGCATTTTCAATTGACATTACGTCGAGCAGAAGACGGCGCGAATGGAACGAGAGTCGCAAAACTAAACACGGGATTCGGGATAGGATTGGACCGATCGAGACGATTTGTTAATTTGTTTGTAAACGAAAAAGAAAGAGGTAGACGTAGAAGTTGCTTTTTCTAAAAGAGATTCCCACTTTCTGCTCGGGAATAACGTTTATATAGTGCCGTGCATTATTTTATTTCTTCGTTGAAAAGACGATTGTAATAATGGCAGGGACGACGGTTGGCTCGAACGCAAAGAGTAAAGATACAAAGGGCAGACGGAGTGAAGATGGATAGACAGACGGACGGACGAGAACAAATCTGGGTGAATGAGGGAAAATAAAGCTTAGCAAATAAAGGGAACGGCTCGAGGGCGTACAAAAGTAAGTGAAGAAAGGCGGAAAAGGAATTGGAATCCTTTTTCTGAAAAGGAACGACTTCTTTCTTCCATTCGCCCCGACGGTTGGTTATTTTAATAAGCAATTCGACGTAAACTTCTCTTGCAACAAAAAGAGAAACGACAAACGGTTTTTGCAACAAGTAAGTCTCATCATTATTCGATTTATTATCGGTAAGAATTCCGCGTGTGGCCGTGAAGTGAGATCGCGAATAATAAAAAACCGGTGGCAGAAATGTACTTTGAATAATTTATGTACCTGCCACGGCTTCGGTGCAACTTTTTCGCCTTCGAGCTTTTTCCTTCGCCTGAAACAACTCGACGGTTGACGTACGGCTGAAGAGTGAAACGGTCGGTGGCGATAAGGTTGAGAGGGGAAAGAAGCGCTCTCCGCAAACGATTCGTTTCCATTATTTCCTTTTTTCTTCTTCTTCAGTCCTTTCAACTTCTTGCCGTTCATCCACAAAGGAAAGAGATCCCGAACCTCGAAAACCGCTCACATTTACGTTTAAAGAAGGATACGAAAAAATATATGTTGGAAACGGACTTTTGCACGAACAAAGTATAACGACCAGTTAAACCGACGGAAACAACAACCGTCTTTGGTCTTCGATGAATGGAAATATTTAAAATATCTGCGGCGATCGAAAGTTCGCGAGGTTATTTCGCAAGTCGATCCACTTCAAAGCGCTACGAATTCGTCTCCCTTTTGCTCGGTTTATTATCATCACTGTTAACATTTAGTTCCTCTTTAATTAGCACCCGCTTTAAACCGGGGAGAGAGAAACAAAAAATAGCGCGCTACATGGAGGTTTTAATCAAACGAAAAAGGTAAACGCTGGCATAATTTGTCCCTTGTCAAAAAAGAAAAACGGAAAAAAAGGGACGGGAATTGTTTCGAACATTTTTCGTTCGATGAAGGGCTACGTATACTTTATGCGGTAGCAGTAAAGTGGCGACGGTAAATTGTCTCTCGTTTTTTTTTGCATCTTTTTTGCCATACAGATATGTAAGCATAAAATTGGGGGGCAATTTATCTCTGCGGGTTCGCATCCATCCCCTATGGGTTCCCATTTTTATTAGACACTTTTCACATCGATACATTTGTTTCTGCGCTTTCTTCTCCCTTCTTTCTCTCTCGCTTCATCCGCGCATTTTTCATCATCCACAAATCACCGGCCATCGACGCTTCCGAAGGCACCGAACTCTTCCATTGCCCCCCCCCCCCCCTCCCCGACGTTTCTCTTAGCGTATCCCCGCATTTGTTCGCACACGTTTCGGATTTGCGGGAAGGTTGAAATGACGGTTGCCTTAAGGCTTCCTTCTTTTCCTGATTGATATTTAATCCACCGTAAAATCCACTCCATCCGCAATCCTATGCAAATTTCGTCAAATTCCAACTGCGCGTTCTTGTTCCTTCTTAAGAATAATGCAGACTTTTCACTATTATCGTCCATCCAATAATTTTTAATTCGCTTCATAACAAATTGAAACGAAACGGTTTTTTGATGTATTCGAGTAAATTTAATGCGCGCGTGTTATTTATGTTTATTACCGTACACGGGAGACTTAACGTTAAGGTAGATTTACAGGTTGTTTAGTTATTAATTATACCCTAAACACTCTGTATATGGTACACCGCAAAACGTGTGCATGTACGTATTACGGGCGTGTGTAACGTGTTACACATTCTGAATAGACCGGGAGCAGAAACGTGCGGTTCGAAATGCCAGAAATTCGTGGGACGAAGATGTATAAAAGGGCGATTATTAATTTTTAAATTAGGCCATCTCGAAGAAAAATTGAATTCGTTGTTAGCAAAAATAGGCATGGAAAATGATCAGATCCTTCGCGAATCGAGGACAATAATAAACGTATCCAAACCGTAACGTAGCGTGAAAAGGCCTTGTCCCAAAAACGAAGAAGAATGACAATTCCACGTCAGCTTGTGACTCGCGCGGTCTTATGTAACGCAATAATGGTAACGAATTAATGGGACGCGATTAATTAATAATGGTCCGTTTCCTCTTCCAGCTAATTATCCTCGCGTTTACCTTGAAACAGTTCGTTTCATCCTCTCTTTTCCAATATTGTAGTAAATTGCGAGAAAGAAAACGAAACAATCGGAAAGATTGTTGAATGCGAGACAAAGGAAAAAAGGAACGGCTTTTTGCGAATCGATTGTGGCCGCTGCAAAACGACCTCGCGCAGAGGAAACAATGCACGACAAAGAGGCATTTTAATTAATCGTTTAAATCGAATACAAATATGCGATTTTATTTCTTTCTATTAAACGTTGACAAAGCTTTCAGAAATAATAACGGAATACACATTAACGTCGCTTGCCGTTTTTAGAAAACGAAGCTATCTCAGTTTCCCTCGGGTTCGTTTCATTTGCAATCATAATAATTTCCACTTAATTACGTATATAATTTAATGGCATAATGGCAACAACAAAAAGAAAACTCGCTATTATTACCGTTTCGAATGGACGCAAAGAAGGAAAAAAAATGCTAGAATTGGAAGGTCGTTGCAGTAATAGAAGTTAACGACACGATAATTGCATCGGGAGCAATCTTCCAGTTTCCGCTTCGTCCTCGTGTTTCTTTTTTCCTCTTCGCCGCTTCTCTTTCGGTCCCATTTGATTATAAGCAATTACACGGAATCAATTATCTATTTAATTATTCATTAACAAATCGAATATGCTTCTATGAAACAATGAAAAACGCGCACGCGACCGCCACCAGAGGACCGAAATCCAATTTTCGTTTCCAATTCGATTACGAACCTTAAACTCGTTTCTTTCCTCTTTGTCTCTCGTCGTTTTCATTAACTCTCGATCGATTCAAAGTTTGGTTTTTGTTCGATTTCATTCGAACATTGTTTTCATTTTTAGTTTCGTTCATCGGTTTTTTCTTCTTCATTGTTTCCTCTTTGTCCGCCATCCGATGCTGTGTGCGTGTGCAGATTTACAATTCTTCGTGTGGAGAGTAGGTCAAGTAATTAAAAAAAAAAATGGATAACGTTGATGAGGATTTTCCTCTTATCGTCCTTTTTCGGCCGTTGTATTTTTCCATTGCGATCGAGAGGCTGATTAATTAGATCCAATTATGGAAATTGCAAATAATTTTGTGGGCGAACAAAGAAAAAACAAACAGAAGTGGCACAGTGCAATTGACGCCCTCGGTTTGCGTTGTTTCCGATTCCACAATGATTTCTGGTTAATAAATAATACGGGTCATCATCATCATTAAATGCAAATTTGTATTTGAATAACAATGACCAAAACGACGATATTGTCCATCGGTATCGGCTTTTCCAAACCGTTTCGATTTTATTCTATTTATCGCGATAGGAAAGTGCACGTTTTATACGCTCAAATCCCGATTCGATAATGAAAACTAAAGTTTTACTATTGAATTTATAACGATATACAGAGCGTCCGTGCGTTGCGAGCGTTCATTGTTATAGCCGCAACGGTATTGTGCGGAATTTCCTCATCGACAACAACAACGACACTCTGTAGATTGCGATATTATTCAAAATACAAATTGCGCTAGGCACGATGGAAATTCGCGCTGTGCATAAAAGGCTTTTAAATACATGCCAACATAAATTCGTAATTGCGGTTCTTGTTAACAAGGACGGCCTTTTCAATTGCCAATAATTATTATTGTGCCAATTTTTATTTTACTATATCAATTTTTAATCTGTTTTCGTCCTTTTGCAAAACAAAATCGCCGCTGATTAGGATAAATAAATTTCATTCCGATCTGGCGCAATCCCGGAACGCGAAGCGCCGTTTTAATTGGATTGCTCCCATTCTTGTGGCCGACACTAATTTTTCTTTTATATTCGATGCCATCAACGAAACCATTCGAACGCGTATCGTTATGCAAAAGTGAATCGAATCGATTGCGGAAATAACGAAAGAAAATGTCTGTATCTCGTTAGAGTCGCATTACAACAATTTCGCGTATTATCATCCCCGATTTTTTTTATTATGTTCACTCATATATGTGAATCTTTCATATTGTATACGAGTTTTATTATTATTATTTTTTCCGTTCCGTTCTCATTATTATTCCGGTAACGATTCCATTTTAGTAACAGCAAACAAATAAACAAAACGACAGTAGTTTGCAGGGATGTTGGAACGAGAAAAAAGAGAGGAAGGAGAAATAAAAGAATGGGAATTAAATAGAATGAGGACCACGAAAATGAAAGAAGTGAACTTGTCTCGCTATCGCTCTGTGCGCACGAGAGATTTTCCACAAAAGCAACAAAAAGAAAAAAGGAAAATCGTGCATGCATTGTTTATTATCTCTTTCTTCTCCATGATGATGATGATGATGACGATGAAGATAAATTATGTCAAGGATTTACCACAAAAACAAAACCAAAAAGAAGATTTTTTGTACAACTAGATTTAATTATTTAATTTCGCACGCAAATTAGCCAAGAAGCGATACTTTTTGATTGAATCAAGCACGAAAATTAAATTTCTTTCGCGCCATTCCGTCTTCATCGATTCGCCAATTTAGAATCGCATTAGTCTACCTTCTTTGTGCCAAATTTCTTTTTTTTGTGCGGAAAATAATCACGTTACGCGATTGATTCGTCGTTTTCTGCTTGCGTTCGCAATATCGTCCGGACGAGCTTTCGTGTCATCGTTTTCTGTTCCTCTCCTTGCACAAATAAGAAATTCTGTCGTATGTTAACTCGGTCTCCATGTGGCTTTATTAAATCCCATCCCTAACGAACGATCTTGATTCTGGCCCGGGGGGCGAGGAGAAAAAGAAAAATGGAAATCCTTCTGGTGGAGAGTTAATAAATTTCCATTCAATTATTTTTCCGCATTGATGAGAACGCAGATAATTTCCTTTTTTTGCTTTTCATCGCGATCATCATCTTCTATTTCCCTTTTAAATTTTTAAGACGTCTGTTCGAAAAACGAAAATTGTACGGGCAGATAAGTACGAATGAAATAATGATAAAGGACTAGCGCGCGGGGGATGAAATAATAGAAGAAAGGAATCGGGGGGAGGAATGGAAGTGGGAGAAGAAAAGCATTTCCTTTTTAACAATCAGCGTTCTCCTCGGTCTGGGCCAATGTTAAAAGACATTCAGGAAGATTTTAATTTAACGTCAAATTATGTATAGGAAGAGCGAAATCTTCTTCCTTTCGTTCCATTTTTTTCTTTCAACAAATCAGTTCGTGTTGAAAATTCCGAGTCTGTCTATCTCGTACATATTTCCATTTATTCTTATCGTTCGTATGATAATTAAACGTTTGATTGCGATTTTATTGTTGTCGCCGGCTTCGCATTTCTTTCCATTATTATGTTTACTCCTCGTGGCCGTTTTTTTTCGCCATCATCATTTTCTGGTCCCTTTGTTTGCATTCCATTCTATTCACGAGAGACGTTCACGCTTCTTTCCACATTTTTTTTTTCGCTCGCGTTTATTATTCCAACACGAAGGCAACGACATGCTATTCAATTCCGTCTGATGGAAATATTATATTGGAATAGATTTGAATTTCCTTCTGCGGCACATCTTCGATTGTTGTTGTTAACAAAGAAAAAGTAACGGTGTGTTAAGAAAAGAAAATTTACGTGGACGTTAAAGAAACATCGACGGTTAGTCAGTCAGTTAAGTTTCCTTTTATTTTTGCGGTCCAAAACGACGAATAAATCTTCTGGCAAACAGATAAAACTCATAACCCGGAGGCAATACTGCCGCCGCCTCTTTGTACTCGATAAAAAAGAATCTGCGTTGCGAACGCTCCGGGAACGGCGCCCTTCGTCGTTCTTCTGCTTTTTTTTTGTTCGGCTGGAAAAAGGATCATTTTCTTATTATTTGCTGCCGCCGTTGTTGTTCTTTAATTCCATCTTTTCACTTCTTGCGTTATTTCTTTTTTATATTAACGAACAAGAAAATCAGCGTTTATTAAAAGGGAATTCCATTGTCTTGAACGATATCATATTTCCTGCCGCTTCGGTCGTTTCTTTTGTGTAAACAATAATAAAAACAAAGGGAAAAGAGCGAAGAGAAAAAACGATGTAAAGGAGAAGATAATTTAATTAAAGTCGATTATTTCGAGAAGTTTTCCTCGTTTGTTTATTCGCTTTTTCCTTTTGCTGCGTACGTTGCGACTTCAAAAGGTAGTCTTTATTTTTCAAATGAAGTTTTCCCACAAAAAAGGAAATAAAAAAGGGAAAGTGCTTGCGCTTGCTTTGCATCTGAAATAATAAATCATGCAAGTTTACCATCATAATAGATCGCAGAGGAGACCGCAGATATTATTTTATAAAGTTTCGCCATGTCTGCGTGCGTTTGAACGAAACCGTCTTTCCCAAAAATGTTTTTAATCATTTTCAAAATGCTTTTCTGGATAACGATAATTAATTTAAATCATCCCAGAAAGAGGGAAGAAGCTGAGGGGTAAAACAGACCAATTTAATTCTGTTGTATCATTTCGCGCGAAGGATGAAAGGACTTTTTGCGCCACGTAAAATTCTATAATAAATTAACGTTTTATGATATTTAGTCAGTTTGTTTTTTTTTTCCTTTCTTTTTCTGCATTTTGTTGCGGAGCAAATTAATTGCAAACAGTACGTTATTAGCGACAGTTAATTTAAATTAAAATAAATCAAAATTGATCTCCGAACGACGCTAACTATCGCTGTGCGGCTTTTTGTTTCATAATTATGATTATCAATCAAAAGTAATTTACAAATAAATAATTTCGCACAAAGAGAGTGGGAGAGAGAGAGAGAGAGAGAGAGAGGAATAACATTTACATACATTGGAATTGCACGCTACAAGCGTTCGAAATAATTGATTTATTTATATTATTATCAATTTGCGTTTGTGATTTATGCAAAATGATTTTTTTTCTGTGCGATATTGTTTGTTAACGATAAAATCCCGGACTGCGAAAGTATTAATTGCAATTTAGATACGAATTTGCATAGAACAAAACACAGGACGTGCCAAATGTTGCTGTACAACGTCTTTTTTGCAATTTACAACCGCAACCCGTCAAGTCAATTAATTCACTTTGTAAATATTAATAATCGAGGCGAACGTTTGGGATGGAATTCTCGTGTCGCTTTTGCTCATCCTGTATATTTAACTTTTCATTATTATTTTTCTCGTTGGCCAAAATTGTTTAGCGTGTCGGAGTGAAGTGTTATGAATAAAATAAAAGCTATTGTTAACGAAAGAAATACAAAAAACAATCAACAAATAAAACTCAACCTCGTTTAGAATAACAATAAGAAAATCATACGAATTCGATTGATTTTATATGCAAGAGTGGAAATGCCAGAAGTTTTAGAAAGTTATTTGCTTCGATCTTCATGTGCAACGAAAGTAATTTCCCTCCTTCATATTGCCATTTTTTTGTGTTTGATTTGCACAAGATTCGTCTGCGAACGGTTCGAAATCAAAATACAACAAAACGCGATTAATTTCAACGAGACAAAGGAGATTTACCGTTCTTTTCTTTTACATAATAAACTTTCCCATAATAAACTTTTCCATTGTTAAACTCCCTTTAACCATCGACGAGTACAATCTGTATAAAACGAAATCTTTTCCTCTTTGTTGTTTCTTCTTCTTTCGCTCTCGGAATGCTTGTTCTGCTTTCGCAACTTTTAACTTCTTCTCCTACTGCTAACTTCAAATTCAATTGTAGATTTAGCTAAAAGCAAAACAACAACAACAAGGATAATAACGAAATTTAGTTAGGTGTAAGATCCTCAATATGACCATGTTTGAACTAGATAATTTATCAAAGAGATTGTACTTTTCGGTGATTATGTTTCATTTGAAATGC
Source organism: Hololepta plana (assembly GCA_963695495.1). Lineage (NCBI taxonomy): Eukaryota > Metazoa > Arthropoda > Insecta > Coleoptera > Histeridae > Hololepta > Hololepta plana. Next base: position 4,800,089 of record OY968839.1, read on the forward strand.
GAAGACTCTGCGTAGGCGAAGAGGATGCGATTTAAGTGGATGCCTGCGGGACAGGAAGCACATGACGAGCTCTAATAAATCCATCTGACCCAACGCGAATATTTTGAACTTTAGCGGAATCTTTGTGCCCGAGAAAGTTGCGAAGTCGGCGAGAGAAGAATTAGCAAAAGGAAGGGCTCTAATGAGCGACGTTGCCTTATGATTATTATTGTTGTTTGTTTGGCCCTTTTCCCGGAGAACGCCAATTAAAGCGGAAACCTTTTCCTTTGAGGTAATTCGTTTTGCAGTCGAGTCAATGATAAGAACGAAGCCGGCAAATTGTTTAATTAAAGCAAATATTAATTAGCGAATGAACGGGAAACGAAAAATTAAACAATTTGTTCCGGTTAAGTTTTTTCTTTTGCTCCGAAGCCATTTTCCCTCTTTTGTTCTTTATCTATAGCAATTATTTTACATTGTGCAGAAATGTAAAATTATAAAAATGAGCGTGTGTTTATTTCGATTTTTTGCGTGGGAATAACATTTTCACTTGCGAACTTTATATTGTTGAATGTTATTCATAACTGTTTTTTGCAAAAAGTACATCCTTTTGTTTACATCATGTATGCAATTTAATACAATGCAATAACGTTGCGCTTTTTTGCAATTGTTGATTTGCCATTGATATTTGAAGATGCTCGCATTCAGCAGATTGGCGATCCGTTTCAACTTTTAATTAACCAACCATCGTTATTTGCATAGATTGGATCCTCTTCTAACTAGAATTGAGTGGATTAGAGCTAGTTAAAAAGTTCGAGTTGTTACTGAGACAAAGAGCAAAACGTTCGTAGTGCATGCAAATGGTGCATTCGATTTAATTTCCGTACATTCTCCTTAACAAATCGATCTCGAATTTGATTTCAGTTATTACTTAAAATACAGTTGGATGAGCGAGGGTTCCCTTTGTGCCAATCTAATTAATATTGTGGTGTTTAAATAATGAAAACATTCGAACGGTTCTGATGACGGTTAATAAGTTAGCAAACATTTGCTCACTCGAAAACCTCTTTATAATAGAAAGGATAATATTAATATTAATAGCAGAAGCAAATATTTCGCTTAATAATACTGCGGTAATTTAATTCTCTTATACTCATTAATTTCGATAAGTTAACGCTAATGATAAAAAGTATTTTGCAATACGGATAAATAAATAGGGTTACGTATGTGCGGCACTAATTAGTTTGCTAAAGTAGCAAGAGTTTAGTTAATAAGACAAATATTATTGGTTGTATTAACAATTAGCTAAAGAGATTCGAAACTTATTATTATTGCTAATCCGAAATTTGTTTGCCAATTTGCCTTGAGCAACTCTTTATAACGTCTCGCCTGCGATGAAATAAAGGGAATCGATTCAGTATTCACCTTCGCCATCTTCGAAGTTGAAGATTAGTTTACAATTTCAATCTGCAATTCGAAAGAGATAGAGCAAATTAAACTTTTTGCGTAAAATGGCAAATCTTATTATTATAATCGTCACTTTGTTTTACTTTGCTTCGCCTCGCGATCGCGGAAAACTTTCTAATGAAACGTCGCATCCGATCATTGGATTCCGTCAATGATTCGATGCGCGCAACGAAAAAAGAAGCGACAAAATTGACTTGTTGACAATTTAAGAGCAGCTCAACGAATCGCTTTTATCGCACGGAAGAAGTTACCACTTATAATAACGCCAAGGAGCCGATGCGAGGCGCTCGATGGCAGAGTTGAATTAAATTCAATCGGTTCGGCCATAAGAAGGAGATGAGGCGAATAAAGAAGAAGAAAGTGGCAACAAAGAAAATTTAGTTTAAACTTTATCCTACCTAATTTCGCTCACTTCACTCGACGACCCCCGAAAAACGACCGCTTTTAGCGCCCTACCCGCAAACGCAAACGAAACTTTTCGTGCGTCTTTGGAATTTTCAACGACCGACGAACCGACCGCCCGCAAGCAACTACTTTAAACTCGTTTTAGACACCCTTTAGAGATCGGAGGGAAACGAAAGAACGGAGGCAAGAAAGTCGACGAGAAACGCGAGTGAGAGGACGGGGTCCGTTTTATTTTTCTCTCCGTCCACTTTCTTCGGCATCTACGTCTCCGATTCCGACCGCCGCACGCGCTTCGTTCCGTTTGAAATATGTTTACTTTCCCGTAAATTTAGATGAGGGGGAGACCGATGTTGTTGGCGAAAGGGAAAAAGGATTCGAATCGCGTACATAAACTGGCGTTCTTCGCTCACACCCGCGGCGCTCATAATCAATTTTTAATGGGGCAACTTTTATTAAATTTCTGTTCAACTGGCTGTAAAGCTTCTTTCCCGCCCTCTTCTTTGCTCTTCGCCTTGCTTCTTTTTTTGCACGAATTAATCGGAGATTTAATTATTCCGTTCGTTCGAACATTTGCAGCCAGAGAAAACGAGACGAAATAAGGGAAACGGAGGAGAAAGGAACAGCAATCAGAATTTGTGTTAATTTCAACGCCATCGTCGGTTTTTCTCGTTTTTTTTTTTCTGATTAGATCATCAACTGCTGGCGACGATGTTAATGATAAAAGGAATCAACCTTTGATCTCTTGCTTCGCCTTACTTGCTACCGATTATTTCGTTCGAAATGCTTGAAGCACTTGAATTTAGGCAAATTGTGCAAGAAATAAGTTTGCTTTTATTCTCAAGCACTTTGTGTGTACGCGAATAGATTCGCGATTCAATTTAGCTTACGCGGTTTTAGTTTTTCCTAAAGCACGCGCGAAAAGTGGATCTTCGTTCTCGTACGTAGGTTTCATTAAATTAACACGGAAACGTGGGCAGTTTTAATTGATAAGAAGCACCTTGCTCTCTTTTTCATTAGTCCCGCAAAATGTTGACTATCAATGGGATTCTCTTTCATTAGTAAATTCCCGCAAATACTGTTAGCCTCATCATCATCATCATCCTTTATATTTTTTATTCGCCGGAAGCGATGGTAGAAATGGAAAGAGACGACGAAGAATACGGACGATATCAAATATTTAACGTTTTTGGTGGAGGCGCCGGGTCTAAACCGCTGGGCGCGTTGAATAAATTTCGGAAAATGTGAAGTTGCTATACGACTTCCTTATTGAATAATTTCTCCAATTGCTCGAAAGTAAATTCCCTAAACAAATATAAATGGCACGAATAAGATGCAAATCGTTTTGAATCAATTCCGCTCGCATTTATAAGTTTCATGCGGAATTGTTAACGTTTCTTCAAGAACCATCCCGTGGAATTATAATAAATCCTCGATAACGATATGTTGATAACAATGAAACGGTTCGCAATCCTCGTTATTTTCGCATTACGTTTATCAGGAATTGCAAATAAGGAACAAGACATAATAATGCCTCGTTAGAAAAGGATTTTTTAAATAAAATCGTAATTTTTGTTCCGCTCAATTTTACATACAACCCTTCAAGCAAAATGAGACTTTTCTCCTGCGTACCATCAGGAACAGTTTTTGAATTTGCGTTTTACGATTTTATTCCTGAAGCAATTGAAAACTAAATAGTATTTGCAAATTCTAATATATATTTCTCTCTTTTGTTGCAGGATCGATTGAAGAATTATTAATTAAACGATCTTAAAACAATATTTTAAAAAAGGGGAAATAACGGGGGGGCCGGTCAAATAATTGCGACACGGGGGAGAAAAAGGTTAATTGCAAAGCGTGTGGTCCTTTTTTCTTGGGGGGCGAATCGCGAAAAGAGAATTTTATCTATTCCACTCATCTCCATTTTCCTTCAGCTATTTACCAATTTTAACGGATAACTTTTACGCTTCTTCTTTTGCTACCACCATTAAAAAACATTTTCCAATTTCCGCTCCTTCTTTTTATATTATTTTATTTTCGCGACGATACGATAAATAATCAACAATCCATCCTCTCTTTTTCCTTCGTGGCCTCTCCGCCTCTTTCTCTCTACTCTCTTCCTCTCTTCTCTGTTTTCCCATTCTCTCTTCAATCGTAATCCCGTCTATCAACTACGTAAAACTAAATCCCATAATCTAATTATAACGTGATTAGATGCACGTTTTCCATCATTTCGCGTCCTCGATATTATAATCACTTGTCTCTCTCTCTCTCTCTCTCTTTCTTTCTCTATTAAACTATTCCTCTTCCGCTCTCGCCGTCCCTAAACGACTACGTTAATCTTCTCCCACAACCTTCGGCTATTAATCTAAATTTAATCAATCGAATATGGTCTTAACCAAATTACTAATAACGACGACGATGGTAATATTGTTGTCGACACGTTTACCGGCGAATTGCGAAGAGATCAAACGCCCGCATCCGGTCTACACGAACCATTTCGCCGTGCACGTGCCCTACGGGAAGGACGGAGCGGACGTCATCGCCAAGCGGCACGGATTCGTCAATAAGGGCCAGGTGAGTCTTTGAACGCAATCATACGCTTTTTTTGCAAGTTTTCCGAGCGTTAATTCGTGCGAAGGGAGTCGAAAAATGAACAAGTCAGGTGGAAGGGTGCCGTTGAACCGTGAAACGAAACCGGTAATAATAATATTCGCGAATAAATCGTCGTTAGCGCGGCCGGAGTAATATGTCATGTTTAGTGTCGTCGTGTTTCATGCGATATACGGCTCGCGTGCAATTTTTGTTTTTCGACGTGTAATTCGTACATTTGCGAATGTAATAACAAACTTCGGGTCCGGATTTTTATTTTTTTTTTATTTTGCTTTGTTCGATGGCGACTGCATTTGTATTTCGTGCGGGACTTGACGACTTGTCCGTTTTAACAATCGTAAATAATCGCTGCCAGAACCGATATGCTCGCAGCTTCCACTCGCTAGTTCGCAGTTTACATAAATATTACTCGATGTTTTTTTTTCCTCTTTCTCTCTCGCGTTCTTTGTTGTCGTGGGACGTGGGGAGAAGGCGCTTTGTTTTTGCCCCGTTTATTTTTTCTTTCATATATCACTATCAACGAGAGATATTCCAGCATTATGACACATTAATCCCCATAGACGTATGGCAGCTGGTTCCAAGTTTGCTCCCAAAAAAAAAATCCCTCTCGCCTGATAATTATAAATTGCACTTATTTGTCATCTTCATTCGTTCCATCTTGATCGAATTTTTCCGTGGTCTGGGTGTAAAGAGGGAGAAAGAGAAACGGATTTTCTTCTTTAAACATCGCCCACGAATGTCTAGTTGTATCTACACGAGCCGGAGACACATATCAACGGAATTGATCGACGGATCGAGGAGATATTTTCTGTTGTTGCTGATTGAACAAGAGCGCAGAGAAAAGAGACGAGAAAGAAAGGGACACGCGACTAAGATAAAGTTAAAACTGAGACGTGTAATCGATCTCCGATGTCCCAGCGGACGTCAGAAATGGGATTTTACGACGGCTCGCTAAGATTCTATTCAAAAGTAAGACGCTGCTCTGCTCTACTTGCTCTCGCACAAATAAAAGTTCGAATAACAATAAATAAAATGTGTGTATGAGAGAGAGAAAGAGGCTACGAAACTGGTGTAGTAATCCTTTTATTACTACTGCTGCTATCACTATTATTGTTAACGGTATATTATTTGATTTTGAAGAACTAAACCAATCTATGTGTAAGCTAGAGTATTGCCAGAGATCTTTCTTCATTTGATGCGATTCCTAATAACATCGAGTATAAACAATTTATTGGAAGAGCCATAAATTCGACTTAGCGTTCGACACGCTGCGAGAGCGAGGACATGGGCGACTTCGGCGCCCTTGTACCGAACAAATTCACAAATCGACGAATTTTCTTCATCTACCGCTAATAAACTTTGCTTCCTGGTTAATAGAAGTAAAGGAAAAACGGAAAGTCTTCTAATGCCATCCATTTGCTTCTCGGGATAGATGAAGACGTTGCCTGTTAACGTAACGAACGTCAAGCTTCGCATAAATGTCAAGATTTGCATAAATCTTCGCAAGTGTGTGCCGTCGAATAGGTTCGTTGTTCCTTGAGCAAACCTCGAGGAAGAAATAATTAAAGTGCGCTTCGTTTTCGATCGGATTTCGGTCGTCCGCAATCCGCCGTTAAAGTCAACAGAGCCATAAATCCTCTTTAGTTCTTTGTTTAGGATCGCTCCAAGGAGGAGCGACCGACGACTTCCACGCGTAGAACAAATACCGCCCCTTCTTGCCCAACACGCGGTCCCGATATCCTTGAGGGGATCCATCCGAAGCAGACGCCCCGCCGGATTTTGTTTAGACGATATAAATTAATTAACACCGCAATGAATTTCCCATAAGAGCCCTTTGAGCAACCGATTCAATATGAATCGAGAGGAAATTAAAGGCGAACGAAATAAACTTGCGAACCGACCAGAAACGCAAGGGGGGGGGGAAGAGTGGGATATTGAAAAGTTTGCGGGGCCGTGATTTTAAAAGCCCCCGAACGACGCGATAGAGAATTAATCTAAAATCGCAATCATCGTCGTCGTCGCACTTCCTCTGCGGCGAATTACTTAAAAGTTCGTTTTATCACTTTAATAACAGGAAGAGGAGCCGCCCGAGCTCCTCGCCCCATTTTCGCCCTCGCCCGTTTCGAATATGTTGCGCATACATTAGGAAACTAATAGTAGTAGTAGTAGCAGAGCATTAAGCGGAAGCAAATTGGGGTCACTCACTTTGCTCTCGAAATCAGCCAGCCAGCGTCGGCGGCCACGAAGACGAGAAGAAGAACGACCTCTTTCCGTCCCTAAATAATTTACATGCTGATGCCGGTCTTCCACTTTACTCGTGCCGGCAAAATCCTGGAATTAAGCCGGCGACTTTATTGCCTCGTAACAAACTTATGCGACTTTGCCCGTATGCCGCTGCCAGCGCGTTCGTACGCTTATTTCGACGTCGCGATGACGATCTTATTGCGACGAACAATCGTCGCGGTGTAATTTACGAGCCGGGCGCATCCACCAGAAAACGCGGCGTTAAAGTATTACGTTAATTACAGAGCGGAGAAGCGGGACAAAAAAAGAAGAACGTAGAAGGGAACGATTTCTAATTAAAGTTTATTTAATTAATTGCTTACGTAGAACGTAACAATTTATAACGTTTATTGCGGATGAAGTGGCTACGGAAAAACCGAAGGCGGAAAGAAAAGGGAAACGGGGGAGGATATATATATATATATATAATGGAGGTCGGGTTTGGCGGAAACTTTTTGATGTTAAACTGATTTGCATTATTTCGGTGCGGGGGTCGGTTGAATTTTGCATGAGAGTTTTAGAGGTGTTACTTGTAAAACCGACTATTAATTAACTTTAACCCTTCTTCGGACGATAATAATAATGCATATTTTATCCTAAAGGAATTAAAAACCGTTGGACTATGGCGGGACCTACGGGGCGGATATTATGTTATCGTGTTTTTAATGGGATATAAGGGAGTGAGCGCGAGCGAGCGAGCGAAAGCCGTTTCGTTCTTTCTCCGGCGTTGGATTAGATACAATAACAAGGAAATTTTCTAGAGAAAACGAGAAAGTTTGAAAATGGCTGCGAAAACTCCCTGAAGCCCTTTCGAAGCTTATTTATTATTTATACCGCTAAACGGCCGTTATTATTGTATTTAAATTTGCATATCGCGTTTAAAATGTGACGGAAGGCATTTTGACGACGGCCACGACAAACGACGATGATTAATGTAAATCAATTAGGTGAGGTTTCGCTAATGGGAATTCGCTTTCGCAAAAAAGGAGGCTAGCGACTTAGATCATTGTTCCAGGTAATCGAAACAAAAAAAATCCCTCTTTAGTTCGCGGTTGGGGGAGAAGATTTATTAATCCCGTAATTTAACTCTAGTTTAGGGATAAAGTTGTTTTGTTGTTGCCGGTGCCGTCGAGCCATTAATTCGATATTATGTAAATGCCGGATGATGATGATGGTAAAGAAGAAGTTGGGAAAAAAGCGAAGAAAATCTATTGTTTTCGTGTGGATTTTTCCGGTCGTCTTTCCTCCACAATGCGAGAAAGATGTAAAATGAAATATACAAGGAAATATGTTAATGGCAGGAATTTAGATTTAAATGTGGCAATCCTTAAAGGATTATATTCAAATTGAATGTTAATCCACGAACTTTTTCGATCGCATTAAACGAGGACGATCCTCGTTCTCAGTCAGTTTCTTCCGATAGAAAAGGAGAAAGTGGAATTTCCATTCGCTTCTAATTGCATTCACAGCGACTTGTCCAAAAAAATAAACCAACTTTGTTTTGTCCGCCGACGCCCAATATCATTAAAAGAAACAATCGAGGCCCTTAGCTTAAATCTAATTTAATTCTCCATCTCCTCTGCACGGTGTTCCCGAATTTAACGCAACGTTCAGGTGTGCACGTTTAAGAGTCGGGGACGAGTGTATTAGCATTTGGGAGTCGCACAAAGGCGACGGATTCGCACCGCTTTCGCATCTCCTCCCTGCACTCCGTCGTCGCACTCTCGCGTGAGCACACAAAAGAGATCCCCGTGTTAATCCATTTTGTACGGACGTACCCGTAAGTGGTCTTCTTCTGCAAAAAGGTTCGCGAGCGGGACGGCAAAACGGGCGCTCCGGCTAGAGTGGGAAAAGGACGTATATTTTACAACGTTTTACGGTCGCCTGCGCTAGTTTTAAAACCTAAAGTGGGAATTTATTAGGCTCCTTTTGTTGTTCGGTCGTAGAAGAGGCACTCGTACAAGTTGTAGAGGGAGCAACTCCGGGCACGATCGGTCGGAATGTGTTCGAGGGATGAAAAAAAAAAGGGCGAACGGAATACGCAATCGGCGCAACAATTTTCTAACTCGTTGCAATAAATAATTGAATAACTTCCCTATAACAATCATCGATTCCGTTTTTCTTTTTTTTTTGTGTTTCCGCAATTCCAATTACGTTTCGTTCGATGAGAACGTTTTGTTGTTTTAACTTGCAAAACTCGCCGAAATAAATTCACCGATTGATATTTACTTAATAAATCTCGCGAGCGTTCCTCCACATATTCGCCTCCATTGGATTGCGTAACGCGCGGAATGTTGGATAAACGGAATTGGATGGAAATCTGCTTTTCCCGATGATGATGATGATAATCACGATGATAGAATGGGACGTAAACATCTTCGTTTGCGCGTTGGCGAAATTCGGGAATTCGCGATTATGAAAAATAAATTTCCGCGGCGGCGTTTATTATTTCCAAATTCGTATTCAGATTGTCGAATGTATGAAATATGCATCGACTTCTTCGTCTTTTTCTTCCGTCGTTTGCCGATGGGAGCGGCGTTACGTCAGCGCGAATACATTTTCTTCTTCGGAATCGTCTGACGCCGGCTTACGTGTAGAGGTTCCTCTTCTGTTGCCGATGGCATATGCTAAACCACCTTCGCACCTATTTACATAATTTCTTCTTTCGCTCGGTCGTCAACTTTTCGCGCGCCGGCCCTTTGGGACTCGGTTATGCGCCTTTTGTCTTCGGGACGACGGAATGGAATCAATCGAATTCACTTGTTCGCCTTTAAAAATTACCTCCTGTAAGCCGCGGCAAATGGTGAATGGACCATCTTCTTCCGAATGACGTGACATTGTTTTTTTTTATCTCTCTTCGTGTATTATCATCTCCGTTTTCCTTCAGCCATTTTCCATCCGTTCGGTTCGCCCGTTTTTAGATTTACGTAACGGACCGAATGCAGTAATGATAATAAAAGTAATAATGATAATGATAAACAAACTTCTCGTGTAACGTGGATTTATGATGATTAAACGTGTGCTCCATCCATAGCATTCTTCATCCTCCTCGTCCTCCCTTTTCTCCCGGCTTGCTCCACCTTCTTCCACTCCCCATTGGCGGTGAATTTACCACCGCCGTCATATTTATACGTATTTCATTTTAACAATCCTCATCTCTTTGCTAAGAGTAATTTTTGCCATAAACGAAAAAAAAACGACACACATAAAACATTTTAGCGATGGATTTTCCACAGAATCTTAAGAAAACAGGAAGAGAAACTTCGTATTATTCCAAGACGTACACGGGACGTCGACCTGTTTGTTTCGCGTCATTTTACAGTTTGTCTTTGCGAACTTCCTAATTGGACCGTCCGACCATTAATCCGGCTTAATTTCACCTGATTATAACGTTCGCCGCGCTCCCCGTGTTTGCTCGCTCAGCCACAGTCAACAATCGTTCGAGCCCCAATTTAGCTCTTCCGAGGAGCGCCACTTACGCAAATCAGAATTAGCAAAAAGCAAAACATGAGGAATAAATCCGAATGCTGACGGGCCGCTGAAATTTATGTGGTCGCTGGAGTTCCTTGGTCGCCGTTGCCTCCGGTTTTGCTTTATTTTCCGTTTCGCGTCTGCGTTTAATAAAAGTGCTAATGTGTCGCACGGAGAAACGCGTTCTAAATATGTATGTGTAGGTATTGTGGCCACGAAATGTCCCCATTCGTGCCTAGCGAGTAAAAAAAAAACGAAATGAAAGGTTCGTTGTGGGCGAAGGAGCGAAAAGATACGCGAATCCATCCGGCGGCTATGTGTGCGGCCGACCCTCGTTAAAAGGGCCGAACTCCGCAACTTTTATTTCATATTTCGGCGTGTATTTATGTGGCGGTAACACAATAGTCCTAAGGCCATGTTCTTTCTTCTATGGAACAACAACAGCAACAAACGGGGGAGTTTATATTGTTTGTGTATTGCACGTACATTTTATTATTATTATTACGGCAACCTCTGTTCGTAAATAAAAAGTCCGGGGGCGAGGGGCGAAGTGAAGGAAAAAACGACCGGTCCGTCCTTATTGATTTGATTTCCTCCAGTTTGTCGCCTCGTTTAAAAACTCGTAGGAAATTTGCCAGAAATAAAGTGTCGAAACCCGCGGAAATAAATCTAAATATCAATTTACCGAAAGCCGAAAAAAAAATTAAGGTCAATTATGCAAATTGATTTAAATTTAATTGCTGATGGTCTCTTTCTTCGTCTCCTCCACTCGGGGCGAAAATTAAAAGTGAAAGTCTTTAACGCGTTTTGGCCATAAAACGCAGAGAGGAATAAAAACAAGTTGAGTAGTTTAATCATCTTAAGTGCGAGCATCTTGTTCGTCTCTTTCGGTTACGCAAGCGTTTAGATTGAAAGAGGCCGTTTAATAAAGCGAATAATTTAATTTGGAAAATTCATTTCGATTTTTTTTCTTGCTTCACATAACGCATTAATTGATTTATTTATTCAAATATTGCGTCTTGTCGCTTCTCCTGTCTCGTCGCGTTGCTTGCAAACTTTCGTGGCTCGTCGTTGCTCTTGGCACGAATCCATTCCGGCCATGTTTACGAAATTGAATAGTTGGGAGCTGGTAATAATCGTCATCAACACGATCATTTGTGGCAGCATCCGCCGAAGGAATTTTAATTACCATCGCCATCATCAACGATTAAACTTAATCCCCGAGATTTGCAAATAAGCTCCAACTTTTTCCACTCCGATAATGACGACGATGGGAGTGAAGAAGAAGACGAAAAAATAACGAATAATGAAAAGTTTCAAGTCGTTATATATCTTTTTTTTATTAATCTTGGAGGATAGAGAGTTACTTCTTCTCGTGGATTAGTTGATAAATTAAAAGAAATCGCTTTAGTTCACTATTATTTCTTTTCGTCTCTGCTAAGTTAATAAAAACGAGAAAGACACAGCGAGACGACGGCGACGACGAAAGTTTTTCCATCTTTCTCCCTTCTCTGCTTTGCTTACGGTTGGAAACCGTCGGCTCGCATTATCGTTAACTTAAAATGAAGACTTTCAACGTTACACGATTGAACGTCAAGAAAATAAATGTCTTTTCATAATATTTTTCCTCCCATTTTCTTCGTCGTCATCATCTCCGCTCCTTTTCCCTTTTTCATCAAATTTTTTTCAATCCATTTCTCTCCCTCGTTCTTCCCATTCGTCATCTACGTTATCGTGGCCGCTAGGCGAACGTTTCCCTCTGCTGATAATTATAATTGAACGATCGGGCCGTGAAGGACGCAATTGCACATTAGCTGTCGTTTATTAAACAATATCTCTTATTTTGGTCGGTAATTGAGAGCGAAGGACGCGCGTACAAAAATGGCTTTCTATTATTAATAAGGCCTCTTCGCTTTCATTTATCTCGACAACATTCTTCGTCAACTTCTGCTTTTTTCATTTAATCTCGTCCTATTGTTTGCACGAACGAAATAATGGACGAAAGAAGGTGACGAGGGAGAATATAATAAAAATCATTTCGTCTCCCCGCATTTCATTCTCCTCCTCTTGAATATTAGCCGTGGAAATTAGAACGCACTCTTTCATTTACGGTCCCATTCTTTTCCCTTCTTCTTCTTCTCTTCCTCCTCGATTTTCCTCGAAAGCGGTCGTGCCGGTTAATGGTGTTGAGTTGGGGCGGTAAACGTTCTCCCGAAACGCAGCTGTATCCACGCTGTAACGGCCAATTAAAATCGTTAACTTGTCAGGCTCGACAACAGAATAAGTGTTGCGCCGTTGAAAGAATAATGACGGCGAATGGAGAAATGGATGAAAATGCGGAGGAATTGAATTATTCCGACCAGCCACCACAGCGTCGTGGCCATTAAGCCATCAATTATAATTATGCGAATTGCAAGTTTCCTTCTTGCTCTTGCAACAACCATTTTCTTGTTACGTTCACTTAATGATAGTTGTTGTTGATGATAATTGTGATTCGCGAGGGAAGGCACCTATTTTTATGCACAGCAAAAAGAAAAGCTGATTTGAAGCTTTGTGTTTCGCAAAATTCGCATGTACATTTGTTAATTAAACTTTGATCTTTTAACAACAAAAAAATCCTATCTCGTCGTGATAACATCCGTCTCTCTCTCTCCCTCCCTCTCTCTCTCTCTGTCTCTCATTCTGCTTTTTGTACCTGTTTGTCATATAAAATTCGATTTGTGTCCGTCAAAAAGCTTTTTTTTTGTTCTTTTGGTTTGTCAACAAAAAGCTGACCGAATTTCCTAATTTCTGTTTGCCAATTTGTTGATGTCCTACAGTCTGTTCGCTCGGTGTTTTTGTCTGCCGACGTTATTGTTTAACGAATTCATCTCTCTTGTGCCCTTTGTACTCTCTCGGTTCCTCTTTTTTTTTTTTTGGTGTTTGGTAGTGAAATTTCCATAAATCGAACGATACATGCAAATTACAGCGAGCGAATGAGTCGAATTCTACCGTCAAACGGTATTGCAAAAATGGTGGATGCGCCGAGCTTGCCCATTATTTTCAAATTTTCTTTATAAACGTTTGTTTACTAATTTCTGTGGTTGCCTTTTTGCGATTTAATTGCTTGCAATTGTCGTAGAAAGTTTGTCTGTTATTGCAAAATCTTATCATCGCCTCACCTGTACGTTAAGTGCGACGTTTTGTAATCAGCGAGTTCGGTCACGTTTAATAACAATCATCATCTTCTAAATTCCGCTTTTATTACCAAGCGTTTATTTGACGATGGGGATTTAAAACGAAGCAATTGTAAAGATTCCTCCAGTTGCTAACAGTATATTAAGCTTTTTGTTCTTCTTCGTCGGCAATGAAAAACTGTTTAACCTAACGATTATTGGGCGGCATCCCTTTCTTATTTTTTCTGCGACATCTTTAATTCGCATAAAACCGAAAAACATCGAAAAGAACCAACAACTGACGGTTGCGTACATGGCCATTATTCCGCCATCAAACTTTCCGCATAGAGTTTCCGGTTTAATTTCAAGTTAAACGTGATACATTTAAAACTTGTTCCGTACGTGTGTGTGTGGGTGGGTGGGAGCGTTTCGTTGCGGTAATAATAATAATAATAAAAAGGTGTGCAACGTTTTAAAGTTTCGCACCTGGTAAAGTTTGTTTTTCTCTGCCCGACACTTTATTTATTCACGACAAACTTTAATTCTTCATATGCAACAGCGGAGCAGCAACAACTTATATTTCCAAACAATAAACCGGCTATTTATGCACGTTCGCTCGCTCGCGTTGCGAAACTTTTGCAGCAACTCTTTGTTCCCACCTTTTTATTTGTTTCCATCCAGGTTGGGGAATAAATCTTTACGATCGCGGTGCCGTTCCAATCGAATAGATTGATGTTTTAATCGATTAGCGTAGGGAGCCGTTTGGTTGCGTGGAAATTGAAAAGGAAATCTCATTGTTACCGCACGAATCCCAGTTCATTTCCTAGGAATATTATTTAAACTTAAATGGAACTAAGTATTATGATCGAATGTGTTGCTGAAAGTCCAAAACTTTAATAAAATTTCGTTTTGCCTTGACGGCTCTCTCTCTCTCTCTCTCTCTCTCTCTTTCTCTCTCGTTCGCTGTGCATTATTCCATCGTCGTCGTCACATAGATAAGATGGAAACGAATATTCTTCCTTATTTGTAAAACGTATTGTACGTGATTATTGCAAAACGTTTCGCTTTATAAATTTTCCTATTACTACACATCCTGCATAGTACGTATTACATTCGTTTATGTAAAATGTACGTTTCCTAATCGCGCTTTATTATCTATTCGTTTACGGTTCGTGGGACTTTCGCATGGTTTAATATAAACCGTTTATTAAAATCTTCGCCGCTGAAGCCGGTTTAGTCTCGTGTAAATTTCAATAATAACAACAACAACACGTATCGAGCGTACACACAAGCAAGCCACGTCCCTAAGAACTTAATAATTACAATCAAGAAATTTTGCATAATTCTGTCTTTTTTTTTGTCACGCGATGTTTTTCTTCTTCGATGCAAATTTCTGCGATAAAAACCGCCGTCGCTTTAAAGAGACACGTTTTTGAATATCTTTCTGATTTGTCTGCGAAAACCAAATCGCGTCTTATCGCATCGCGAACGTAATGTAATTTACTTCGCCCACTTTCGCCCGTAGTCTGTCGCGTTTGAATAAATTCGATAGTTCCAATTCGATTCTCATTCTGTCGCCCGTTTTTTCTTTTATTTGCTAGCGAAATAATTTGCAGTCTCTCTTAGAAGAACAAAAAAAACTAAAATTCGCTCCCCTAGTGTTTATCTTTCGTGCAAACGTCATTGTAACACGCGACGATGATGGTGATGTACAAAGAATGTAGATGAGGGAGATCACAAACGGAATTTAAATTTTCTTTCTTCCCTCTTCGCCACTCATAGACACATATTTCTCGACTCTCGCTCTTATTTGTCATCTTTCACTTTGCAATCCGTCAGAATAACAAGCAGGAGGAGAAAATAATATCGTCATCTTCATCCACTTCTTCTCCTTCCTTCGCGCTATTATCCTCACGACGATAGCGGCGTTTTTCTCTCGCCTTTTTTCGCTCGCCCTATTTCTATCATTACCGGCATTAGTTTCGTCGAAGGACTGTTCTTGATCCCGACGACGACGATGATGATGATGATGGCGAAGGGAATCTGGCTGGAATAATAAAACAATTTAATAAAGCGCTACTTATTCTTTAACGGGGACGGCGACGATGGCAGCGGCAAAGAAGACGAGCCACCAACCAACGTCATCCATCAAATCCGTCGCGAAACGAATCCGCTTCTAATGAATGAGAATTGTTCGCGATTGCTCACCACAAATTTCGATAAGTTTCTCGATGCGTGGACGCGGAGGAAAAGGTGGGATCCTAATAATCCGTTGCCAGTTGGTAGCCGTTTCGTTTCCTTCGCTCCTTCTTAACGTGGGATTTACGAGCGGTCGTACAAAAGTAAAGTAACCCCGTTATGAAGTGCGCAAGATTGATGTCTCACTCAAGCGACCGCATATGCTTTTGTCCGCACCACGCATCGAATTCGACGTGAAAAACGAAAAAAGGAGACGAAAAGGTGGTGTCATAATAACGTTAAATCGATACAAGAAGAGAAACGGAGAGGAAATCAAAGAATAAGCGAAGAGAGGTTTAAGAATTGTTGGCGATGAAAGTCGGTTTTTTTGCGGAATAGGGCGTGAATTACATGACCGGGTCGTATGACCGGCAGGACCTCAACGTTCTCGGGTGTAGGTTTAAGATGTGCGGGAACGGAGAGGGAAATGTTTTTTCTTTATTTCGCGGTCGAAGGCAAGAAGGAAAATGCAGGCATATCCAATTTTTCTGCAGAAATCGAGGAAATCTTTTTCTCCGTTCCTTCCACTAATATCATTTTTTGTTTGCTCCGGTGCTGTTCGTCTTTTTGTCGTCCACCGCCAATATAAGAAGGTTCGTTCCTTTTTTTTCCCTCTCCCTGCGGTCTCTCCTTTTTGCGAAACGAAAACCCACGAAATTCATACACATTCGTACTAAAATATCCATAAGTCTTCTCTATTCCACTCGAACCACTCCACCGTAACAGATTCGATCACTTCTCTTTCTTCGTCGTCGGCATCATCATCGTCATCAGCTGCCTCGTCGTACCGTCGAATACGGCCGAGGGACGGGAAAAGATTTAAATTTCGTGCTACGGCCAGAGAAGGAACATCAATCAATATCGGATGTAAATTGGTTTCATCGACACACTGAATACGATTTGCAATGGGAAAAAGTTACTTTCCTCTCTCTCTCTCTCTCTCTCTCTCTCGTTCCATCCAACACGACTTGCTCCATCTTCTTCGCCGATTCTCTCGCGTGTTTTTTTTGTGCCGCCCTTCTACGATTCAATTTTCACGTCAAATTTAGCACATTCACATCTGATCTGATTTGCACAAACTTTTCCGATCGCAGCGCATCATCGAGTTTCGATTCGTCGTAGAGTGCGCGAATAATTTCTTCTTAATCAATTAGATAGGGGTTGCACGTAAATATGTGCCCGGAGGAAATAAAGGAGGAACTAAAAATCGCTCCCCAATTGGAGAATGAAGTAGTTTAGTCCAAGATTTCGAATTACATCCACTCGATTCTTCTTCCATCGCACATTTATCAAATGTTTCGATCGTAAGGGATGGCCATCTGACTGGCCAACTGGACGTATATCAACATGGAATTGCACTTATGGAACAATTTATTGTGGGATATATTTAACCTTAGCGGGGAAGAAGAAGAAATATTATTATTAGAGATAGATGAGCGAAATAGAAACGACGGCGACGACGTCCCATAGCAATTTTCCGATGGGGAAACGTAATTGGCTAAACTCATTACTAGGTCGTTTACTTCATCCGAAGCGATGAAATGGAAAAAGCGCAAGAAGCGATGTTATTTTATTACAGTTCGTTCGTTCATTTCGTTGTTGCTCCTTTTCCTATTCGCTTTTAATGAAATACCTAACGAATTTAATAATAACGACGGCATAATAATATTAATCAAAACGTTTGGCAAAATAAAAACTGCAAACGAGCATCGTATTCTGGGGCATTAAGTTACTGCTACTGCTAGTGCAATGTTAACGAAGATAAATCAACAATTTTTTTTTTCGAGGGAGGCAAGCTTATGCGCGATGAGATTGCAACGAAAACGAAACAAATAGAACGGCGTGAATTATAATAATAACCGTGAGGAAGGAAGTGAATAATGCAGGAGAGTGAAAGGAACGAACGTAGATCAAATTTTCTATTGGTACACATGAACGTGGCTGAATATGAAATGCGGGCAACGAAAGGAAACGGAATATATGCCGTCGGCATTATTTATTGAAAAATGCTCGCGTTAAAGGAAAATAAGAGGAGAGATGAGGAAACGCGAAAAGGTTCTCTCTGTGTGCCAGTCGGAGAGCGTTTCTTAACAATGGAAGTAGCGGGATTGTTTAGAAATTAAAAATAAGAAAAGAAATCGTTGAAGATTAATCGATGAAGACAAATTTATCATATTATCATATTCTTCGCGATGACAATGACGATGATGATGATGAAGGCTGCTGTTCTTGTTCCTCTTCCTTCGTAGGAGGCGAAATCGTGTCCCAATTTAAGTTGCACACACACGTGCGATAAAAAGTTTGCCAGGTGTTACGGACTAATAAATTATCCGCGCGAATTATTTTTCAGCAAACAATAACAATCTAAAGATTATAACGCGAATTTCTTGACGATGGAATTTAACGCATGATTAATTTCCCCGGGCTCTTTCGAATTTTTTAAATTTCTATTTATAAAAATGCTTTCTCCAATTTTTTTTTTGCTTCTACAGATTTCAAAATTAGAAATTGGACCAAACGCGATGGATCCTTATCGCTAGCCCTTTCAAACTGGCCCTTTTTCACTGCTTTGTTCAAAGGATTACGATTTTATCCTGTGCTTAATACTGCCGAAATGACTGAGAAATACTTTCATTATTTACAGTCATTTGCATATTTATAGACGCCATTATTCCGAAACTCCGGCGAAAAACAAAACGAAGAAAACGGAGTAAACAGTGGAACATACGGGCCTCTAATAATAACGATATTATTATTATAAGCGACACGCGAATTCTTCATTATTCGCTAATTTGACACCACGTGAACAACAGAATACGGTAAAACAAAGAACGAGGCAGGTGAAAAACGAAGCATGGAAAGTTTATGCTAATGCCGTCGTACACGTTTTCTGTTATTGATTGCCACCGTAATTATTTCTGACGAAAAAAAAAACCAACAATTTTCCATCAGCGATTATAATTAACCAAACATTCTCTCTGATTATGTATAAGGAAAATTGATTCGGTTCGTTTACATTGATTGAAAACTCATTATTAATCGTCGAATGCGGGCAACGTTAAAATTGTAATTTCGCTAAATAACATTCACCCCGTGTTTTAATATAACTATTCCAAATCGATTTCAAAACATTTCTAATTAAACGTTAATTAATTAGCATTAACAAACGCGGTTGATTAATGTGCGTGCGTATTTTGAGTGATTTCGCAAATGGATTTCTACAATGACGGGAACGAGCATTTCAGCGAACAAGAAACACAAAAGCAATTTAAAAGAAAGGAGGTCAAACGAATCTTTGAACTGTTTTCTTCGTCTGTGTTCCATAATCCTTTAACGTGCATATTCGACGTCAGTTTGATCCCATCTTCTGCCAATTGCTCCTCGTGGACACCTCCGTTGTATTATTGAATTATATTTCGGGGCTGAAAATTTTAAATTTCCCACCGTCGCTGTCAATTTAATTTTCTCGCCAATTTTCGCATCTAATTGATTCCATTGTACGTGATATGCTCCCGTAAAGTTACAACACTTGCGACAACAACAACAACTTTTTCTCTATCGCTTCGTTGTCTCTCTTTTTTCTTCGCTTTTCCTCGAAGAAAACCCAAGGAAAACGAGAAGTGACAAGTGTCATGTAAAGGAATTTTATATAAAACTTTTCCTTTAAACAGAAGCGAAAAGAAAAATAGCGGGGAAAGGCAAGTGAGTGAGCGAGCGAGGAGGCAAGAAGGGAAGTGTAGAAGGGCGAGCAGGAGAACTATCCGAAGAAATTGTGTGACACGTGTACGCTTTAACAATATATAACCCAAGTTATACCGTCGGTCCAGTTTATTCTCAGCCCGCGGAGTGAGCGCGAGGAACTTTGCAACTTTTGCACTGCAAAAAAAAATCGTGCATCCTTCTCGTTTCATTCTACCACTATTCCGACGTCTTTTTCTTTTTTCGTTTCGTACTAGAAGAAATCAACTTTTCAAACAAAGAGCAAATGTTGAATAGACATACAGAGTGATTCCTGCAAGTAATTTGTGCACCGCACTCTGTGGATGGACCGATATCTCGCATTCGTAATTCATATAATCTCCTCTTCGACTTTTTTAATTAAATTTACTTTACGTTAACAACGTGCCGTGTAATTGTGGCGAAATTGAATTAAACGTCGCGGACCGTGTGCATGAAAATAACTTCGACGACCGTTGGTAAAGCAAATAATGAGCAGTCGAAGAAATTGGTTGTAAACACGTAGTCGTTGCGCCGTATCGTAAACTGCAAATGTTACGGTATACGGAACCGTTTGGACGTGGAGTTAGATGGGGGGAGCAAAATTTGAAACAGGAAGGAAATAAAGTGGCCGAGGAAGTAAAAAGGAATGAGCGAAGAAACTAAAATTTCATAAAGCACGTCGCGCCACTACTTTAACTTTGTTCTCGTAACCGTACTAAATAAATGTAAAAAACAATAGCAAAAGTCGGGGTAATAGAGCGAGCGAGAGGAGCAGAACGTCGTCTTAATTTTATTACAAAACACCGCCGTTGTTTATGTCTCTTCGAGAAAAAATAAAACTGTTACAAAGTGAGAGATAGAGCAAAATCATTAGAAATAACAATGGCAAAAGCGAATTTTATGGTTTACGTCCACTCTACTTCCTTCCTTTGGGCTTCTTTTGTTCTCTCTCGTCGCGCAAACCATTTTTATATATCTATTGTAAATTCGGTCGCAAATCTCGCTTTTTAGACTTGAAGTGCGAGCGAAAAGAAACGTTTCCATCTAATCCGTGGCATTTTTTTTATGACCTGTATAAATCAATTTACTTCTTCCGCCCCGAAAATATAACGAACACACCGCAGCGAAATAGATTTCTCTCTCTCTCTTTTACATCTCTTCCGTTTATTTACACCGCAGCACATAATTTTCCACAACTTTCCAAACACGTACAGCACCGCACCGAAATCATTTGATTTTATTTGATGGTAAACAGAAGAGATTTTTCGGGACGCATAATTCGTCTTTTTGTTTTCCCTCACGCTCCCTCGTTTTCGCCGTAGTCACTCGAGGAACTCGCGTGACTCTGCATCAATTTTTCTCAAAAATTCAAAGTGGATTTTAAAACAATTCGGACAATAAAATAAAAATACACGGCGTATGTGTGTCGCATAATATAGCGACAATTTCCTGAAGAGTTAGCGAAACGAATTGTAATAGAAGTTGACAGATATGAGAGAAAGTTTTGCAAATTCGCATTTTCCTTTATCTCTACTCGATCTTTTGTTATTGTTGTCCATATATTCCACCGTGAATAAATGATAATATTAAGGACTAAATGTGCTCCCATCGAATTAATTGCAGTTGTAAAACATTTTCAAAACGGATTTCCTTCATTAAAAACGTATATCTCGCTTGTAAATAAGTTATTATATTAGTAAATTGCGCGAATACCGATTGCTCGTGCAAAAAGTGGCATATTAAACGGATTGAAACAAAAAGTGCAGCTGCAGACCCGTTTGCCTGGCGCATCCACCAGAAAACAACTGGCATTATTCGCTCGCGTTTTACCGCTCGCTCGTTCGCTTTTTACTTTTGTTTGTGTGCCTTTTGCCTGAAAGCCATTTTCATGCATCGAAAGTCGTGCTAAATGCAATTGAAAATTGCTGCAAAACTCGTTTATTTGCGTAGTATTTCTCCGTAAATGTGGATCCATATCTCGCGCACGGTTTATTAAAGTTCATTTGCCAACGGAGGATTTTAAACAATTTATGCGCCAATGCAAATCTTGATCGCATATTGTTAATTCGTCTTAAGATTATCACCGATTCGTTATCGTTAGCGTTCCACCGGTTCTTCGCGCTTCGCGAATTTTTTATTTGGGTTCTCCTGTTAATAAGGAAGCGGAATTCTTCGTTTTCCTTTTCGTCCCAACATACAACTGGAGTAGTAATAATAAAGAAGGAGGAAAACTGCGGGGGCAAACAGTGGAGGAAAAACAATTCGTAGTTTTAACGGAAAATGAATGGTGTCGCCGCTGCTGGCGAGGGGGGACCTTCCGACGATTATTTCCAAAGTGGACTTTGATTTGTGTCCGTTGGCCCGATGCCAGGGATAGTTGAATTTATTATCCTTCCGTCCTCTAGTTCGCCCCCTGTTTCCTCTCTCGCATGTACATTTTTTTCTTCCTCCTCGGTTTCGCTGCCACTACTATTATTGTTATTGCACTGGTAGTCGTAGTTTGCTGCCATTCTTTCATTTATTATTATCATTATTTCAAAAGACATTGCTGCCGTTCGAGGGTTCGGGGCGCAAAAGAGTCTGAGTTAATTGCTGTTTTATAATATAAATGCTTTTCCGTTGTTGTTGTTGCAATCAAGTTCCAATTTTCGACTTGAAACGAAAGCAAAAAAGAAATGCAAAATTGAAAACCATAAATAATTCCGTTCATTTTTATTTTAATCGTTTAATACTGATTAAATGGAATTGCATTATTATTTCTAACAATAATGATAATGGATTTTGTTAAAATTAATTAAAATTTATTTGTATTTCCGATTGCTTTAATATATTTTTATTATTGTTATTATTATTACTAGCGCGCTGCTTTTTTTTCCAATTTGTAGGCCTACACAATGCCCCAAAACGGAAATAATCCA
This sequence comes from Hololepta plana, assembly GCA_963695495.1. Taxonomy (NCBI): domain Eukaryota; kingdom Metazoa; phylum Arthropoda; class Insecta; order Coleoptera; family Histeridae; genus Hololepta; species Hololepta plana. The sequence goes on from OY968839.1 coordinate 4,822,335, forward strand.
ATATTCGGAATTCAATTTGAATATTATTTAATTAAAATATAATTTATTATTAAGCACAATTTGCACGTTTGGTTTGCAAACAAATTAAATTTGGAACAAAAAAAATGAATCAATGGCTAGGTGATTAATTGACAGTGAATAAAAAAAACTCATTTCCAAAAGTTTATCATTAATTAAAAACAAAATTGTTTTGCCAATTTCCCGATTCGTGAACTTTTCAACAACAAATCTCGAATTACCTGCCATTGAAATAATTTACTAAAAAATTAAAAAAACATTGTGGAGCAGGCATAATAAAATAAGTTTTAATTCAAAAACGAAGTGAGACGTTTTTCATCTGCAGCTTGTCTTAAGCCAAATTATAATTTATTCGCTGGTTTCGTCGTCCGAAAACTGTGTTTGCGATTTCAAAGAAATTAGACTAAATTAAAAAAAAATCATGAAATGATCAAAAAGCAATTCAATTCCATTTGTTCTTTGTGCGTTTACGTGTGTCGGAGAATATTTCTTTACCCAGGGATTTTTTATATTTCTTTTTATATTCTGGTTCCAGCCCTCATCGTCTAACTCTTGCCCTTTTTACTTCTGCTCCACCCTCATTATTGTTTTGCGAAAAGGATATACCATTTTAAAGAATTGAATTTTTTTAATTCCGGCATTTATTTATTTATGACGACGAATAAAGAGCGAATACAAATGGGAAAACGTACGGAACGAGAAACAAAAAGAAACGGGAGACTATAAAGAATTTGTACCGATCATCAGATTTGAGTTTGTTTAATCAAACGACCCCTCGGGCTGGTTGGCTCTCGGTGGCTGATTCCTCTATCTCTTCCTTCGGTCTCCTACCACCACCACCTGGGTAATTCTTTTCTCTCTTCTCCATTCACTTCGCGCACATCCATTTGCTGTTGTGTTATTATTAGCATTCGTTGTTTGCTTTGCAGATTTTTTTTTTCATTTCGTTTTCTTCTTTCCCGTTCCCTCTTTTATTTTATACCTTTTTTCTTTCTATCGCCGCTTCCAAATTAAATTATTTCTCCTTTCGGGGAATAAAAATTTACAAACGGCAATAAATAAATAAACATGAGGAAGATTGGTAAAGGCAATAAGAGCATTTGCGTGTTTTTGTTTTTCGTCCGCCGAATTCGCAAATCTATTCGATAGCAAACAGTTGTCTGTATGCTTAAGATTATTTATTGGCCCATCTTCGATGACATTTAACCATTTCCTGCTTGTTTAAAATTGCAATTTCCTAACGGGATGATTACCATCCCATTTCTGTTACCCCGCACGTCTAATGCAATTATAATTAAGGTTCGGAACTGGTTTTGGTCCCATTTACCGGCGGGGATAACATGTTCACTTCGCGTCTCGTTAACTAATGGATTTCACGTAGATTTCCATCATTGCAACACATTCTACACCGCTCAGGTACACAATACGCGAAGGAGGCAAAACGAAGAAGGGAACGACGGTCGCGGCAAGAGTTATTCGATTTTTACTGTAGCTCTACGTGACGCCGGTCTCTCTGTAAGGCAAAGAAATCCTGACACGAGGCGAGCGTGGCAACCATTGCATTCGCGAACGTCACGTTTCCGATCGAAATCCAAATAATTCGCAAATGATTCTTGTTACAAGTGTCTTCTTCTTCTTCGTTCGCTCTCGAATCCGCTTCGACGCCTTTTCTCCCCATCTGCTGATGATACAATAAAAGGAGGAAAGAACGCTTCCGCCATCGACTGAAAGCGCCTCCGCGTTTACTTTTTCCTCGTTCAGTTAGTTACTTAATCATTTTCCATCTCGTCTGGCCCATTCCTCTTTTCCAAGTTTAAATAGAACAACTTCTCTCTCTCTCTCTCTCTCTCTCTCTGTAGCGCGCAGGAAAAGGTGTCTCTCGTCTCGGCCATTATTTTAAAATGAAAATATGTTAATGAAAAGGAATAATTTCTAATTTAATTTAAGCCCATTTACATTCATACATGCAAACAAACACAAATAATCATTGCGAGATACTCTTTGATATGCTAATGAAAAATTGTAACATTTTAACATTCCATCTCGCTCCTTTTTTGTTGTCCTTCGAACTCTATCTCGCTCTCTCTCTCTCGCGTTGTGTGGCTCTAGTTTCAGCAAAACTTTTAGCGTCCTCGTGGTAATGCCGCAGTTACCATCCTTTTAATTGAGATGGATATCTGAACGGGGGATATAATAATGGGAATAAACCGGGAATTGTTACTGCATGGCTTTCGGAAGTTAGGGAGAAAATCGATGAATGAAATATCTGCGATCGGTGTATTTGCTAATTGCTTAAGCAAGTTCTGAAAGTTGACCTCCTGCCCAAAGTGTTAAGAGTTGTCGGTAAGCAAGAAGGAAAATCGAATCGAACGGACGAACTTATTGTCGAATATTTCCCTACAGTGGTTCACTTCAATCTCCGCACTGTGCAACTGTATTTATGCCCGCGTTCGTTTTTCCACTCAACTTTCTTCTTTACTTTTATTCCAGGCTCCCATTCTTTATCATTTTTATAACCGAGACGTGATTTATTGGAGTTGGTGGAAATGTGTCTTTCCTTGGGGTTTCTCTCGCTCTTTACTTTTTTATTTCCACTACTTCGAACACATTTCTTACTTTTCCCCGTTCTCTAAATCATTATTTGGGTTATTTGTCTTCAAATTGCTATTTGGTCGCAGTTCCTTTCGCTTCGCCCGCACGATTTTTCTCCTTTTCCTCTTTCATTTTTTGTCTTGAGAAATTGTCCTCGTAGTTACTCATTTTATAGACGATTTTCTGCGAGAGGGAAGGAACGAGAAGGAAACGTGCGATTTCTACGAGTTCACATTTAACTTTCGCCCGATCGTACGCGAATACCTCCTTCATCCTTCCTTTCCTTTTTAACACGCCCGCTTCTTTTCGCAATGCCGCCCCCGCAAAATGTTCATTTAAAAAATCTTATTATTTATTACGTATCGTGTCCTATCGTATCATCTAAATTGTTATTTTACACCGGCTACATAACTGCGAGGGCACGAAGTCGGCCCTCCCTTTTATCTTACTTCCATAACTTTTCCTCTTTTCCGACTCTATCCGACTTCTTTGTGCTCGACGTTTTTGTGTTGCTGATTGTATTATCTGCCATAATTTTCGACTAAACACGCCTAAAAAAGAAAAAACCTTTTTTCAACAACCTAATAACAATTTCCTGCACGTCCTCTCTCGCTGCTCTCTCTCTCTCTCTCTCTCTTCCCAACCACGATCGTAATCTGATTAATAACTTTAACGAAGCGGAAAAGAGCGGCGGTTTCGATCATTTTCGACTGTACCTTTCTTCGCAAGCTAATTAAACGGTTATTGACGATCGCGCAATTTTAATTGATAAATTACGGTGCAGACGCGGGCGTTAAAGGACCGATGAGTGAAGAGCGAGAGCGACGGTTCGGTCGCCTATCCGTTCCCCGATCTCTTTTACTAAATCGGGTTAACTATCTGAATTTGAAGGGTCTAATTTAACTAATCAACTGTAACTACGCTCTTGTTAACCGAAACTCTGGCTACTCGCCGCGTTTCGCATCGACGAGATACGTCCATATGCGTATAATGAACCGGATGATGACGTTCTTAATGTGATTTATATGCCATTACACGAATCGCGCTCGCTTTGTTTTAAGGCTTTTTAGTTGCCCAGTGCGAAATTTATATCCACCAGGCATTGGGACGCAACATCGATTGCGTGAATGACACACACTACAGCCACATTCACACCCATCGTCATCATCATCATCGGTATCGGCATGAAGTTCGCATTTATACACTCGGAGACACAGACAGTCGTAACGGATGTGAATTAATTTCGCAATCATTTACATTAATTCAACGGGATTGAAATCCTCTCTCTCTCTCTCTCTCTCTCTCTCGCTCGGTCTCTCGTCATCTTTTCGCTTCTTTTCGTTTCGACGCTTTTTTGCGTACGTACATCCGTCTGAATATTAATAAAGTTTCTTTTAAAGATCGAAGGAATACGGCAACAACAGCGAGAGCGAACGAAAAAGGGAAACCGTCAAACGGAAAAACTTTTTCTCTCTTTTTTTTCCGTTCCAATTTTCGTTTTCCTTTTGCCCGTGCAATTTCCCTCTTTTCCGCCCTCTCGCGGAATCGACGTGAAAAGGAGATTGGATCGAAATTAATTTAATTGTAAACTTTAATAAAGTCAACGTTTCTTCTTCGACGTTCTCCTTTTAAGTTCGCTACAGTTAAATTCTTATTTTATCGATTCGTCCATTTAATTCTTCCTAATCTTTTTACATTTTTTTGCCTACTTTCTTAAATCACTTTAGAAGAGGAGTTCGTTAAATACGATTTTAATTGCTAAACAAGAATTGATTTCGAACCATTTTCTTATCGTTACGTACGAATCGAGGGAGGAAAGGAACGTCGATTATCCTTAATAGAAATTTAATGGGACTTTAAGGTTTAATCTCGGAAAGAAATTTGAGCTCGCAAGTGCATTTGCACCGAATCGGCGCACTTTCACGCCACGTCCTCTCCATTTCCTTCTCGCGAGCGGCGGCGTCGTCTTGGTGGAAGCTTTATAATCATTTTTCGGATTGCGGTTGGAAGAATCGCGCAAAAAAGAGGGTCGAGTCTATTAGTTTCAATGTTGAAACCAATTCGTTTCTCGATCGGTTCGCATTTAATTCTTGCCTCCACCAACCGACATTCATTTAAATCGGAATCGATTCCGCTCGCTACTTGCTGGCATAAGCATTTTCCCGTTCGCGTTTCAATTATTTATATACGGTGCACGTTACTTTTATTATAAAAGTTTGTCGTTCGGCGAAAAGGCTGCAACTGCAACTACCGCTTGTTATTATATAAGCGAATTGCGAAAACTTAAATTATATCGATACGCGGAGCGGCGCATTTTCGCCGTTTTAATTATGGGCTCCTCTAGCCGTTCCATGCTACAAGATGTTCCCGTTAGAACTTTGCAAAAAGTCAATAGTTTTTAAGCAAGAAACAACGTGAAGTTAACTCGCAAAGCGATTACGTTTAGTTACCCTCCATCCTCGGTTTCATGTCGAAATGGAATTGCGCGACGTACGTTCGCAGATTCGCGTTGCGATTGCAATTAAATTAACGACTAATTAATATCGATAAAGTCAATTGCCTGCCAGACGGACGTCTCTCGCCAGAATCCGTGCGTATCTCTATGGTCGACGGTAATTAGGGCAGATACCATCGTTTCGCTATTAATTAGTTAATTATAAGGGTCTCTTCGATGTCGGAATGGATTTGCTTCTCCCATTACGAATGAGAACAGGTACAGAGTAACATGAAATGGGGTGTTTTTTTTTGTTCGCAAATTATTCTTCTTCATTTTCTATCGATGCGCGTCGAAGTTAATTTGAGAGCGGAGCGAAAAGTTGGCAGATTTTCCTCGCCGTACGGCTGAATTAATATCATATCAATTTTTTAATATCAAAAGGGGAATAATGAAAAGCAGAATGAAAAGAGCGAAGCAATTGCATCGCTCTCTCTCTCTCTCTCTCTCTCGTTCGCGGATGATGAAACGCGGAAATACATTGAAATGTTGGATGAGATGGAAAAAGTTTTTTCCCCGTTCGCTCGCTCGCTCTCGTCTTTCTTTTTCCTGTTAATATTTAATATTACACGCCGGGAAATGTGGAACGTACGACGAATGTGTGTCTGTGTGTGTATTATGTACATTGCTTTTCATTTCGTTAATACGAAATTTAATTTTCCCCGTCCCCCATTCGGCTTTTCGACGTCGACCGGTCGTCGGTCCGTCTTTGCTGCAGCACAACGGGGTAAGTTTTTCTTCTCTTCGGCTTTTCGTTCCGCCATTATTTGTCTTTCCGTTAATTGTCTCTGGGACTTTCATTTGATTTCGCATTCATTTAGATAAAAGCAATTCGAGTGAGTTCACGATTCGCATTATCGGCTCATCTGCACGTCTTCTTTTCTGTCGTGCGACTGGTTTTAAATTAGAAAATTTCCAAGACCGATGAAAAAGATGATAGCAATAATAGTGATTGGTTCGAAAAATAGAAAGCCCTATTTGTGGACTACATCGCTAAGTTTCGCAAATAATAACTACGTTCCCTCATGTTGCCACTTAACCATTGTTGCTCTTCCAGAATCTAACAATCAGCCGATTGGAAATGATGTATCAAACTTGTTATTAAGCCCCCGAAGGTTTCTTCTACTTTAACGTTAAATTTTATTCAAACCGCTCACGTCATTTCATCTGTTTCAAGATCAAAGCAATTAGCGTTTATTGTTGTTGATGTTGTCGAGTGTGTACGTCTCTGGAATTAAATTAAATCACGACTCCGTGCGATTTGTATGCGAATCTAATTGGATTTGAATTTCGGTTTTAACGCGAACGCAAGGAATCTGTTATTCGTTTTTTCGCAGCAATCATCATTCGAATTCCACTTCATTTCGTTGTGGTGCTATTTAAATTAGAGGGATAATAATATTAGATGATGACGTTGGTGGTTGTTGGAATAATAATAACAACAACAATAACCGAAATAATGGCATAAAGACGAAGTGTATTTTCGGTTTAAATGCAGACCGTCGTCCGTTTCACTGTGTCCGTCCGTTCGTGTGTCGCGTCGCACGCCCGTTTAATAATACCCGGGGACACGCGGAGCGAGCGAAATAAATACGTAAATGCGATGTAAATGTAATATATAATACGTTAAATGGGATATTGTGGAGAGAGGACAAAAGGGACGACGACGTGGACGAGACGAAATTCCATCTGAATTACGATTATCGAATTAAGAGAGACGGCAACGTGTAGTCCGCGATGGCATCGTAATCTAGGTGTTAGCAACGTCTGCGACGGGTATTTGCGTAACACAATAAGGCCGAACCGCTGCCGCCGTTGCCCATCTTCATCGGAATTCTTCTACTCGCCGATAAATTCGTATTGTTCGAGCGTTTGAAACGGATCATGCTTGGTCAAACGACGGATCAATCCAAGCATCTTCTTCGTGCTGTTTGTTTGAGAATTGGGAGATTTATTTAAGGCCCAATCGGTGATTTATTCAAATTTAATTTTTAATCGTGGCCCTAACCCCGAACGTATTCCGACCCTTATGAGTTTATCAAAGGCTTAACTAATTCATTAAAATTCGTCCGCGGCGGATTTGTTGTTGCCGAAGCGAGCCATCACCGCAATCATCAAAGTACGAAATGATTAAATTAAATTAATTTGCCAACAACAACAACAACGACGACGAAAAACTGGGTAAATGTTTAATTAACTCCGAAAAGTATTCCGATTGAAATGTCAGCGTTCTGCGATTACAAATTATTAAATTTGCAATAGCAACAACAATATTTTTTTTTTATTCAATTCAATTTACAGCGTTAACGATAATACTAATAATAAATAAATTGGATAATGGGAAATTTAAATGGAAGGCATAAAAGAGAATATTTAATATAACATTGTAACGAGCTAATTAGTTTCCACTGTGTGAATAATTGAAAGCAATTAATTATTGCGGCAGATGCAGATAAATAAATTAATTTGTTTGGAATCGGATTGATCTCGAATCGAATTACGTAACATGGAAAGTTTGGCCATTCGACCCATGTCTTTGGTTTGCTATTATCGACATAAAGATGGCAATCGATTTGCACGAGGAAGAAAACGGAGAAGGAAAATAGTAATTTAGCAGAGAAAAGGAAAATGAGAGAAATCCAATAAAGAACAATTTCGATATCGCTCTAATATAATGTACCAATCGAGTGTCATTCAAAAAGTTCTTCTGCAATTTTCGTTCCTTTTAGCACAAACTTCTTCTCGATCCAGGAAACAACGACTTTGCAAATTGTGCTCCTTATTTATCTTTGTCGCGGAATAAGTGTAACGTTGCCGTTTTTAAACGAGAAAGATGAAAAGAGTTGCACTATTTAAACAGTAACTTGGTGACTTTCAGAATAAAAGGATCGTGCTCTCGTAAAACTGTTCAACTTCTTTAATAAAATGGAATTAATACCAATTACCACCGAACGGCGTGTTAGTAATTTTCACGTATAATAATAACAACAACAAGAATATGGCGAAACTTGCTTTGCCAAACTTTTGCCAACAAACACGTTTTCTTTTATTATTATCACACGACGATTTCCTACCATCATCGTCGTCAATTTGTTTAGAAATGGTTTATTTTAGTTGCCTGAAAATCGCATCAAATGTGCATTTGATTAAAGCAGATGCGACAACCGTTAATTGGGTTTAGCAAGGCGAATGGTTAGTTTTGCGAAACCATCTGTTGTTAGATACGCAAAGCGTGTTACAATTGGCGCAAATTTAAAGCAAATACAAAAAAGCTTCTTTCGTTCTCATCTGATTGCGCCAATTTACGATTCGTCTATAGGAAATGGAATCGATTTTGATCGAATTATTTATTATTTACTATTGCGGTTGGTATTTTCTTCCGATTTCATAATTGACGTGTTATTAATAAGACGAAGAGCGGCTAAAAGCACTAGGCGATGGATAAAAATGGATCAAACATATGGGTGTGTGTGTGTAGAAGGGAAAAAATTAATAGGATGGCAGGGAGAAATGCTCGTGGGCGTGGGAAACGGAATGAAAGGAATATCGGACAGGCGGACGAAGAAGTGGAAGAAGAAGTAAAATAAATAAATAGGAAAAACCCTCGAGTTAACTTAATTTGAACGGTCTGAGAAATGCCGTTCGTGTACGAGTCCCGGTCCCCCCCCCGAATCTCATTCCCACACATTTCGCCAAGTTGTTTTCTTTCGGTTGTTGTATTATTACCAACGGATAAGCGAGAGAGATAGAGAGCCGAAGAAAGGCGAAGGAGAGAGAAGAAAAGCGTATTAGAAGCGCACAGTAAAGTGGAGAATCGTGTTACGCCACGCTTTTACAGTAATTATGTGAAAACGTTAACGGCCTTTATGTATGGAACTTATGTCTTTCTATTTGGTCATCTACTTTACTAATAATGTATAGCACACACGACGAAAAAAGATTTTTTTTATTTATCCTCCACATTAATATCTTTTTTTTTGTTATTATTATTATATTCGTTCGTGCAACAATTTTATTTCTGTTAGTTTTTCCGCTCGCCCTCACCCTCCGCCCCAGATAAAAGGCCTTTTCTTCTTTTGCTGGTTTGTTTTTCCTTTTGTGCCCCTTTCGCTTCAATGTTGGCACGATTGTTACGAATATTTGTCGCTCTTTCGTGCGCCCCAACAATTGTTTTTTTTTTCGTGCCTTATGGGCGTTTATAAATTTTCATTGTGTTTTATCGCAATTAAATGGCATTAACGGAATTACCGACATTATCATAAGGGAAGGCAAATGTACGAGAGCAATAAAAATTTCCCTTATACAACGTATAATTTCGTTTATTTGCCGTGCTCGTGGCCTCTCCTCATTGCCCCCTTTTATAGTTACGTAATTTATGCACGTTCTAAACGAAAACGACGACAAAAGAGTTTTTGCACTAACTGCAATCAGCTAATGTTCTTGCTGCACGTTCCCTCTCGGCTTGCTCCCTATTAAATGCCACCGCAGAAATAAGTCAGAGGATGCGAATAATGGCGAGGAAGAGAACGTTGAACCGTGTGCGCGTTTAACTTTTCGCAAAACCTACCCACTTACTTTTAATGCATTAAATATGAAGCCGAACGTACGGCGCACACTTAGAGAGGGCGAGTTGATCTCGCTTCGTCGTGAAGGCGCTTAACGCGAAAATGGAACGAGCTTTCGTTTCACTTGTTGCCATCGTCTCCGAACGCATTTTCTTCTTCCTCCTCCTCCTCCATGCACGGCAAATTCCTGCTTGTTTTCCCCTCGCCAATTACGATATAACATTTTCACGTTGACGATATGAATAAATATAACGCGCGAACGAAATGTGATAAATTGCAACGTGTCTCCCCAAAGACGCGAAGATACTCTTCGTGCCATCCGCTCTAAAGTCAAAATGCAGAGAAAGAAGAAAAAATAGCGAAGTCGGAAACAAATTGAGGCGTCGGTAACGAATCGTCGCTCCTCGAGGCGTCGGCATTTTTTGCGCCACTTTCTTATCTATCGCGGTGATGCGAGAGAAAAAGCGTTCGCCGATAAACTACTCTTGTTTAGAGACAACGAATTCGATTAGCGTGCATCAATCAATGGTTGGAATTTCCTCGAGCGTTTTCCTTCGACGAATCGAATCGTTTTCCTCCACTTTAATATATGTTCTTGCAGTTTTCCATCGTTCCACGAACAACGTTTTAATTTCATCGTTGCCGTCGTCTTTGTGCGCGTTTCCTTTTTTTTTATCGACGTCACAGTTGTTTCGCATTTCATGCGGGATTTCGTTTCAAAGACCGCGAGGATTTCACGTGAAATGTCGCGAACACGACACGCTCTCTTCACGAGCTATCTGTCGTTGTACGGCGGCATGTCCGTTGGTTAAACAACGAACCGAACACAACCCTTTTCAACGGGGCCTTTCTCTGAAAGTTAATTAATTTCATTCTTTCTGCGACCTTTGATGCGTATAGGTTTTGATTATGAATTATGGCGAACCACATGGTCGAAGCGTATTAATTAAATTAATTAGATTCAACGAATTTTTCGTTGTCGAAATGGTGGATGCGCCGGGCAGGGGAGAAATCGGCGCGCTCTCATTGAATTAATCTGGTGAAGCTTCGATGCGATGAATAGAGTTGCTCTACTAAATGGGAAACTAATTGAATTAAATGCGAGTTTATTTTACGATAGGCCCCATTTCATTCGTATTGAAGCAATTTGTTTTATGAAACACGTTGATTAGCCTTCTCTACTTTTGCATTTTTGCACAAATTGCAATAAGCGTATTTTGGAGGCCTTAAAGTGATTAACTGTGGAAAGAAGCATTAGATATCGATTAATTAAAGTTTAAATAAGAGTTTTACTTTTAGATTCTAAAATTTTTTGAGATTCTTTTTTCTGCAAATTTTTCACTTTTATAGAAGGGGGGACCCTTCTCTACTTTTGCATTTTTGCACAAATTGCAATAAGCGTATTTTGGAGGCCTTAAAGTGATTAACTGTGGAAAAAAACATTAGATATCGATTAATTAAAATTTAAATAAGAGTTTTACGTTTAGATTCTAAAATTTTTTGAGATTCTTTTTTGTGCAAATTTTGCATTTTTATAGAAGGGGGGACCCTTCTCTACCTTAGCATTTTTGCACAAATTGCAATAAGCGTATTTTCGGAGGCCTTATGTTTGTTCGATTTGTTCTTCGACGGTCTAGGGGAAAATAAAATGATAAGAACAATGACGAACGAAAATAAAGATAAATTTAAGAGAATTGCGTTGTATTGAGTAAGAGTATATATATAACCAATTTCTTTTGTGTAAACATTTCAACGTTTCATCGTCAAACAATAGGCGACGCGGGATGCGTATGCGAAAGAGAAAATAAATAGAAAGGGGACGGGACATATAGAGTTTGGTTGCTAGAGATGGGACTGAACATGGGATAGTTTCCTTTATTTGACGATGGTCGAGTATAGGAAAGTAATGAAAACAAGAGCGCACAAGCGAGGGTTTCGATTTTGTGAGTTATTTCATTCATCAATTACTACGGGTCTAATGTTATTTCGGCGGAAAATTGAGACAATACCCGCTGCAATTGATTATTTTTCGCGAAACATTCAATTTGTTGTCAAACAACGAACATAATCGTAATAATGGGGCTTGCCTAAAAATTAATTCAATTTAGAACAATGAATGTATGTATATTAAAATAGCTAATAATTATAATGGTAGCTTCTCTCATTCGATGCCAGCGTATCCTACATTTATGCATATTATACATGCGTTTCATAATTTAAATTTACATTTTGCTAGATTTCATTAACGTGCTATTAAAATTTCAACCCATTCCTGATTACAATTGCAAAACAAAATCCAAACTGCGTTGACGATTGAGAGTAATTTAGGTTAATTAAAATTTGCATTAAGTAAATATTTTTTCCTCTTGCTGAAGGCGAGTCACCTGACGTAAATTTCGGGAATTTTTGTGTTATAATGCGTTCGAATCGAGTTAAAAAGCGATTCATCACATGTTGGCGAAAAAGTTGGTTAAACGAAGTGACGTTAATATTGATAAGGATTTAAACTTCGCAAATGGCCGCAAATTGCATAAGATCCAAGTGGCTTTTTAGACAATTCCCCTCGAAGAAGTAAGAATTTCCTTCTTTGCCATCCACAAGCGAATATCGTATTCTTCGTCATAAAATACAACAATCATTTCCATACGGTTGCCGCATCGATCCGAACGTTTGCTCGTCGCTCTTTGCTCGCAATTTCCATCGGAACAACAAAATCGATAAACAGTTTGCTAAATTTAAACAAGCAATTCTTTATTGTTTAAAATAACAACAAAAGGAGCGAGGCTTCGTGTTTACATGTGATACGAAAGAGTAGCGGGATAAAAATATGGAATAACACTTTTTCTCTTATTTTCTCTTCCTCGTTCCTTCGTAGATACAACATGTTTTTCCTCTTTAATGTAAAAGTTTTCATTAAAAGCTAGGGAGAGAAAAGAAAAATCGAAAAAAAAAGTGTGTGTGTGTGTGTATGCGTTATGCCAAAAGAACGAACCTTTGTTTTCCGGTTAAGAGCTTATTCGTGTACGTAGGTATGTTAACATTAGATAAAAATTTTAAAAAATTATGGCGGCAGAGAATGGGAGAGCAACGACAAAAAAGAACGGGGAATCGGGGAATAAAGGGCGAGCAAAAAGCTTTAATGGAACTTTATATATTATTTTATAAATAAATACAATGTACGGTAATCGGAAGGAATTCCGTGCGCGCCCACGTTTTTTTTATTAATGGCTCCATCCCGTATTTATTCGCTAAAGGAAAAAGCTCGTAGCGTTTGAATTGCACGTGCGAAAATGTTGTTTAACGAACGATGACGTTAATTCGGGAATCGCTTTTCGTTTCAGATTGGAAGCCTGAAAGGGTACTACCTCTTCGAGCACAAACGCATCAACAAGCGGTCACTGGAAGCCAACGATTTCTATCACGAGTCGCTCACGTCGGAGCCGCAGGTGAGTGATTTTTTCTCTTTGCCCCATATTGTTGCTTATTACAATTCGCGAAATTGCGGTTTAATTAAGAATTCAATCGTAATTATCGACCAGGCGACAGTCTCTGATAACCGTTCCCGATTGATTGACGTTCATTTGATTAGTTCAAATTGGATTCGCGAATAATAAACGATCGGCTCGCAAATGGCGAATTAACAAAGGTGGTCCTCAAGAATGACGAAGCAATTTTCTGTTTTCTTCTTCCGCCTCCGTCCGGCGGTCGCCCTTGTTGAATGGAAAATTTAATTGAAATTTAAAGTTGAATTATTATCATGATTATTCATTCGCGCACCGACACGTATACGGTTGTTATTCTTTCATTCATTTCGTATTCATCGGACCGCCTATAGATACGTGCGGTTTTTTTTCTGTACGAGGCAACGATGATGAAAATTAATTCGCGACACCTTGTTTTCGTGTTGTTGTTGCTGTTTTTTTTTGCGCCCTCGTTCCCTAACAGAATGCAGAAATTGTTGCGAAGCACTCGATTAAAATTTCGCCATTATCGCGTCGTTCGACTTTCTTTTTTCTTTCATTTCGCTCGCGGAATTCGCAATGTGGACAGATGGAATTGAACGAATTCATAGTCGTGCAAAATTGTCCGACGCCTCGAATCGATTGTGGCCGCAATCTGAGCGCAACTTGTTCGACACTTTTAGTTTTAATTGTTATCGATTTCGCATTTCGCTCTATTTTCCCTCTTCCGTTTATTAATGGCGATACTTCGATCAATTCCCATATGTAAACAGTTTTCGACTCGCACGTTAACGAATCTAATCGGATTTCCTTTTTCTTTGTCCCCGTTAAATTGAACGATAATCCAATTATTATTAATGGCCCGCTCAATTCGTGCTTCTTCTTTCCACTGCACACGATTATATGTAATTGATTGCGGATATAATTGCAACATGTTCGATAATATGACACGATTACATGTTGCACTTTTTTCTTTGCGATTGGGCTTTAATTGCGATTTTTTGCCTGCCATATATATTCATCGGCTTCGGCTAAATTGAATGTACATAATATGGTAATTATGGAAGCGCCAGTTGTTTGAGGACGATTTGAATAAAATCCGAAATGCACGCGTTCCTTTAGGAATTTCGGGGCACGAAAATTAATTCCCCGTCGATATTAGAATAACATCGAGCAATAATACGTAAAACAACGTGAATCAATTCAATTCAAATGGAAATTTATGTTTATTCAACTACGGCTGGAAGTTTATTATTTCGATCCATAATTGATCCGAAAAGGGTCCTAGAAAAATGTCTTCGCTTAATATTTCATGAAATATTCACACGGCGCATCCACCAATTTTTGCTGTCGCTCCGATCGATTTCTATTTAATTCGTAATAAAATGGAAATTACTCGCTAAACAACGCTGAATAAATAAATAGCGGCCTGGTGAAACATCAATTTCGCCGCTTTTTTCCTCCCGTTTCAGTTAATATTTGCAATTTTTCTCCGCGCCGCAATGTTTTCCTTTATCGAAACCGCCACCCGTTGCTTTTATTTAATGCAAATAACAATTCCCATTTTTGTTTCTGTTTAATTATAATCATTTGGATGGTAACTGTTAACGATTGATGAAAAGGTTAGTAAATTACAATGAATTTCGGCGTTCGCAACCGATTTTTTGTTCTCGATTTATTTTGCAATCTATTTTAATTGCAATCATTTATTGCGAAACAAAAATGGGGGGGAAGATGGATTGAAAACAAGACGGGAATGAAAAGAACCGCAAACAAATACTATTTTATTTATCACGTGTAAAACGTATCCTTTTCCAAACAAAAAAATATTTGTTTTTTCCTTTGCTCTTCATTTCGTTCGCGTGGGCTTTAAACTGTTTAATTTTCAACAAGAATCGTTTATCACATTATCCCCAATAGTATAGAGAACCCTGTAGATTTTTCCGTTTGTTGCGTTCGCCACTCACACTCTTTGTTTTCGTTCATTTATTTTTATTCTTTTTTTCGCAACAAACTCCCACACAAACACGTATAAATTTTTATTTATTTAGAGCTTTCGTCAGCTTACCGCCGTTTTTGTGCCGGTTGTATCGGTCAGATCCCCCTCATTCAATATCCCTTTGTTTTTTTTTTCGTTTTTTTTCGCAATTTATTATATAACGTACGAGGGCAAAGAAATGGCAAAAAGAGCCGTTTTTTCCTTCTTTTCGCAGTGGTAGCAGTCGTTTTTCTCGTTTTGCAAAAATACAAAAAGCTTTTAAACGAAAGTTATACGTACGAACGGAATAGTTTCGCAAGAGGAACGAAATAATGAAAAAGCGAAGAGGAAAAAAAGATTGCTTGCAATTAAGTATTTTCGCGTCATACGTTGAATGCATAACGAGTTTGGGTATAAAGCACGAGCAACTGAACGAGTGAGTGTTGGGTTTTAAAACGAGCACGGAAACGAAAGAGTTTAAAAGAGAGCCATGTAAAATTATACTCTTTTGGACGAATTTGCAAACTTCAACTGGTAGCAGTTTCGCTCGTCATCAAATACGGCCCTGTATTTGTTATTACGCGGACTCTCAATGCCCACGCAATTAAGAACGGCGAGTGAAAGGGAGCGAAAGAAGCGGCGAATTGGACGAAAGAACTGTTTATGTTTATTATGCCGGAGTGGATGGCGAAAAAGTTTTCTCGCAAAAAAAAACAAACAAACTGCAAAGTTAATTGAACTAATTCACTGCAATTTGGATGGATACCGGTTAAAGCTCGTCCTTTTTTCTGCAAAGTGCGATCTTGCAAACTTCTCTCCACGCCGCACCACATATCGGATTACTTCATTAAAAATAAAGTTGCGCACGAGGCATCGTCGTCATGCGGCTTTGCAACAATTTGCGTTCTCCCGAAATTTAATTGAATCAATTTGCAAACCCACGCCAATAACGATTCCGTAAAGGAGAAGAAAAATGAAGGCAGATCGTCGACCTTTTTTATTCCGTATTTAATCGTGAAATCTCTTTAAAGTACATCAAACAGAAAGCGATTCTCCACGCGAATGAATTATAAATTACGTTTTATAACGAATCGTGGAATTATCGATATGGGCGGATAATTACGACGACGCTCTGACATCAATTTGTCATAATCATACCGACGTGAACATCGGATATAATCAAATATTTATGTTCTAACAATCGCAAGAAAGAATAACGACGAAGAGTTTCTATCGAAGAATAAATACGAATCGTTGGGCAGACGAAGAATTGAATTACGATAAACTGCGCCGATATCTACTTGACGCGGTACTTTCAGGCAAGACCCTGATAGAAAAATACACACTCCCGTGCGAAATAAGCGAACGTATGCAAATTCCCGCGACGAGTGGCGCTCAAGTGCGTTCGGCGTGCGGGAAAAATGCGGTCGAGTGGATGTACACGTGCTTGAAATCGAATTGAAATGGAAATTTGAGTTTTCTAATTAAACTTATATTAATTTCACTCCGTTCTCGTTCAACAATTTCCACAAAAAAAAAAACAGAGAAAACGAAAGGATTTTAACGAGCGGCACAAATTAACGCGAACGAAAATCCGGACCCGATCGCAATTCAATCGCGCCCGTTGCCAAAACGGAATCGATGCGAACGGGGAGCGAAGGAATGGAAAAGAAACGGGAAGAGAAGTGAATAAATCGCGATGCTCGAGAATGGAAGATCCGGGCCATTTAAACGTCTCCCGCAAACGTAATAAGGACCATCCACAACTGTCGGGACAGCAGAAATTCGCACGACGACAATAAAAACGGATGTGTCATCATCAGCAAATTTTCATCGTCATCGTCAGTAATAATAGCGGAGGTATGTGAAAGAGATTTACCATCGGAACGACAGGCAAAAGGACGAAAAGAGAAAAATGGGGACCGAAGACTTCTTTCTCTTAACGAATGCCCCTTCTAATGAAAGGAAGGCGAAGAAGAAGAAGTTGCTGCAGAATTTTCTCCTCTATAGCGATCGTTACTAGATTAAGGCTTTATTGTTCTCTTAAATCGCAAAGGATTTGACACGTTCGAATTTGCAATTGAATAATTTCCACAAACAGTCCTCGCTCGTGGCGTTTCCTCTGCAAGCGCGCCGATAAATCAAAAAGAGAGCTGACACACGGTTGATTCGATTTCAATTGGGAGCCGAATGAAAAGGGACAAAAGTAAGAGTCTCGACTGCTTCCTTCTCCTTTTTTTTGCCGTCCTCTGGTTTCCGTGTGAAGTTCGCAAAGAAAATGCATCGTTTATTTTGATCGCGTCGTTTTCTGTGAAAAGGTTGCACTACGTCTCTCCGTACGTTTTCCTCTTGAGAGATCAATAGTTAACGTTTGTTCGACCTCGTTCGAGAAAGGAACGAAAATAAAAAGGGAATAATTGTAAAAGAGCGCCGAAGATGAAGGAAACGTTGCTGTTAATGGAGGAAAACAGAAATAAAATTCACCGTTAAGTTGAATTAAGGACGCTCCTTCGTCTCTTCTTTCGCTTATCGAGTTGCACGTATTAACGTAGTACTTACACGTTATTACTTTAAACTTTTTACTCCGAATTAAACTTGCATCTAACTGCTTAGTTTCTGCATGCAACAGAGAGAGAGAGAGAGAGAGAGAAAGAGATGGTAACCTATAATTACAAGTACGTTTTTTTATGTGTACATCATGAAGTTAGTTAACAACCTCCGCGAAAAGTTACTTTAGATTTCATTTTAATCCACCGAAACGTGGACACGCGTATTTGTGGGCGAAAAAGAAAACCGAAGTATTCGAAAGTTGCGAGTTTCCAACCCCCGCAATGTGTTTCCCTTACTTACGCATTCTCCCATCGTCATCATTATTATTATTCGCGTTTGTTTTACCTGTGTTTTGTCGATGTCGTCGTCGTCGAGAGAACCGTAGGGAGAAGCAGGGAGAAAGAGAGAAAAGGGATTTGAGTGTGCAAAATCGACATTCAGCACGCGTAACCGCCATCCGATACAGTAAATTACCTTTAATCCGTTAATGCGGTGTAAACAGCGCGATATTCTTGTTATTCTTCCGTCCCTTTCTACCCCCTATATAGCCGATGGAAAATGAGGAACCGGCGGGCGGCGAGAAAGAAGAGGAAGAATAAACAGGGGGCGAAACAACAATAATATCCGTCATCGCAACGATGCTGATGGCGATGATAAAGAATCGGCTTCGACTAATGAAAGATAAATATTTGCGTTAGCGCCATTTCGACACGGATACCGCAATTTCTTTTTCCCTGGCTTTGCAATCCGCTCGCATACAAGTCGCAACGGTTTGTGCCGTTTCTCTTTGCTCTCTTCCGTTTCTTTCGATAAACTCAAGTTACGTTCCTCGTAATTTAAGCCGTTTTACGTTTATTTTACTCTCGCTCGCTCGCTCGCGCTTTATTCTCGTGCAGCTATTCTTGCGAACGCCGTGGAAAATATTAACGAAAATCGTGCCGCGATCGCGTCGCGTTAGGCTTAAATGGGAAATTTCATAAACCGTGGGGAGCGGCGACGAGTAGACGATGATGATGGCGAGGCCACGCCGTTTCACTGCGCGATTCGCAACCGTTTCCATTTATTATTACGATAAATATATAAGCCTCCCTAAATACGCTCGAGCACTAAATATTATTAATAATTAAGCAACATTTATTCAGAGCACAGTGGCAAATTTGCATTTAAATAATTTTAATTAAGATTTTCGCAATACTAGTAGTGGTAAAATGTGGTACGAGCGCCCCATCGCCGACGCCGCAACATCAACCTTCCGCGATATTACGCACGAGGCGATGGCGCTTAAGAGTGGCATTAGAGTCCCTCCGTCTTATTTGCAATCTTGCGCCGTTTAGAAAAGCGGGTTGCCCGTTATTTTTTGGACGTTACGGAACCGCAAGCCAACGACCCAAATGTACAAAGCCTCGACAACCCCAAAAGCGAATCCTCATTCAATATCTCTTCATGCTGAATGCGTAAACGAAAATGAATTACAAACAACGCGATCGACTGCTTTGCCTTTCGATTTTCTTTCGCTCTCGTCGTCGTCGTCGTCAGACTTTTCTCTTGCATGTTATCGAATAATTTTTATCCATAATGCTAATGGCATCAGCGACGAACGACGATTGATGCTGATGGATGTACTTTGCTCGCGTCTTAACGCAATCAAATCGATTAATTTTTCGTTTATCGTCGAACGCTTCTTATTCGTTGTTTATTTATTTACTTCTTGCCCTCAACGTCTCGTCTCGAGTTTTAAACATTGTTATCGTGAAGGCAGCAGAAACGGAGATCGAGGATAATGTGCGATGCGTCTGAAGGAAGGTTTTCTTTTATTCCCATTAGGAACGATAACAACAGCAACGAGATTGCGTTCGCGAGAGATTGAGTCTGCACGAGGTCTTTTTCTTCCACGTACCTCTTATTATTCGCGTACGAGTGTTATTATGGATACCGTAAAAAGAACAAGGGGGCGAACGTAATGCAATTTAATGCGAGATTCAATTTATAATCTCTCTTCGGATGTATAAACGTGTACGCGAAGGGCGAAAGCGGGGCAAAAAGCGAACGAAACGAACGTTGCAGCTTTAATCTTGGAAAATACGTTCGGCGAGGCACCATCACGGTGTTTTGCTCGGCAATAATATGCAACGGATCTTTAGTAACGAACGAGGAATTTGTTTGTGGAATAAATTAGTTTTGTGCCGCGCTCTCCGGTTAAAGCGTCTCGTTGTTCCGCGATATCCGCGCAATCATGTCAAGTGACGAAATTTTATGATTTTCATTGTACGTCCTTTAAAAAAAATACTTATTCCCTTCCCCGTTATTATTTTATGTGCCCTTACGGAATAATAAATTAGGGACCGCGTATCACGTATTGGAATTGCATTCAAGTTTTATATTTTCTTTCCTTCGAAATAGACGAAACTCTTCCCTCGTCTCGTTCATATGCAATCTTCGAAAAGAGGGCGAGAATGTGAACGAGAATCGGGCGAAAGTAAACTTCGAGAAGAAAATCCACACGCACTAATCCAATTGCGAAACGCGCGAATGCAAATCCGGGCTTTCCTCGTCTTCTTCTTCCTCTTCTCCAACGTAATCATCGTGCAGTTCTTCTTCTGCGTCTTCAAAGCGAAAGGATACGTAAACAGAGAGCGCGTGTTAAAGGCGAGAAATAAATAAGTAAACGCGCGATCGAGAAAGACTTGGAAACAAAACGAAAAGAGAAAAGGGCACAAACGGCCCCGTAGTCGATCTCGACTATTCAGCGTTTGCGGGCTGAATTTTTACGACCTTCGTCTTCGTGTCCTCGGACCATTCGTATTCCTCGCCGGCGTTCTTCGTCCCCGAGTTGTTGTCGATCTTGTTAAATCGTCGTACGATTTCTTTTGCGCCCTTTCTTTCGCACGATTTTTGCTTTCGTCGAAAAGAGGTGACCCACTTATTGCTCGCGTTCGCAAACAGGTACGAGCTGAAGAAGGAAAACGGTTTGCCAGAAAACAGGCATTAATGCAACAATGCTGTGCGCGCATGGAAATCGGATTTGGTTAAAAATAACGATTTGCATCGTCCTGTCGCTGTTCGATTGTAAAACGTACACAATTGCATATGCAAATCGAGATCAATAAATTAATTAAAAAGCGTACGAGGAAACGGCAACAATACGGCATTAATCTGTCGAAAGAACTGTAAGCGTTCGTGTAAATATCGGCTCTAATTAACTTTTGTTGGCTCTAGGTCAGCGACTTAATTAAAATATATCGTTTTTAACTAATAACAGCAGCAACAACAATGTTAATAATGATGACGGCGACGGTGGTGGTGATGGCGATGATGAGGAAATGCAAATTTTCCGCTACATTTCCTCGCCAGCACGCTCTCGCGTTTCCCTCTTTCTCTCCGACTTTTTTTTTTCGGAACTTTTCTGCAATTTTCTTTTCCCTTTTCCCACCGACCGCCGCCGTCCGTTTATTATGATTTTAAATTATGCAATTAGATTGGCATAATGAACATAAGCGAGCAAAGAGAACAGCAACGTTGTATTAAATTGTTGTTCGATAATTCGTTCTTCTTGTATTTTAATCGCACCTTTCGCACACGTCGCCCAACGGCGACAACGTCGGTAACAACGACAATAATAAGAACGACGTGGGGCGTACGATCGAATTAAGATACACATGCGAAGTGTATTAAATTAATTTATGCAAAGCGAATTCGTGTCGGCAGAGAGAATTTCTTCGCGTGTAATTTTATGGAAGTTTGTCGACCTCGCGAATCCCCAACAATCTTGACATCCAATTTCGCTGCGGATTGTTTATCGCATTCGGTGCGCGAAGGAATTACGCCTGGACAAGAGCGATTTTAAAGAGTTTGTGGAACGGATCGCGACGTTAAGCCGCGTTCATTTGATAATTGCAATAAATTCGTTCGCAATCGGTTGATAACAGAAAATAGCGAACGCGCGCAAAAATACAACGACGATGGCGAAAAAAAAAACGAATATAAAGGGCGAAAGCAACAACTCAAACAACAACAACAGCAGCAGGGGGAGGAACAAAAACAACGCAATTTTGGATTAACAGCACCATTGGCAATAATAAATGAGGACGTTTAGAAGAAATATGGAAGTGATGTTTGACATATACGGGCGGGAACAACGGCAAAAAAAAAATCGCGAAAGATGAAATGAAACCATTTATACGGCCGCCCATATAACAGGAAGAACGAACGGCAAAAAAACATGCAAAACGAAACTACGACCCACGTTCGTCTCTTCTATTTTTCGCTCCACAGACTGTTAATCAAGGAAAACGACGATGTTGATGATGGCGCATCGCGATAGATAGATGCAGATGAGGAACAAAAGCGGGGGCCCCATAAAAACGATGGACTTTATTTTTACCACCAATACACTGGCCTGGTTTCCTGCTGTCGCTGCTTGCATCCATTTCGCTTTTTTCTTTCTTCTTCGTAATTCTTGTTTTATTTTTCATAATTCTTGTTTATGCCTTTCATTTACGATCCACTTTGGCAAACTAAAAATTTTATCGTTTATTGGAATCAATGGCCCAATATGTGGATGGATGCGGCGAGTGATACCAGCTCTCGCTCTCTTCGCGTGCGAGGTGAACGGTACGAAAGAACAATCCTTTTATGACGTCCCTTTCGAATTACGAACCGGTCATTAAATTATTATTTTACGGTCAATAACATCTAAAACTCCCTCGCGTCACACGTAATTCTCTACCAAACGCTCATTATTTTCCACGTTATTAAACCGAATCGTCGTCGTCAATTAATAATCTATCTTTTACGTTTGCGTACCTACAGTTCAGCAAATTAGCATCGGTGTTAAGTTCTCGTTACCAACAACGCCACCTAATTATTCGACAACCTCGTACGTATTGCGATTATCGTACAATTTGCTAATACATCGCCATTTTACATGCACGTTTCCGGTAGACATTGTGTGCAATTTGCCTTAATGCACGTTCCCAGTTAATGGACGTATCTTGCGAATTACTAATTAGTTAACAATTAACCGGTATAAGTGCGTTTCAATTGAAACCTGTTTAAATCGGCATTTCGAATAGACAATTGGCTTAAGACCCTCACCTATTCAAAGAGGATTTATTAGATTTTAATTGTGGGAAACTGTTCTGTCCCTTAAATGTGGATTTCGTTAATAATCGATCGAAAAAGAAATTCGATTCGTTTAATTGCATTCGGCGCTATTACAGAAATAAATCAGTTGTAATCTGAGCAATTTATTGCTTCAAATTTAGATTAGATAGTGCGCTTAATTTGATATTCGTCAGGCGTCAAATAAACGCGAAGAGGCGACTTCTTTTTCTCTGTTTCAATTCGAAATTGCACGATTTTAACGACACTCGAGACAATATAATCGTCGTCCTTTACGTTTTGCTTCTTTTCTTCTTCTTTAATTTCTTCCATCGTCGTTTTACACTTTTTATTTCCATTTTTCATTGTTCGTTTCCGCTTATTTCCAACAGTCAAGTATAGTTTCGAGTAATTGTTGCATTTAATTAAGTCCATTTGATTGTGTTTTATTACTAGACTTTGTAATAAACTCACTTTATGAGCGAAATAATATAAGGGCGTTTATTTTTTCCGTGGGTCTCTTATTCTTCCACCTCGTTCTTATTCATTCCATCGTTTTCGATTTCGTTTTTTGCTGGAATCGTTTAATTGCAAAATAGGGGAGGCAAATTAGATTTGGATTCCTTGCATATTTCCATCGACAGTTGCTTTTTTCTTCGCCTCGTTACAAAACAATACGTTTTGTACGTTGCTCGTACTTGTTAAAACGCTTCCTCGCATTTACTTTCATTGTTAGCGCAATATTAATTGGTATGTAATTGTTGTTTGAAATATTAGCGATGGATGGAACTGCGAATGGGGAATGTTTGCGAGCACGCAATCCACGTCCACTCTTTAAATTCTAGAAAATGTGCAAAATATAATAATTTCGCCAATTCGCCAGCACTTTGGAGTAATCGACGACTTTCCTACAGCTTCACTCGCTAACCCATTGTTCGGCACCAAATTAACCTTTTGTTTGGTTTCCTATTAAAAGATGTACACTCCACTCGCCCGATGAAGTGCTTCGATAAGAGGCCAAACACTCTTTGTGAGACGAAATGAAAAAGAAATTCCATCGTCGTCGTTGCCATCGATCGCGAGAACCTCTACCAGCGAACCGTTTCTTTGGATTTATGCGATAAACCCTAACAATTTCCTCGTTCAGTTTTATACGGTTTGCATGTCGGTGTGTCGTTAAGAAAAAATTTTAAAACGTTCGTAATAGCGAAAGAATAAAAAGGTGGATGGAAAAAGTTATCTTAATGATAATTTAATTATTTGAAAAATTAATATTTACATCATAATGAAGAGGAGAGACTACGATCTCCTCGCGTACACGTTTTAATATTCCCTTTTTAAAAGGGGTAAATATTTGCAACAGTTTAATTAATTTTATTGCCGGCCATAAAGTTTATTGAGGAGGGATGGTAGCGAAAAAAAGTTGTATGATGATGATGATGATGAAGACAAAAGGAAACTGATGGGAAATAAAACGGTTTTTTTTTCGTCTGCTGGAACGCCACACGCGACCGTAGTGAATGAGAGGGAATAATAAACAAAAACGATGATAAAAATTTAAAAAGTGGAGTTTTTTTTGTTTGGGTTGAAACGTTAACGATAATAAAGTGACGAAGAATCGATGGTTATTCTTTATCGGTATATTTGCTTGTGGAAAACGGTGCGCGTAAATTTTCCGCACAATATGTGGGGGTACGATGATGATGGTGATGGTGACTATTGTTGTATATAGATGAAGTAGAAAATGAGAAAGTTTTGTGTCTAGTCAATGAGAAAGATTTCGCAGAAAATTCGGGCAGAAGAAAGTCGAAAGTTTTAAAGAGTCATTTATCATATGGAAATGTTTACACGGGTACAATAAGAAATTTGATGGGATAGAGGAACGAAACGAACCGAAACAGATAAAGAGAATGACGGAGAACGAAAAGGAAACTGTAGATCATTTTCCGCGTTTGTTATCAAACTGAATTACGACTTGAAGTGAATCGATTTCGGATAAAAATGAGTAACACGAGTAATTATTCGCATTCGCACTGCAAATTTAACAAAGCTCCCAAATAATGAGCTTTATGCAGCCCGTTTTTTATTTGCGATAATTCGTTTGTTCCCGCAATCATAATACCACGAGCGAAAATCTAAATTTATTTTAATGGGAATACATAAATGGCGCGCACTAAAGCTAAAATAATTGATAAACAGTAAACGCACGAAGCTTTTAATTATTGAACATGTTTTAATGATTTATATAAAAAAAAACAAAATTGGAATCGCAGAGAACGCAAATTGATTTTTGCATCGAATTAACAACAGAATTCGCTTAAATTCGTTATAAAAACACAAAACTAATCCCCCGTCATATGAAAATGCTATGAATTGTTTTTCTACTCTCATGAACCTCGTGTAAAATCAAAATTTGTCTGTGGGTGTGTGTGTGTTTCCATTGCCATAATTTTTTTGCATTATCAGCAATCTTTATTTTATTTGCATAAATATAATCGCGCCACTTCCACCTCTCTCTTTCATACGCATTTCCGCTCTTTTTCTTTTCATATAAATGTTAATGTGATGGAGGGTTCCCTCTCGCCCCTTTCTTCTTCTGCTTCTTCTTGTTGCGATTCCTCTTTAGATCCAACGACCAAGAAACGAAATAAAAGAAGTAGGTGATGGTACCACGAGAAAGGAACAAGAGCTAAAAGGAAAATATAAAAAAAATAGGAACGGAGATGGAGAGAAATGTCAACGAGATTTTCAGTGGTATAGGAGGGACACTTAGATAAAGCAATTTCCTTTTAAACGTACAGCTTCTGTTATGGTTTCCCTGTTCTTCTTTTTTCTTCCCTTCTTTGCAATAATAAGAGAAAAGGAAGTATAAGTGTAGGTGGAGGAGAGGAGTGTGATGGAAGAGTGGAAGGGACGGAGTGGCAAGGTTCCCATATATAAAATGACATTTCTCCCTTTTATATATATAAATATTATTATTGTATATATATATTTTTATCTACCCTTATACGTCATAATCGTATCCCATTCGAAATACAGGAAAATATATTAGATACATTACGTAAACTTTTTGATATTTATTATGTTCCATGTTGGTTATAATAATGGGTATGAAGAGAAAGGAACAAAAAAAAAGAGAAAAGAAAATAAGAAGATATGTCGAAAAGAAAAACACTCGAACGGAAATAGGAAGAGCACAATAAAATAAAATCAAAATACATTACTCAACACAATGAGAAAGATTGCGTACGTTTCACATTTACCCCGCAACGGTCGTATATTTTCCTATCCTAACCGATGTGCGATATTGGCCAAATAAGAAAGACCACCCCGGGTGCACCGTCACGAATTCCATCTTTTCTCCCGCAAAAACAAAACCCACCCATTTTTCAAACAAAAGAAAACGGCCATTAGCCATTAATTACATTAAAAGTAAAGCGCACCGTTGCAAGCGATTAATTAATTTATTTTAACTGCTGCATTCATATTTTATACGTACGCGAGGGAAATGAATTTTTCAATTCTATTTTATTTAATTTTCAACTATTTCGCCCTTTTAAGAAGAAGAATGAGGGCGGCAACTCGCGTGCAAAAAGAAATGGCCAACGACGAAGAGCGGCGCTTTTCATTTAATAATAAATGTTTATGACTTTTACGTTTTCGCCTCGTCTTCTCCTTTATAATTCAACGAGCAACGGCGGCAATAATTTTCTAAATAATTAGATACGTGCTTTAATTATCCGAAATGGACCGATGCACGCCGTAACGGCAGCAGGAAAAAATATCATTTTCGCCAATTCGCGAAATGGAAACAATATAATAATCGTGAGAGAGAGTGAGAGAGACGCAACTTTTCCATTTCTTCGCATTTTGTTCCTCCTACTTTATTCGCAATGCTATTGTTGCAAAATGTGTCGCGTCTCGTACGTTTTCGCAAACGATAATAATGATAAAGAGCGCGGGGGTTACATTAAAATCCTGCAAAGTGCTCGAAGGGAAGACGGACCGACCGAAGTGTACTCGACTAGCAAATGCCGAACAAAAGGGATGAAGTGGCAATTCGTCTCTACGAACACACTGAGCGTACGGCATTCCATTATTTTTCACTGACGTACTGTAATTTAAATCGCTCGGTATACTGCTCCAAATGGCAAAAAAAACACGGAAAATCAAGGGAACGGCAAATGGTTTAATAACTAATCGTCGGACGCAACGAAATTAGATATAAAATAGTTTTCGGGAATAGAAAGATATTTCGCTCGCAGTAAAAACCTCTTCTCCGCAAGTTTATCCCGTAGAACCGAAGAAATTCAATTAAAACTTGCCGCTCCCCCGTCTGCCCTCGCCTCGCGCCACGTTCACCTGGCCGGAATGTTTCGGGCGAGATTCTGCGGCATTTTATGTATTACAATTAGAAACACGATAGTAAAAGTAGATGGTTCGGTAAGATGAGGAAGCGTACGAGTTAAAGAAGGGACAAGGACGGAGATTATATGTTTTGCGTGCTAGTTTCTGCCATTTGGGATGAGGTTAAATTGGGGCGAAATGGTGGGACAAAGTTATTAGACGAGAGAGAGAGAGAGAGAGCGAGTAAATTACAAACTTCCATGAACCGACACCCTTGTGGTCAGAACTGTTTTAATGTGACTTTTGTGTTAATCTTCACGAAATCTAATTATTGTTAGACGATAGTTGTTCGGCTGGAGTTTGCGATCGTCGTAAACTCGAACGCCCAATCCATATCAGTTTTGATGTAATAATTACGTGTATCTATTTCTTGGGGCTAAAGTAAAAAGTGAATGTTTTGCATTATTATTTGAATGCTACGTGCATTTGAATATTTGGAATTATTAATTCCGTAAATGCGACACGATTAATTATGGATTTGAAACAATATTAATAATAAACATAACGAAGCATATTGTTTGAATAAATACGTCGCGGTGTTATTGTGATAATAACGATGATGATGATAACACAAACAATGGGAATAATAAATAAACGAGAGGCGCGGCGAAAGGTTGACGAAAAGCACGAATCGGAGGGCGACGCTGATGATGTTTGTGGGGTTGCGAAGAAGCGACAACTCATAATATATACACAACGTTCGAGAAGCGGAGCAAGTATGCGGCATAAATCGTCGAATGTCACCCGCACATATTTTCTATCTCGCTCCCCCTTTGCACGCTCCGACACTCTCCATTGTATTAGAATTTATACAAGAAATTTCCGAACTACCACCGCGGAAGAGGAAGAAGAAGCGAAGAAGAGCAACTTCTTAATTGTGATTTATTCCAATTTGTTACGCTTTGCACGTCCTCTTTTATTATCCTTCCCTCGATTCCATGAGTGGATATCGGCGATCGACCCAGAACGACCGCGCTCTTTTTTAGCGTTACATTTTTGCAATTATCGTTTTGCAACAGCAAAAACCCATCTTGCTCGTCGTCGTTCTTGTCGTACAACGATTTCGCTCCGATTTAAAAGCGCATCGTCGCATAAATCGGACTGACGGGGATTTAGACGGGATCTACGCTATTTTAATCCGAACGATACATTTGGACGTGTGCGAAATAGGACTTCCAACCCCCGGCCCACCCTCGACTAACTGTCTAATAGGGTAGGTAACAATAACATATAAGAGATACGACCGCAACCGCAATGTTGTCGTAGTTGTTCATTAATGGCTTTTTAATCAGTGCTAATAAATCTTAACGACAATAACAACAACAACAACAACCGAAAATGGCAAACGCGTTATCCCAATAATAACAACAACAACAGCAACGTTGGTTGTCCTATTTGTGCCATTAACACACCGAGCGTATTATTATTCGAATCGGTACACGCTTACACTTTGCGTCGATACAAATCGCACCGAAATCCGTTCCTCGTGCACTATTTGCAAAACCGAATTCGCCAACGCCGACGATTCCGGCGCACACATTCGATATCAAAACATCTCTGCCCTATTAGCGCGATCTCGATACGACCCGAATTTCGATGCAATTAATTGGGTCCACTTTCCAAATAATCATTTACGTATGGACAAATTTCGAAGCCGGCCAACCGATTGAGTGCGAAATTTTATTAGCGAGAACGGTTGAAATTTGCACCAGCCATCCCCTGTTTTTTGTTTAACCGAATTACGCTTTAAACTGTTCCTGTTCCTAATTAGCGAGCGTCGCGTCATACGCGAAGTTGCAAACATTTTCGAGTGCACAATCTTAGTCCCGGTATGGCGAAATATGAAACGCGTTTTTGGTGGATGCGCCGGGCGCAAGTGTTTCTCTACTCCTTCGCAACGTCGATGAAGTTTACAATTGCAAAACCGCCATTAGCTTTTCGCAAAATATCGTGTCGGAGTGCGGGAGGCGCGTGGGAAAACTCGATTTTCCGCCCCTAATCTCCCCATCGCCGAAATGGATGCATGCGAATTAGAATGTTCGTTATTTTGCGCGACACAATGTCCGCGTGCCATTCGTATCGTTTTATTATTATAGTTTTTTGAGTATTAGCGAAATGTGTGTGTGTGTTATGTGTGTTTGTATGCACATTGGATAAGGTTGACGCGGTTCGCCTAGTTTTCCCTCCGCTCGCAACCGAACCCGCTGTTTTTGCGGCTTAAATCCGTGTAATACCGTACTTACAACGCTGTCAAACGACTGTTTGTTTGCGTACGTCTGCGTTTAAACAAAGGCTCTCTCTCTCTCTCTCGCCTCTTCCACGATGACAATGAGGACGACGACGACGAAAATCGATACCAGCGAACGTACGTTTCCGAATAATTTGTCGCTTAACCGTTAATTTTTAATTATTTTTTTTTTATATATTTTTCTTTTGCTTAAATTCCGCACGAAATTATTTTCGGTCTGCTGTCCGTCTCCCGCGGGAGATCTCTCCGGAGCGAAATAATTCATAAAGATTTATTTCGGTTTGCGGATAATTCGATTAAAATCGGTTAGTCTTGTTGCTGTTGTTTATCGAATTTCCTCTCGCGCAATCTTCTTATTTGTTGCTCCACTTTCATGCTAATTCGTTTATCGATCAAAAAAGAAAAAATTGCGACTCTTCTTGTGCGACCGAGCAAATTTCTCACGACTCCGTTTGATGGAGTGCGGAAAAACCTTAAATAAATAATTACCGTTCGTGCCGTTGTTAATAATATTTTCCACAGTTTTCCTTTCTGCCTTCGTCCACCACATTCGCCCGTTAGATTGCGATAAGTTGATTAAACGTTCGGCAAGATTGACATTCGTATGCACGCGAGTTCGCATTACATTTTTCTCCCTCGCTCCGTTGCTATTGTGCTTTATATATTATCTGGGGCATTATAATTACGTTAAACGTTTGCGGAGGAAAATGGAAAATGGGGAGAAAAGAACGAGCGAACGTGCCGGAGGACGGGGCGAAGAAACATGAGAGGAAACTTCGTTTAATTTCGACGTTTACGATACGCCGCGAATAATTTATAATCTTAAAACACAAATAATAATAATGATCGCGGTGATGATGATGATGATAGCAGCTAAACAACGACAATAACGACGAAGAAAAAAAAGTGGAAAGAATTAAGTTACAAAACTCCTTCTTTCCGCTCGCTTTTATTTCCTCTTACCTTACATTTTGCGTACAATGTGTCGAGGACGAATTAACGATCGGCCGGGCAACACTACATTGTACTTCTTGCGCGAAAACCAAATGCAACCGCTCTCTGATCTATTCGCGATTCGTTTAATCGTCCCGTTGTTGCGTTTCGCAATCGCGAAAACATATAACGGCCTAGCACGCGATCGTTTCATAATTGCATTAGCGCGGTTAATTAAGTGAGGATGTGGCAAAGAAAAGGCGAAACGAGGGCAAAACAAACCGTTTCGCCACATGTTCTTTTATTAATGTTAATTGATGCGTATCACGTTTTATTTTCTTGCGAATCCTGCCACCTACTCGCACTACTTCCTCGCGGCGATGGTATGCGTGCCTCGAACATTAACCGACGATTTATTGCGGGACGTTAATTGTTAATAATAATTATTACATTTTAGCGAAATGATATGTGGTGGAAACGGGATCGAAGGCGAACCGGTGCGAAAGCGTGCAAAAGGATCGTTTCCATATCGGGCGATCGTTAATCCTCGCCGTAATTGCAAATGTTTTCATTATCGCCATTGTACCATTGTTCTGGCCCACTTTTGTTATTTAATATCATTCTCTTCGCAGTGCATTAGAACTAATTCCTCGTAGGTAACTCGCTAAAATATGTTGTTGTTGCTATTCGCGAACTGAAAAGCGATTGCAAAAAGACGCATTCGTTACGGGCGTTTGTTTCGTTGTAATCGTGCGAATAATGATGATAACGAGCGAAACGAAATGCTAGTAAACTTATGCACAAACAATAGCTTGAACGATGGACCTTATTTGTTAACCGTCACGAAGAACGGTCCCTGCCGAGCGGCTTTTTTTTTTGCTCCCTTTCTTCCATTTGTAATTTTCTTCCGACGCCTCTGGAACGATCCTCGCCAGGTTGTGACGATTACTACTCCGGCACAAATCTCTGGAAAATAACAAGCGACGAAACAGTCTTTTATTTGGTTAACAACATTCGAATCCCTTTGCTAATTCAACCGTGGCCAGTCGAGGAAAGTAAGAAACGGGACAATAACCGGTGTTAACGAAGGATAAGAAATATACAAGTTACGAATTGTTCTTGTGGTGGTAACACTGCTGCTAGCTAGTGCACCCGAGTGACGCAAGGACGTTAACACTTTTATTCCTTCAGGGAAACGTGAGTCGAATATCCCCGGTAACTGTGTGCGTCCTTTTGGGACCTTTGCCTTCTTCTTCCGGTTCTTTGGCTTTCAACATGAAAACTACTTAAAAGAAAAACACGAAAAATATTGCGTTTTCTATTTTAAATCCTTTAAGACTCCTCGCCATTCATTACGTCGATTAATTTCATCAGCTAATTGAATTATTATTAGTCTTCTGCTGGCCTTTTATAGCGATGGCAATTGGAGTGTATATGTCGCTCTAGAAGCTGCCGCCGATATTAACTTCGCTAATTGTTTGCTTTTTAGTTGAATTATCAGCTCAATAACGACGACGGGCGTAGGAAGTTTCCGTATTAAATCACATGCGATAGATCGTTATGGCCTAATTATAACCGCTCAATAATCGTCGTCGTCGTCTTGTTAATTAAGTGAATTGCCCTCTTTCGGAATCGATCTAACAATTAAAGCGGTCGTGCAATTAAGGTTAATTAAATGTGTGTAAAGGGTTCGATTTGTTTGCGAAATAGTTCGGTAACAATATAGCGATAACAACAAACGGGATCGAGAGTTTATTAAAAGCGTCGCTATCGGTTTCGCGCGAAACTTTCGCAATGGCACGCACGTTATTTCGTGGTTTTAGTGCGGCACAAAGATCGGTATCGTCTCCATTTAACATGCATAATAAAATATCGAGGGGCGAGGCGGTAAGATTGCCGGGCGAGATTTTTAACTAACTTTGCACTAGCGGCAACAGTAATCGATGGTCGTATTAGTATTTTCGATAAGAAGTGTGCGAGTCGAAAATCGCTCCAAATTATCGCAACAATAACTGGCAGCGATTTCGGGTCTCTCTAAACGCCGCCATCATCATCGCCATTATCGCTCCTCTCTTATAATATAAAGCACATTTCTGCAGTTTTATTATTCGCTCTCGCAGCGGAGTGTGTGCAGAAATGTGTGCGAGGGCGAACAATGCGAAAAGTAATCGCACATATTGGGCAAATGTGCGGTCGTTTAGAGGCAGCGAGGTCGTGGCATTCATTCATCCGCTTCTGTTTTTTGTTTTGTTTTCTTTTCTGGTCGTTCGTTTCATTATTTCGTTGTTGTAGCTGTAAATAAAAGCATTATAAACTCGTATTCGCGTACGTGTTGAATCTGCCACATGGGCGTACGATTATAATATGCAAATCGTTTTATTTTATTTGCACAGGCTCGCGCACATTTCGTACATTCGCATAAAACGAAGCAGATTTTTGTTGTTGTTGAAAGGGCGCGTTTACCAGTTTTTTTTTATAATAAAAAGATAAATTTCCCTCTGTCCCTGTGTACATATATCAAATATTGCGCGGTCGTATGGGACGCAGTAATAAACGTTCGAAAATAAACGTTGATCGCAACCGCTCGCTCTCGTTTTAATGACGCTAATGATGATGCTACATACATCTAATCAAATATTTATTAATGACGATAATATTAATTTCAATATTTGCGCAGAAATACGGCGAGCGAATGTAATATTACATTACGAATTGAAATTTCGCTAAACTCTCTACGCCCCGGCGCATCCACCAGAAACACGTATGCGTCTACGCGCAAAGGGTGGCGAAATCGAGTAGCTTTCTGTGTAATGTACACGATAAAAAGAATCAAACTGTGCACGATGCGAAACGTGGATAAATTGCGAGTAGTTTTTCAGCGGCGGCTTTTGTTTCATTCGGTCTCTTTTTGTCGGACGGGGAAACTAAAGACGTTAACTTTAGTGAAGAACTTTATCAAAATTTACAACGCATAAATAAATTATGTTACGGGCAATTTAACAGATTTTTCACCGCACAGACACACACACACACACACACACACACACGCACGCACGTGCACGGTTCTATCCGGCAGGCGAACGAAGAAGTGATGGGGATTATTGTAATTTATCGCCGTCATCAGCGTTTTGGAACGTTTTTATTATTTAGCCATACATCTCGATTATTGCTTACGTATCATTATCATTTTCCCTTTCGTTCAACACGAAATCCCATTCCATTCGTTGCTCGTTTAATTCTTCGGTTTGCCGCAAGAAATACAGGTATTAAGACTTTTAAAAGAGAATTGCATTACCGCCATTAAGCCACACAAACGGCCATCGTCCTAACGATAAATGCAATTTGCAATTATTTTTCATTTTCCATTCTCCAGTTTGCTAAATGCGAAATTGTTTTCCACGCCATCTGATTCAATCAACCATCGTGATAATTGCTTGCGATAATAATAAACAGGCCGAAGAAGCAATTTGCTTCTGAAACTCGTAACTCAGCTAAAAGTAGTTGAAATTTTCGATTGCGTTTAATCGACTAATTAAAAAGCGATTTTTGCAATAATTGCGACGTAATCGATCAATTAATTCGTATTTAATGTAATAACAGCAGCAGTAATAAAATCGTCCATTGAAAGAGAGAGAGACAGAGGAATCAATTTTTTAATAACAATTATTAGCGAATGAATCGATCGCTTGCAAAAAAAAACGGCGACCAGCTTTCATTTAGAGAAATGGGCAATACGGCTAGAATTTATTTATATAAGCGAAATGGTTCAAAATTATTCAATAATCAGTTTAAAATTTAGTCGACCGCAAAAACACGACGAACTGTTGCAAAACGGCTTTTATTTATGCTTCGCAACAACGGCAACGAAAAAATCGGAACTATAACAACAATAAAAGCGATTTGGCACGGTTTATTGGATATTTGCAAATTTGTTTCCATCGTCTACCCCTAAAAAGAAGTAGAAGCAACAAACCCAAACAAATTATTAATTACGTGTTATTGTTGTTGTACCTGTTCAAAGAATTCGCACATGAAACGCGTGGAATTTGTTTAGTTGATGCAAAAATTCGGAAAAACTAATAATAAACAGCGAGAGAGAGAGAGAGAGAGAGAGAGGAGAAAAGCAGGAGCAAATTGAGATGAAAGGAAATGAAATTGTGTCACAACACAACACAAACACCATCGCGAAGCGTATTACGTAGGTGTGTAGTGCGGCCGTTGTATTGATTAACCGCATTTGCAATTAGTAGCGATTGTTCTCCGTATAAATTAAATTCATTATATGGCTTCTGTTAGATTGTTCGTCTAAATTCTACCCTCTTTCGCCGTCTGCTACATTTTTCTCTTATTATTTTTCTTTCGTTTCCTCTTGGTTACCGTATAATTTAATTATGAAAGCGACGTGGAGCAAAAAGGAAATCGCAAACGGGGGAGGTGGAGAGAGACTGAACTGGGTGGGAAACTCGTGAAAATTCATGAACGGCAAAAGCGAGAAGTACTAAATGGCACATCGTCATCATCTATATGGATTCGATTGTAGACGAGCGAACGTTTTCTAAAACAACCGCCGTTCAATTAAATGCTTTAACATTTTCTACGCACGATAACGAGAGGGATTTTTTTTTACAGAAAAGTTATGTTATTCTTAGGGATGAATGCGATTTAATAACGATTAGTTTTACGCTTTTAATTTTTGTTTTGGCCCACATTTCCATCATCCGCACAATATGGATAATAAGTTGTTCCCGACAGCTACCCAAAGGAGGAAAAAGAAAAAGAAAGTGGCAAAAGCGTTCACACCGTGAAGATCCATTAACAAATTAAAGAAAAATAATGATAATAGAGGCGAGAGGAATTCGAAAGGAAGGGGGAAAAAGTGATGTAAAGTAACGAGATCGTGACATAATTAATTATTAACAAAGTTTTGAGTTAGTTAATCATTTTTAGGTGACGTTTTAATGAATATAAATTAATGATATTATTTTACCTATGAAAACGTACCCACTTCTTGCTGCTGGTTAATTCTTGTAAAGTACTACTCGTCAGTCAGTCAGCCAGCCTCGCGCAGAAAGTTAGTCAAATTGGATTAAATTTTCCCATAAATCCATGAACAACGTAAATTTTTAATTAGTTAATTAAATTATTTCCCTATCATTTGTTTATTAAGACTTTTAAAAAATCGATGTGGGCGTTTAGGACGGAAGGCTGAAGGAGGAGGGACGAAGTTAAGTCTTATCAGAAAGCAGCGAGTTAATTAAATTTAATTAAGGAAATCGCGAACGATTAGAAAACGGCAGAAGACGGGGACAAAAAGGAATTAATGCAGCGAGAGAGAGAGAGAGAGAGAGAAGAATCTGTCGTAAGTTTGTGTGGCCGCTGATGATAATAATTAAAAGAAGTAAAAAGTGGAAGAAGCCGATGAAAATCGCTCGCAGAGAGTTGCGTTCAAAGGGAAATTATCTTCGCGTTGTTTTTTCCTTGCCTCTCTTATCTCGCTTCTTTCTTTCGCCCTGTAGAACAATCTACCTCTTAAAGAAGTTCTAACACTGCCATTAAATGAAATTAACGTCAACTTATTTTCATCTTTCGACGAATCCCCAACGCACACAACACATTATTAATTATCGCCAACACACAATATTGACGTTACCCCTTTATTCGCCTAATAATTATAATCGTTTTGTTTGTACGCTTAGAATATTGCCGTAACCGCATTAAAGGGCCAACAAACTTGTGTGTACCACCGCCAACGTCTCTCCATGCTCGCGTATACAAAGGAAGCGACTCTCTCAGTTTTCGGAGGTTAATATTGTAATCGTAGTTAGTTCGTAATAGTGCATTGTTGTAATTGGGCGTTCAACAGTTTAACAATTTTCCCATTGTGTTATTACACATCTATAGGAAGTGCTACATTACCACCACTGCCAACCGTTATTACCGAAACTAGTGCTCGTAGCTAATTTGAACGACGTTAAAATTTCGTTCACTTCCCGTCTAAACAATTCAAACCGCACAAAATACACACATACGCTCGTTGGATTACGACGATTTACTTTAGAAATTGCAAGAATTTCCATCGCCGAAACCTAATAAACCGTTCGCTTTTATCGGCACTTTCTTTTTTCAAGAAAATCGCACAAACTAAATCGCAACAGGAAAGCGGACGTAACGATCTTTAATTAGCGTCTAATCGAATGTAATCATTCGATTTTGCCAATTAAATCCTCTTACGGTCTCCATCTGTTTTTGGTGGATGCGCCGCGACTCGCCATAAATAATTCCTTGAGGTGACTAACTGTGGAAAGAAACTTTAGGGATCGATTAATTAGCGTTCAAATATGAGTTTTACATTGAGATTCATTCATATTTCAAGAAAATAAATCGCCAAAGAAAAGCGGACGTAACGATCTTTAATTAACGTCTAATCGAATCTAATCACTCGATATTGTCAATTAAATTCTCTACCTAATATTTTTTGTGGATGCCCCGCTACTCGCCATCAATAATTCCGCGAATACAATGAATGCGGCGAAGGGAACTTAACGGGCAACTTTCCGTGGTTGCTCCTTAAGCAACAACAACTGTTAAAACTGCCGCAACTATTGAAGTTACATTTTAACGTTATATAAAATTCTCATGAACTTCTTAACTGTTACTCATTTAAAATTTATACGTCATTAAAAGGCGTTCCCTACGATAAAAATCGTCTTCTCCTCTTCGTTCTTCTTGCCACGGCTCCATCTTTCTCTCGCGCCCGTGCCTAATGTTCATTCTTTCCGACGAATTTGAATTTAAGCGAGACCATCGCAAATTGTAATTTATGTGATCGACCGTCGTAGTCGGTACGTACAATGTTACGGGGAAGTTCGCGGAATTTTCGATTTAAGACACAAAAATCCTATTAGAAATTGTTTGATATCGATAAACGAGCGTGTGATAGAGATAGTAGTTTCCGTTTTAAGGTCGAAATTTGCATGCGAAATTGCACGCTTTCGATCCAACACTTTTGATCATTTTAATGTCATCTAACGATAACGCTTCGTATCGTTCGCATATCGCATAGAATTTCCATTATCATTAGACGTTTGCTACCAACGAAATCGTCATCATCGTCATCAATGCCGTCGTCCTTATCAAACTGTTTTGCCAACATACAAATGTTATTAGGTTTATCGATTTTGCCAGCTATCAAAGCGCAAAAACGAGAGCGACAATGGGGGACCGTGTGGGGGAGGTAGAAAGGACGGATAGATAGATAGATAGCGAGGGAGGAAAAAGATAGATGAAAGCGAATAATTAACTTCCGTTTAATCTCGTCGCAAAGGCATTTGCATTCGCAAACGAATGCGAGCGAGTGAATTAAAAAGGATTTATGCGACGATATTGGGCCATTCGGCGTCTTTCGCTCAGCGTTATTTCGCCGTTTGCTATTCCACGGTCTCCCCGCTCGCCCTTACGGATGTATTTACGACGTAGACTTGTATCGTTCGGTTTATAAAAATTTATGGCAACCGTTCGCTTCCACCCTGTATATATAGTTCTTTCTTTCGTAGACAAAGAGATGTTAACAGCCATAATAACAATAATGATAACCGTTTGAAATGTATATTATTTGCGGGCGAGGATGTTTAACAAGTCAAAAGACTTTTGTGTATACGCGCGGATATACATGTATTATTATTGCGGAGATAATAACGAGATAAAAAGGGATGGAATGGGGCGAAGAATAAGATCAAAAGCCCGAACGTAAATTGAGACAATTTATAGAGCGAAATGAAGACGATTCCCATCCACCATCATCGTCATCGTCTTACATACATTTTTCCATCTCGAACTCCTCCTCCGGCCTTTTCGTTTTTGCAATTTTGCTTAACGAGGACTATTTCGACCGTGTGCGAAATTCGTCATAATTTTTAATTCGTTCCGTTTGCGTTAAAACAGCACAATGTGTTGGAAATTCGTTTTGTGCGGAATTTAATGAGAGTAAATTGCGGTTCCTTTAGTATTATCATCATCATCATCATCATCTTTTTTATTATTATTGTTATATGAAAATATTTTCCAGCGTTCCCTTTTTAATAGTTTTAATCGCGACTCTTGCGTCTCGCGCGCGCACGTTGCGAATTTATTTCGTCGGCGACTGTCATAAACCGGCGAGAAATATTGCGTTGTTTAAGGTACAATTTCTCGGGAATGTAAAATAACAATTCCAACATTAATTCTCTGCATGTTGTTCGCTGTTGTTGTTCGTACGTATTAAGTTAATGGAATTACTTTGTTCCAAGGCGGTCGGCCCTCGGATAATTTATGTAAATCGCATTTTTCCTCATCGACAATTAATGATGGGAAACTCGACGACAAGAAGGAAAACGAAAAGAAAAAGATCGATCGCTCGTACGCGCTGCCGTTTTGAGTCGGGTCTTTCGCTCGATTATTTCGCACGTTCGATTAGAAGCAGCTGCCTTTCCCCCGTATTGATCATAATCGCAAGCCGCGCGGCGATAGTGCGTTCCAATCGCAGTAAAATACACTGATTACATTCAGCACTCGACGGTTTCATAATCAATCTTATTCGAAAGTTGAACGGGGTTTAATTGACATTCCGTCTTCGTGTCGAAGTTTGTTGTTCGCGCAAAGTTACCGCGAGGATGGGACGAAGCGAGAGACGAGCGGATTATGTTATTAATTAATTATCACGGACTTTCTCCGTATCGTTCGCATCCACTCGTATCTCCCCTAATGTTACTAGCGATTTGTCCTTTCGGTGCCGTATCGATTTAACCTCGCGCTCGCTCCATGCAGATTGCGAAGATTATCGAATGCGATATTGGCATCGATTCGCCCGCTAATTGCGATTTAAGTGAACGCGCGAACATTGCCGCAATCGTCTCTTCATCGCCGCTTAATTAAGCGCCGCCGAAAGTTATCGCGTGATTATCGAGAGATTCTTTTTCCCTCGTTTTTTTTTTTTAATCCCATTTAAATATTTATCGGTGTCGTCGTTGTTCGCATCGACTTTTCCTCGCTTTCTCGCCTTATCGCACCTTTTTTTTTCCTTCGCCTTCTCGCTTTCCATTTCTGGCCGCGTGTCTCCTCACGCGACTACTTTAAACGGCATAAATATTTAATGCTCTTTACAATTTTTTCCCATTAATAGTAAGTAGATGGTATTAGATGGATAGGTAGATGCGATGATTTCAAATGGAAATCCGAATGAAAAAATAATCGATTTCGCATTACGTTATTCTTCTATCACTTCCGCCCGCCCATTCGCAGGTCTTCTTCTCGATTCGCCTTTCCTTTCGCATTTATCAATAATAATTTATAACGTTCGAGAGTCAAAAAGTGGAAGGATTATTACAATTGCGATTTTATGGCCCTAATAATTCGATCGGCGATGGATGGAAATTACTTTGCTCGCGAGCTGAAAAACGAA
The DNA here is from genome assembly GCA_963695495.1 of Hololepta plana. Taxonomy (NCBI): domain Eukaryota; kingdom Metazoa; phylum Arthropoda; class Insecta; order Coleoptera; family Histeridae; genus Hololepta; species Hololepta plana. The sequence continues at coordinate 4,862,117 of OY968839.1, forward strand.
AAACAAATCGCCACTTCTAATAATAATAGTTTTATTGGCGATTCGAATTTAATGGATCTCGCAATTTATGCGAATCCCGAGCTTTTGTAGGTGACAGGGCGAAAGGGAGCGAGAGAGAGAGAGAGAGAGAGAGAGAGTGAACAATCGCCGACGATATATGAATATTAAGATGTCGCGAAGACTCTTCGCCATTTATCCCGACACGTACCATCTCTACGACTTTCAATTCTCTCTGATTCATCAATTAACCCGCACCGTGTATTTATCAAATAGAACGACCGAATTGCCTTTTAGCCAAAGAGCAAGAAAATCTTCGTCTTCCTCGTCCATTGCGTTTAAAATTAAACGGTAGATTCCTTCGCAGTCACCACCGTGCGTTTCCTTAAAAAGAAGCAAGTTGCTTCAGTTATTTTGTTTTCCATCGAGTAGAAAGTCCGTCTTTTTGCCCAAAAGGACGTATTAGATAGCGTTATTATCAGACGTTTTCCACTTGGAAGACATCGAATGAACGGCGGCGCGGGAACGTTTCGAGGTTCACGGTTTGTGTTCCGCGGAGTTGATGATGATGAAGAAGAAGCGGCCGGTTTTGTTCGTTACTTACTACTCGAAGAAACCTCTTAATCCGTACGCTTCGGAAACTTTCTCGCGAGCGAAATAATACTTATTAACTTTCCACGAGGTTCCTTTAAATCTTCGCACTAGTTTTCTATTTGCTGCCTAATTCGCATCAAAACAGTTTGTAATCATACAATGGCAATTGATATACGCGAAAGCCTTTGTTTCCCATCGCGTTTCGCGATACTATTGCCACGTATCGCATGAAAACAACTGGCTTCTAATCCGCGACGTGCCAATTAAAAAGTTACGCTCAAATTGGCATGAGACAATGCGATTTCGATGGACTCGATTGGATTGCGAACAAAACAAAAATCGCTTGCGAGAGGCGAAAGGCAAAGGAAAAAGTTGAATGTGATTCGAGTAACGGTTCGTTTAGGACACGGTTAAAACGGCATTAATTTGCCAACTAATTATCTCCATGTATTATTATTCGCGGTTTTAACTCGCCAACTTCCATCGCGAGTTCGCCTGCGATTTTACGAGCCGCAGTTGCGTTGTTAACGAAACGGCACGCGAATTTATACGGCGACGCGCTCGTTGTTCGGTTTGCAAACCAGAAAAAAAAAATTAAAACAAAATTCCGTTCGCTTTTGCAATGGGTATTTAATAATTTAATTCGCCTCGCAGAACAATTGTAACGCGGCGTGTTGGTGGAAACGGGAGCGCGAATGCGAGCGAACCGAACGATTATAGAAAGAGAGATTTTTGCAATTAAATTTGCGAACGTAAACATAAATAATTCACTCTCTCTCTCTCTCTCTCTCTCTCTCTCTCTCGCACACTCTCATTCCGCAACGATATGCCTAATTTAATAGAAACAACGTAATAAATATTTTTGCAAATTTTTCGCTCGACGGTTAAAACCAATTTTGCATTTCCGATGCGGATCGTTAATTTGGCTAATTGAATTGCACGGTGTTATCATATTTTTGTTAAGGCCCACATCGTTTCTTTTCGCTTTATCATTAAACTTCAGCGTTTTCGCAATCGTTTTCCCAATCGTCTTCTGCGCGACCCTAAAACGTTTATACCCGGCGCTGGAATATTTTTCTTTTGGGCATAACGAAATACCCGTCTCTCCTGGCGTGTGTGTTGTATAGATAAACATCCCAAAACAAATAGAAATTATACGTGAATGGTGATGATGATGATGATGGCGATGGTTTTAGTTTAAATTTTACGTTTGAATATGTAAATAGGAAAACCGTCGGCTGATGATGATGTGCAGAGATGTGTAAATTTGCGTGCCATTGGGACACGAGGTCTCTCTTCGTCGTCGTGTCTCTCTTCCTCGGTCAATATATCACAAACACATCCAACCGGAGTTGCCCAGTAAACCGGTTATGCAAAATGACGGGCTAAATTTGTATACGAACATCCAACTGTGTATCCTCTCTCTCTCTCTCTCTCTCTCTCTCTCTAACTCTCTCTGTGTGTGTGTACTTGTATTCCTAAAATATTCCCTGCGTTCAAAGTTCTCCAGGAATATCCGTATAATATACAAACAGAACAACCACAAGCAAGCATCCAACCGAACGCAACCGACGTACGGATCACAGTCAACCTGTTTCACATCAATCGCAATTCGCACAACTATCTCGTGCGATTTCTTTAAATTTCGCTAAGCACCCCGCCAGTTTGCGCGTGCGAGTTTGCCGATTGGAAAATCGTCGGGAAATTATTGGAGAAAGAACGGTTCGTAAATAAGATGCAAATTGATTAACTAGCAACTTCCGGGTAATATTCGCACATAAATTTTCATACTGAATTCACCTCGTGCGTCTGAAAGTTTATAATGTTGAAAAGGTGAACGATATGAACTAGAAAATTGATCGTTGCCGCCAGACATTTAATTGATAGAGATGCTCGCAAAAAAAATTCTTAAAATTCTCTACTTTTGCATTTTTGCACAAATTGAGTAGCTAAACTTTTTTTGTTTGATAGACGATTGAGAGGAAATTTTAAACCGACGTTAAGAAATCAGATGGCATCTGGCGTGTAAATGGAATATAAATGGCGAATAAATAAAAGTGTGGCGAATATAAAACTAAAAGTGCGACGATATTTGCGAGTTGGTCCATCATAAAATGGAACGTGAAACGTATTTACCGGTATCGCATTACGTTTACACTTCGCACCCCCTTTGGTACGATTCTTCGCTCCCCGTTTTCACTTATTTGCTTCCTTCTTGTTGCCTCCCGGTCCAATCCGACATTCAGCTGCTCTTGATAAGTGATAGATACCGAAGTAGTAGTGGTAGTAGAGTATTGCCAGCGGCGATAGTCGTCGCAAAGCATTCCATCTTCTTTTCCTATTTTCGCACGGTCTTCCCGTCCTCCACTGGGAAAATGAAAATATATAATAAAACCGTAAGAAAAAGGGACGGATATAACGGATGGGAGTCGGCTAGCGGGAGCGAAAAAGTGGCACGAGGACGAAAACAAGATGTGGATTGGATGAGGATGGGCAAAGGAAAAAGTGAAGAGAAAAAGGAAAACATTATATACGTAGTAAATTGAATTGTGGACGTCAATTTAACCCGTTTATCCATCTTTATTTTACTTCCTTTACACGTTCATCCGAACATAAAGAATACGAAATGAATGAAATGAAATAAAATGGGGCCGAGCGAGAAAATATGAGAGAGAGAGAGAGAGGGAAACATGTGGATAAGAAGGAAGAAGTCGAGGGAAACGTTGATATTATTTTCGCCCGAAAGAAGTAAGAGGAAAAGGGAAACTTATACGTACGCTGCAGCTAAAGTACTTCCTCAAAACAAAAGGAAGTAAAAGATGAAAGGAACAAAACGAATCGTTTGTTTATGATTTGGCATTTCTTTGCTAAATGAAATTTGCGATTCACCCTGTATGTGTTCGCGAAGAAAGCAAATTAAATTTAAAAGATTTCCTCCTCTCCTGCGAGATGTTTTCTCTTCTTTCGATTACCGTTCCCTGTTCAATATGACGCGATAGGGATAGGGTCTTTCCGCATCTTGATCGAAGGATACTCAAACAGGAAATCCCATCAAATCGAAAATCCATCATCAATTCTAAAATCAAGACAACATTTTACTTTTCGTGCAAAACCAAAGAGGGAAACTTACACTTTCATCTTTAAATTAAAGCGTCGCCTTATCTTCATTTTCCTTTAAGAGGCAAATTAAGTCTTTAACGAATCCGTTAATCTCCTCTCTCTCTCTCTCGCTTTTGGTTAGTGGCCACTTTAATCATCATCGACGGTTTTCTTTTTTACGGTCCGTTTATTAAACGCGAAAGACCGTAGTTAGAGGAGTTATTATTTAGACGTCGCCGTTAAATCCTTTGGGGGATTTCTTAAGAGTATTTACTGGGCTGCGTAAATTAAATAAGTGACTCTTTATAATTATCAAAAACTGATTAAAGCGAAGTCATCGAATTAAATTAGCACAATCGATTCATACTGAGGAAACCTGCCTAAAGATCGGTCATCATCATCATCAATGTTTCTCTTTTTCCACTTTCTATCGTGCCTCTGTTAATTAAAAGACATTGTATGCCGGAGGAGCGATTAAAAACAAGAAAACATAATTCCACATTTTAAAAGGCGCTCGTTTAGTGCGACGACATAAAAGGCACTTTTTCACTCGATAAAAACGTCCCCGTTGAAACGACGCGAGCGAGAAAAAAAAACGAAGCGTTGGTGCCGTTGTTTCGCGTGTCTTCTTCAAATTATGACAACTTTTAATGCGATTTTCCTCTGCCGTCGAAAAATTGTTCGCTACGACAAATTGTAACATTGACGTCGTTTATTTATTATTTAACGGCGCTTCAGAGGAAAGTCGGCCCCATTTAAATATTCAAAACGGTGCACTCTATTAGTTAATGTAAATGCGATTTTTTTGCGCTTAAATTAAAGTACGGAGCGCATAAAACAATAACAACAATCGTATTTTAAAAGCAGACGAATCCCTAGCGGGCACGCGTGTGTGCATAGAACAAGCTATATTATTATTACGCGGAGTTTCGCTCTGCCTCCGCCGGGGACCTTCGTTTCTAGTTAAAGAATAACGGAGCGATCGTTCGTTCGTTCGGTTTTCCCGCACTGGGTCAACTAATCCCACCGACTCGCCCGGACTTTTGCCTCCTCGGCAAGCAATTCCCCTCAACTTCAACCTACTTTAATAACTTTATTCAAGTTAAGCAAGTTGACAAGGCGCTCACGTTATATATATATTACATGTACCTCGATTTATTCTCTCTCTCTCTCTCTCTCTCTCTCTCTCTAGTTTTCCTCTCCAACTCGCCGTTAAAGTTTGATATTGAATGGGAATTATGTTGCATTCGCGGCGAGGCAAAAAGCGAGACTGGCAGCGGCGACAGAGTTGATCGGAAATAGGAAAAAACTTCGCGCATAATTATCGCGAACTTTTCTAATAACGATCGCGGCAAAAGTTTCCATTCATCCTCTTAGACTCGAAACATGCTTCCATTATCATCGCTAACGATGCCACATTATTATTTCCGCGATAATAATTGGACTCGAATTGTTTTTATTTTTTCTCGACACCGCCGCAAGAAACGCGCCCGGTTAATTAAATATTGGCCGGAGACCGGAGGAGGAAATATCCTCAACGAGTTTAGTTGCGTTCGTGAAGCTTCTTTTGATTCGTTTTCTCCGGTAGATTGCGAGAGGGCGAAAGCGAACCGGCTCGCGAGTAAACGTGATCGTTTCCAATAAGTCGCATTTTTATTTATAAGGCATCTCGCCGTATAATGTTCGGCTCTTCGAGTGCCACCGTCGACTGCGTTCTTTTATTCCCTACTAATAAAACATACATCTTGATCCGCCCTCAAACGCTCTAAGGGACTGCGAGGGGATTTTAATAATGAGAAGCGATTGTAGGCGAAAATGTTTTGCGATTTCGCATGTAAATCCCTTACGATTTTATTTATATACGGAATTGATTTATCCTCGCAACCGTTCGCGTAGGTTACGCAAAACGAATGAACCGTGTAAAGTGCGGAGCAACAATCCAACAACAACGACAACAACAACAACAACGGTTGCTTTTCAATCAATTATACACGAATTCCTCGCGCCGATTCATGATTTATTAAATTTTATTATCATACGGCGCGAACCGTGGAGGATTTATCGCCGAATTAAGCGTCGAAACGAAGAAGTTTTTTGTGGTGGATGCGCCGGGGCCGCACGACTACGAAACCAAAGCGATTTATTTCGGACCCGCGATTTGTTTATTGATTAACTCCGGGACTCGTTCGCATAATCATTAACGGTATCTTCGTTTTGCTCGACACAATGGTGTAATAAATCGTTTGCAACGAACTTGAGGGCAACAGTCGTCCACATTCGAGCATCCGGTCAACTAGCGAACGATCTTAAAAGCACTCAAACGTCGGGAGTAAACAAAACCATTAATATCGCAATCGTCATCGTGCTCATTAAACGACCAAAACGAGAAGAATAATCATGGGAAGTCTGACTGACTGACTGACTGGCGGCTTTTGCCTTATTGTCCACGATATCAATCTCGTACCGGAGGAAGAGACGCGAAATGACCGTGCGAGTGCGTTGAGTTAAGTGGATGAGGATAGATAACAGTAAGAGGAAAAGGGGAAAGTGGCGAAAGGAAACGGGTTGGTAAAGTGGAAAGGAAAGAAAAAATCCCCGTAATTTCTCTTACTTAATGCGAATATTTTTTCTCTTCGCCTGCGCCGCTTTCCCTGTCCTCCCGACGAGCGAATTAATGGCGGGACATCATCCCGAAATAATAAATACATTAGACATTATTCATCAGACGCAAATTTTTCCTTTTTCTTCTTTCAGCGCAATTTTTTTTACGAAAACTCTTCACTTTCGAAATTGAATTTGTTCCCCCGTTTAAAGGCTCGTTAATTCATTGGCGATTTGGTCTCGATTAAAAAATAAACTCTTAAAAGATCGTTTGAAGGAAGAAAAGTGCACTGTTTGTGTTAAGTGTTAAGAGTCGAAGGGAGACAATTCGTTGCGGCCCTCGCTTTATTTCTTCGAGTCCCTTATAACGTTTGTGCATTAATCTAATGAATTCACTTAATTACTGAAAAGGTAAATTGTGCAAATAATTTACGAACACATTGATTCGCAAATGTTTGTCCATTATAATGATTAAACGGCAACGGAATCCTCCCGCGTGCCTTTCCAGCGGTTTTCCGATGGACATACTTTTCCGAGGATGATAAAATTAACGAATATTTGCACGGGCACGAAACGAAACCGCACAAAAGGGGGAACCAGGTTAACGTACACCGTTTGCAAGGAGATACGGTCGCTACAAAAAATCTGTAGGCCATAAAATGTTAATTAAAATTAGAGCGTTTTAAACGTCGCAAATAAAACGTGCAATTGCCCGTTCTTTCCCCATTTTGTTCGTTCTCCGCGTTGTTGTTGTCCCTTTTTTTTCAAATATTTTCTCTCGGCGACGGGAAAGTAATAAATTGAACAGAATTTCGTCCTCGTAATGCAACGAAGAATCGTTTTCCTCGCGTATGCACGAGCTTGAATATGAATTTTAATCGAGCGCAAAAATGCGCCAAAAAGCTGCAGACGCGGATTAATCGAATTCGTAAATAAAGTAACGGCGTACGTGCCGTTATCATTATCGCGGTACCTTGCAATGTCATCATCATCGGCATCAACGTCGATAATAAAATCATCATATGCTCGAGTGTGTCACGGATTAAATTAACTCTGTCCCATTTAAAGTGCGACACGTTGAAGCGTTTTTTTTCGCTCCTGCTCCTGCTTGCTGTCAGTTATCCCATTGCGAATTGATAATGATCGCAATAACAATAGCAATTGCGACCCACGCTTCTGCAATCGTTATTCGCCGATAATCGATTATTTCATTTTTTTTTAAATTAAATCAATTATAAATTAATTAATCAAGTGCGAGCGATTCGAACGCACTATTTTATATTTATCTCCATCGATTGATTTATTGTCATTATGATAATTCTTCGGCGTTAACAATTACCGGCCGTAATTGCACGCCCAACGCCAACGCTCGAATTTACCACAATCATTAACGCCACTTTTTGTCCTGTCCGCCCATTCCAATACATAATAACGAGCCTTTTTTGCATATTAAATTAAAACACAAACGCAAATCGACCCGGAGGAATCGTGCACCAATTCGAATGTCTTGTTGCCATTCGGTTATATTCGATGGGGAAGTTGAGGAATAAACAAAAATAAATTCTCGCGAATAGAATAGGCAAAAGGGGAAATGCGATGGGGGCGCAAACGGTAATAAGTAAATGAGATAAAGCCGCTCACTGTTATTACTCCCATTACTGCGATACGTTGATGTATATATAAGACGGGAGCGTTTTCCCCGAGAGCGAAGAAGGAAAAGAGAACGATGATGGAGGAGGAAACTGGCGAAGGCGAAATATCTAAATTTCATGCAACAAAAGGCACGCTTATATACGTATTACGTTGAAATTTATCTTCTTTTCGCGTATCAACGTTTATACATATTTTCGTTTAAGTAGTAGATGCTGAAGGAACGGAAGGTGAAGAGGTGGAGGAACGAAAAAGAGGAACCTTTTTTTTATTGCCTTCTTCTTCGCCCTTATTTTATTTACACCTATTTACGAAAATATCACCTTTTCTCTATTTGTATTATTGCTTTTTCCTTGCGTTCCTCCACTTTCCCCATCTTCTCATTTACATTCCAATCTGTACCGGTATAAATCTGGGATATAATCCCAAATAACTCGTCCCGTTTTATTCGCCAAAATTTCGTTTCCTTTTCCTTCTCTTTTTTTTTTGCTCGCCTGCTCCCCGGATCGTTTTCGACGAGCGTTCCATTCAATTTCCATCGTTTAATTCCCTTATTCCCCATAAGGATAATAACAATCAATTACCAATTTTTCCTTTTTTCATCCGAACGCTACAAACTTCGACGTTTTTTTCTTCGAACATTTTCATCGTACCGAACTTTCCCATTCGAATCGAACGAGTTTATAACGAAGTAATTAAGTAGTAAATGGATTATAACAGCGAGGTCGTCGGTCGTCGCGGTAAAAGGAATCTTTGAGATGGGTCGTGCGGCAATATAATTAGGGGTTCCCTCGCTCGGAGACGGCCTAATTCTTCCGGACGGGCCTCTCTCTTAGATTGACGAGAGATTCGAATTATTGCCATTAGCGTGTGCGACCGTAATTTGGAAGAAACGTGCCTCGATCGCAACTATCGCTGCTGAAGGATTCCGTTTATAATCTTGCGAATCGTATTTAAAAGAACGTCCATCCATCGAATGCGCTAATCAGTGCGAATGGTGATTCGTTTCGCGAACGCACCGCATTTATCCAATCAATTACGCGAGCGTTTTGAATTCGCGAAAAAAAATTTTCATTGAAACCAAATTCTTTTGTTCGTTTGCGAACGCGGTCCTCCTTTTGAAAACGGGGAACGCGTCGAATGTTTGCAATTTTCATTTGTTGCTGTTGTTGTTTTTGCGTGGAGAATATTACTAATATGCGGGGGAGGAAAATTGATTTCGGACACGCGTTCGCATCGAATTGGAAACAAATGCGAAAGAACGGGAGAGATTTTCTAAATGGCAATAAAAAAGAAAGGATCGCATCGAATGATTTTCTGTCAGATTCACGTAATTCTGGCACGGCGCTGTTGTGGTGTGGAAAAAACAAAACTATTTCGATTTCAATCTCGCTCTCGTTCTATTTAGATTTTTACACGTTTTCATACGTGAAATGAAATTTTAGTAAATGCGCCCTTTCGCTCTCGCGCCGTTCCGTCTCGCTCCGTCGCATTTAAACTGCAACGGGATCGAATGCCGGGATAGGAGGGGTCGCTTTTCCCCATATACATTTTGTAGTTTGTGTATGTTCTGCGATTGTACAACAGCATCAACAATATAGGGCAGAATGCCGGACCACCGTTCCAATTTTTCCGTTTTTTTTTCGCATTGTATAAATAAATAAATAAAATTCATAAATAAACGAAAACGATTTGCAATACGTCTGTCGACGACGTGCACTATTTTTTCATTATTTCGATTCGTTCGTTTGTGCGCAATTTTATTTATTTCCTCATTTCGCGATTGCAAAACATAAAACGTCTCCCTCTCTCTCACACACTCCGATTTTCATCTCGCCCAATATTCCATTTATTAATTTAATAATAAATTTATTATCAATCTCTTCATTTTTTTACTCCCTCTCTCTTCACATTGAGCTATCCTCATTCCCACTCGGAAGTCCCCGAGCTACAAAAGACGGCCCCGTCGAGTTTTAACCGATTCCCCAAGCTAATGCGCCGTCTAAATATTTACCTGGCCGGAAACGGGGGCAGAAAATCGGGAGAGATTTAACGGCGAAATAGGGACCTGCTGCGAATATAACGAATGGCAAACAATCCGGCGGAAAATGCTTCTATTGCTATTCTTATCTATTTAAATTTATTCTTCCACGTCCAACAACAACAATCCATCCCGTTCGATGGATGCCCTCTTGCCATCTTTTACGATTGTCCTTTATTTATTTCGCATTTTTCATCGACGCTACGTGCCCGGCATTATTAAGAACGCAGCTTTCAATCGGTTCATGTGCTGCAGCAATTTTTGCCCCACAGAGTTATATCGAAGCTTCCCATCGATACGTATCATCTTATGCGAGAAATTAAACCGTTCGCCGGTTTGGCAAGGCGCAAATTAATTAATCTTAAGATGTTAACCGTGCGAAACTTTCTTAGCGACGGTTTAATAAAGGATTTTTCCGTTTCTCAAAGGCCCCGCCGCGGAATCCCTCTATCTGCTTCTTTTGCACTACGTTGCTCGGAACGCTACGCCTTCATCATCATCAACGTCATTATCGAACCAACAAAAAGGGAGCGAATTCTTTCGTCGCGTTCTCGTTTTTCCGCCACGCGAAAACTACGAAACTACACATCAAAGGGCCCCCATTTTGCCGAAGTATCTCTGCGATACAATCTACTGTTACCAACATTTTCTCTTGTCTTCTACGCTCGTATTACATACTTGTCTATCGACGAGCATCTTTCAAATTGTTCGGTGTTATTATGTTATAAAGATGAAATTGCCGAACGCATTCTCTTTATGCTAACAGTATCAATCTCTCTCTCTCTCTCTCGCTCGCTGGTTTTCTTTTTTTTTTTTGTTCTTCGTCGAGAAAGTTCGGACGCCTCGAGATTGATTCGCAACAACAACAACAACAAAACGTAAGAAAGGAAATTATGACGAAAGCGGATTACCGGTCGCGCTGCGTCCCTAAAGGGACGTCCGGACAATTTGTTGTCGAGTAACTTTTGTATCGTTTCCTTTCGCTTTTTTGTACGTCGCGTTTTTTCCCGTCGTTGGTCGACCGGAGATTTTTCTTTTATGCGCACCGAACAAGCACATATTAACGCGAGAGAACTTTCGAAAGTTTCTTTTGTTTATTCGAGCGCGGTTGCCATCGAAGTTGCGGCTCGTCGCAATGAAGAAGTCGATGCATAATTATTTTGTTGATGGATTTATTACATGCAGCAGGAAATAAAGACGATATGAAAGAAGGGAGAGAGAGAGAGAGAGAGAGAGGAAAGACATTAAACATTTTAAAGAAGATGTGACATGGAAAATAGTTGCGTTTCGGTGGAAATATATCAAAAACTTATCCGATTGAAAAATGTATCGTAAATAACGGAATTGATAGACGGTCCCCACTGGCGGAAAGATTTCAGATTTTCGTTTCGCTTCGCCCAGTTCTCTTCGACATTTTTTGCTTCGTATCGCAAATTCCCCTCGAACTAAACGAGGCCACGCCGCGTGTTAATCGAATCGAACGAAGAATCGCAATATTCCACGCCAAAAGCAACAAACGCATTGTGTAATAAATGCGATACGATTTCGTCACAAGATTGTCGATTCGGGAAGAAGACGCGACGTAATTCTTTAACGATCCGTAACGAAAGCGAACCGGAGGATTGTCGTTGTTGTTACAAAACGCTTAATGGCACCATTAATAATCGTTAAGTAAAGTATCGTAATGGATTGAATCGTTTGTGACCCGAATCGGGAGAAACCGATGGAAGTTTGTTGCAGAACGAGATTTCGCGTCACGTCACACGGTTACGTCATCGTTTCACCTCTTTAACTCGCTGCCGTTCCGTTATTACGAACGCAAAACGATGCAATTTCAATTAGGTTCCCACGGGACTTTTTCCTCGAAAGAACGACGCAAGAACGAAAGCGAGGAGGGAGCGAGCGGCGTTTTAATAAGAAAATAACGATAATGATGGACGTAAATCGTTTGGCCGACCGAGAATGTTAGAAGCTCGCTTGCAAGAACAAAAAAAAAATGAACGGCAAAGCAGTGGGGTACGAAATTGATTCTGGCGCTAATGAAAATAAAATTCGAAATTAGCATTCGCCCCCTCGCCGCCGGTACGTGATGCCGTTATTGCTGTTGTAGCGTCCGCTAAAATAGTTAATGCCGAAGAAGCGGCACGGGCAAAAAAATAAAATCTTATACGAACCCCTCATAAATTTCGCCACTATTCGCCGCGAATAGCTTATAAAATTTTAATTAAAAACCGCCACCATTTACTTTTATTGTATTGTAATTTTTGTTCTCTTCGTTCCATCAGGTCCATTGGGTCCAGCAGCAGCACGAGAAGAGCAGGAAGAAGAGGGACTACGTGCCGCCGTCAGCGGCGTCCGGGGGGCCGTCGGTCGCGCCGTTCACTCAGTACTTCAGCGGCGTCGCGCCCGCCGCCAGACACGGACAGCCGCGGTACCGCGCGGTCCCCGCTCGATCGTTTCCCGACCCGTTGTTTAAGGAACAATGGTATTTGGTAAGTCGCGAAGCTTTTTCTTTTTCTTCGCCCTCTTTCTCGAATGGGAATCGTGTCGTGAAATCGACCTTCGAGATAAAAAGGTCCTCGAAAGGTCCTCTTGTGTTTTTCAGCATAACTTCTGTATTCTAATTTGATAATTGACGAGACGTGTGTGGTTCTTTCTTCTCTCTCTCTCTCTCTCTCTCTGGGTTTTAACTTTGCACAACTTTTCGCCTCCGGGCGAAACGGGTGGCGGCGAGAGCGGGATGATTTTGTTCGGTTAAATTGCGTTATTTGCGAAACGATCGCAATGAGGAAAAAGCAAAGAATGCAGTTAACGTAATACGCCAGATCTTTCTGGTTTAAAAAGTTAGTTCTGCACACAGGAACACACACAAACTCGCGGAGAGAGAGAGATGGAGTTCGAGCAATAATCTCCGAAACGTATTACATTCTCTGGAAGCGTTCGCTGAAAATTAAGGGAAATGCATTCTTGGAGATGATGAGAATTTCTCGTTTTTCCTTACGTTCTCGCAACCGTTTGCTTTTTCGTTTTCGTTCCCGTCCCATCCGACGTGCATAACTTATCTCTTATCAATTCCGGAATTTAAGACGGGATTTCCTTCTGTGCAATAATGAGATTCTAGATGCAACGCGTTGTTGCCGTTTTATTTTTTCATATTTTTTTTTTTCGTCCAACAACGTACAAGAGCTTTATTGAAAACGCTCTAATTCGCGAATCGTTTCATGTCGCGTGTAAACCAATTTTGCGAAATTATAAAGATGACGGCACGTTTGTCGTCGCGTGAAAGTCACGAATGATCTGGTCCTTCGCGGATTCGATTAATAACACGTGACAGGTCGATAGAAATTGATTCCGCGCCGAAAGGTTTCGAGTTCTTTCCCTCCTCCCCTTGCGAATATTATTATTATTATTACAACCACCACCAGTGCAAGAGCAATAATAATTGATGATGCCATTCCGTTCGTCTGCGTTTTTCTCTCTGCGGCTGCTTGCTTGCGTTTCCTTTTTGCACGAGACCGTGGAAAAATACGCCCGGCTCGAAATGAAAAATGGCATTCGAATTACTAAGCGCTTTCTCGAGAAAGGAATTGACAAAAGCGAAGAAAAAGGGAAACGTCGTCGTCGTCGTCCGACGCGAGTTGACAAACATGCTTAATGTTGCGTTTAATAAAATGATTAACATTTCGTTTCTCTTCCACGTGCGCCCGTCGACGAACCTTTTCACGGTTACGTACACACTCCTTGCGATCGGTTAGTGGTCGCATCGTAACCCGGAAGGGGAAGAGTCTTTCATTTTTACTTCGTCCCCCGCATTTCCGAAACGATGCAACACGAGCGGGATGGATGAATGCGATGTAATTAATGTTGCGGAAATTAATCGGCTCGTCGTTGAGAAAACTTCCTCCTGTTCGTGTTGGGAATTTCTTGAAAACAAATATAATCGTATTCGAATATAACGATTCGATTCCGGCGGAGGAATTCCGTAATGCGTCCTCGAGCCTTAAGACGCGCGATTCTTCGGCTGCGTTCCGCTTAATTTCCAGCGAAAGGGTGCGCGTCCTTCCCGATGAATAATCATCGGGCGCGCTCACGCCCGACGGCGAAATTATAATCCGGCAGCGATTTCGCGTTATGCCCGACATCGAATTAATTAATTCATAATCCGTAATTAAGAGATTTAACGTTAACGCATTGAGACGGGGCCGACAATTGTGAATAGATCGTCGTGGCGCCTCCGCCAAAGACAAACTTTTTCTGTCCTCTCTCCGCGTTGGCTGCCACGTAATTCGCAAACGATTTCGCCCCCAGGTTACCCACGCACAATGCGAATTACGTTGCTCGTCCCAATTTACGTCGATGACGCTCTTGAGATCGACTCATCGTCTGGAAAAACAAACTACGCGAAACGATTTAAACTCATTAGCATGTTGTTTTTGCATTGACTTGCAAAATTTCGCTAATAATATCGAGAACGCTCGTCGACTGATGCCAATTAATTGCATTTTGTTTCTGTAATTGATACCGACGACGACCGAGCGGAGATTATTATTGAACGTTTGCGACTCGTGCAGAACGTTCGAGTAGAAGAGCTTTTCCAGGTTCTTGTACCAATTTGTCCAATTGTCTTCCGCTAATATTAATTAACGTGTATTTCGATATATTTGTTTCTGCAGTTGAATCAAAGGTATATTAGTTAGTTAATTAAACAATACGTCGAGAAGCTATAGCGAGGGCTCCTCTATTTCCGCGAATTGCATTTTTTTTGCGAAGCCGATGGTCGTTTTTTAATTAAAAATTACTCTCTCGCACACTCTTTTCGCTATTTAAACCATCCTTCACTCGCACGCATTTCTCGTGCAATAAGCGAACGGAACCGTTTCGTTTCGCCATTTTCGATTAGCAATTACATACTGTCAAAACTTGCGGATTTTTTAATTATTGCAAATTTAATTAAAAAATACTAGAAAAAGAAGTTTTCGTTCCTTTCATTTTATTTTCGAAATTACAAGAGCTGGCAGCAAACAGAAATAAACGTAAATGGAATGGGAGAGCTGCAGAAATAAATTGGAAAAATATTATAGAAAGGTAAAATGAAGCGCTTCTTTCAGCGCGTTCTATCCAGTTTTTTTTGCGCGCGTCGGGAAAAACCAGTGGAATTAATACAAACAAGAAAAATAGGAAGAATTCAATGATAAAATGGATCGAACGAAAGGAAACGGATGGAGCTTCAGCTTCTATTTCTCTCTCGCTCTCTTCCTCTTTCTTATTCCCTCTTCTGTGGAATAACGTATTTAACAGGATTCGAAGATTCGCCACCAACGCATTTCGTCGCTGTACGTTTGCCCCTATTGAAAGGAGGACGGACATTTGACAATTAAAGACGCCACAGGAAAATGTTGCATTTTAATCGCTCTAATTGGCGTTGAATAAATTAAAAATTAAAATTTCGAATCCAAGGCGAGTCTCCGGAAGATGAAGAGAGAACGAGCGCGATGGTAGAGAAGAAGGAAGATCGATGATGGGCTCCCTTTAATTGATGTCTTATTCGAATTTTTCTTCTCCGTTTCCCCTCG
Organism: Hololepta plana; assembly: GCA_963695495.1. Taxonomy (NCBI): domain Eukaryota; kingdom Metazoa; phylum Arthropoda; class Insecta; order Coleoptera; family Histeridae; genus Hololepta; species Hololepta plana. The sequence goes on from OY968839.1 coordinate 4,877,672, forward strand.
CTGTCACACGTCGATTCGCAATGTCCTTTCGCCATCCTTCACCAACGTGTTATTATTATGTAGTCGAGTGAGATCTCCTTAAGAGGTGTTAACGTACCATAAGACGCAAGTTGTCATCATCATCGTATGTTTTTTTCTTCGTCGCCCGCTCGTCGAGCGTATCATTCGATAGTTTATTCGAGACACGCATTCGAGCTTTTCGCAAATCCTCCACTATCAACCACTAGTATTGCAGTAGTAACGACGGTCTTCGTCGACGAAGAGGAATAAGTGGCCGCATACACGCACAATTAAACTCCGTCTCTTTCGCTTTTATTTATCTCGATCCACTCGTTCTTCGTACATTCGGTGCCATAAGAAGAAAGTCGTGTCTTTGTGCGTTTATATAATTTTCTCTTCCTCGAGGAATAGGTTCCTACCCGTGCGCATCAATTCCCCGTTTGGTCGGAGCGAATTGCGTTAATCTCGATTAACCCTTTTCAAGTTCGATTAAGAAAAGGTCCATCTAATTAGTTAATATTCGCCTCTTCGCGCGCGCTCCACTATTTATTACCACGCGGAGATCCGGCGAAATTGTGGTACAACGTCGTTTTGCGCCGAGGTAAATTTAATTAGTTCGCAACTTTTGTCAGTCTCTCTCTCTCTCTCTCTGTTGCTCTTGCATTTAAGGTAGAAGCTCGCGCGTTGATTGTGTGGCGTAAAAAGGATAATCGATGGGATATTTATAATGCGTTTTAGTTTTGGGTGGATTATTATTTTTTTAAATTCCTGCCGGTCGAAAGTCGTCGATTGGGGAATTGCGAAATTAATCCAGCTCTTCCATGTTTAACGCCGAGCGGGGAAAACCCATTACGTTTTATACTCGGCGAGTTTTATTTTTTTTGCGATCTCGTCGAATTGCCCACGTGTACCGATGTTACCTTTCGTCTCAATTACATTTTATTGAAATTATCGGCAAGTTTTTTCGCGTTGCCGCTCGCAATTTGTACAACGTTCCTCGTACGTTAATGTCCCCGTTTCCATAAAACCGAATGCACATTTAGTCGGGAGCGAGGAGAAAAAAAAGGGAATTGATTAACAAAGACAATCTTGTAGATACGAAAGAGGTCGTGGCGATGCGGAGAGGAGGCAGAAAGTTTCGCGAACACCCATAATAACGGCGGATTGTCTTTTAAGCTGGAATATTAAAATCTGTTCGGGAAGTTTTCGATTTTCCCCTCATCCTTTTTTTCGCCACGTCCGCCCGCCTCTTCTTCCTTTGCGAAAGGGACTTTAATGAACTTCCATTTGGAGTCGAAAAGTTCTTGATTATTACCAAAAAGAAAAAAGAAAACGAAGCCGGCGGACGGAGGAATCGAACGATACGAAAAGTTGTCCGACTCCTCGCACGAAATTGAAATGTTTAACGACAACAATATTCTTTTCATTATTTAACATCTTCTAATTTTTTTTTGCTGATTCTGAAAACAAAACTCAACGACACAAAACGCAACAATTTCGTTTCTCGCAACGAGAAACTTGCAAACGGTAACGACGCCAATTAAAACAATTTGAGAGTCGGATGAGTGGTTGTTACTTCTTCTTCTGCAACCACTTAAAACCATTCGGTTACCTGGAGAAGGTTAAGAGGCATGCACTTGTGCCGGTAGAGAAGGGCCAATTGACTTCTCACAATTACGCTCGGTTTCCGCATAATTACTTTTTTGCGACGAACAAAGTCGCGCGGCGGAGGACCACGGAGACAGAGACGCGAGGAGGACGAGTTAATTTGCGTCTTGTTCGGTGGCAAGCGAGCAAAAGAATTGCAGCGAGCGCGGAAGGCGCGCTAATTGTTCGGAGAGCCGTCGAGTGCGCGGAGAAATGAGTTAATGTTAATTTATTTGAAGAAAACCGTACGTTCGCTGTGGTGTATAGGTTATGTACACTTTTAAGTTCGTTAAATAGCCAACTACTCCAATTTCATTAAATTACCCATCCTCCGCAAGAACGCAACATCGTCATCATCATCGCCATTATTACTCCAAACATTATCCAGAAGGATTATATATAAGGTCTGCCTTATATTTGCCAAATAATTATACGGCCGTCGAGGAGGTGCTGTTGCTGCTTATTCCCATTTAACCGGGTTCCCAATTTACTCGGCGAATTATGGAATTTTGGGTGGTTGTTGGCGAAGAGGAACGATCTATCGAGTATTTTAAACTCTTTACACCGAACGATAATAACGTATTTACCCGACGCGGTAAGTTTATGAGCAGAAATGGAATTGCTTTCTGCAAAATTTCGGGGACGAACGGGACGACGACGAAGGAGGAGGCGGCGGCGGAGGAGGAAGAAGGGGGCTAATATTAATTAAAGTAATGAGATGCGGCGACGGTATAAAGCGGGAGCAACGAAGGGGAAAATAATAATGTGCATTAGAGAAGAGGCCATAAATTTAATTTATTCTATAGCCGTAGGTGTTACAGTGAGATCAACAATAATTGTGGAACATTTTCAATTTAATGATTGACGAGTTGGCAATACGGCAACGTTTTCGCCAACTCTTCTTGTAATCTAACAGGAAGCGATTGTTTATTTTTTCTGCTTTTTCATCTAAAAAATTAATGGGGGAAGCCTCGCGAGAACCGGAGGAGCTAAACAAATAATGCAAGTCCCTCGCAATGCGAAGAAGATCGTAAACTAAATGCGGCCCTCGATAAGATAAATATAAATGAGCAAGCAATTAAGAAAATTGTTTAATAAAACATGAGGGTTGGAAAAATTATATCTTTCTTGCTCCACGTTTTTATTTTTATCTTTCTCTCTTAAGATTTTTTCTCTCCTCAACATTTCCATTGCCTCTTTTTTGCTTAAGATTGTTTTTTTTTGCCGTTGGAAGAATCGTTTCTGCCATTATCTCGCACACTCTTATTTCTTATTCGCATTTACTTCGTTGCTTTTTTTTTCTTCCTTTGATAAACCCGAACTGTAATTTAAGGATAAGAAGATAATTACGAAACGTCAGTTATTTATGGCTATCGCAATCGTATACATTCCCGACCGAACGGAATAATAATGCAAAACGCAAAAAAAAAGAAATCGCAACAAGAACGAAGTTTCATTTCATTTTCAAACCAAAGTCGTTGCGAGAGACGAGAACTTTATCTGTACTCAGCCATAGGATGGCCTTAATGCGAAACAACTTTAAAATGACGTGGGGAGGATGAGTGCAAATAAAGTTGCGAACGAATCGAAACGAGTGAAACATAAAAGAACTTTAACGTATATGTGTGTGTGGGGGGGCGCGGTGTTAAATGTTAAAATCCCGTGGGTGCGTTTAAAGCCTGGCGGAAAGGACGGGACGAAAGGAACAGGCGAAAGATCTCTCTCCGTCTCTCTCTCGCTGTCTGCGTGTGTTATATTTGCGAATTGCACGGTCGTACACGTGTAATAAACGCGTATAGTTGTCAACATTGCGCTCGGGAGCGTTGTAAAATGAGCGGAGAGAGTGCGAAGACAAAGGAAGTTACGTGCAAATTCCCGATTGCCTCTCTGGATGACGACGCCACCATATAACGATAATAACGGTTATGGCGGTTTCGCGAATAGTTCGGACTGTTCGGCAATAATCTAATAACGAAATTACCCAAAAAACGGCGACGATTTATGGGCCGCGCACAATTTCTTTCGATTCGCGTTAAAACTAAAACTCGCTTCGAAAGTTTCCCCTCGAATTTACGACGTCCTCACGCGAGCTCTCGCCTCACGTCGGTATCCGTATCTTGCCGTGATCGACGCAATTGCCCTGCCACCAGTCGCGCACGTTCCCGTAGCTCTTCGCCTCGTCGTCCGCGTCGTAGTGCAACTTCTTGCACAGCGTGCACACCGCCTCGGCGGCGAACCGATTGTAGATCGCGTACTCCCGCTTCCACTCGAAGTAGCGCAAGTACTCGCGCGGATCCGCTTTCAGCCGCTTCAAGTATCGCGCCAGCAGCGCGACGCTCGCGAACCGCGACGTGTCGACGAGCGAGTGCGGCGGCGCCAGTTCCGCGTAGTTCGCGTGCCCGTAGACGATCGGCACGACGTCGTAGCCGAGCACCAGGTACAGCTTCTCCGTGACGTAATCGTCGCAGAACGTGTTCTCGAACGACAGGTAGAACAGGTACTTCTCCTGCAGCATCTCGTAGCACTTGCGCGTCGTGCTCCGCGGACACACCATCGTCCCGCACTTGCCGTACACGTCGACGTCGACGTGCTTCCGCAGCTCGTCGACGTACCGCTGCCGTTTGCTCTTCGATCGGCAATTCGAGACGAACCACGCGACCGTGCGCGTCTTGTTGCGCACGAACGCCGTCGACGGCAGCGTGTAGTTGGTCGCCTCGCGGACGACGTCGCCGTACGGCATGTAAACGTCCGACTTGCGCCAGTACGTCATCGTCCAGTTGTAGAAGTCGTGCCACGTGTGCGCGTCGATCGCGCGGTTCGCCGACGTCTCCCACGTGTAGAACACGTACCGCTGACGGCGGTGGCGGCGCGCCGGCGCCCCGTGTTTCGCGTACGCGTATTCCGCCGCGTGGAACACGATCGCGTCGTACTCGTCGATCGGCAGGTAGCGGCGGTCGCTCGTCAGGTGGCACGCGTTCACCTCGCAGTGCGCGAACGCCTGCCAGCCGGCGCCGAAGTAGTCGCGCTCGCCGAAGAACGTGTTCCAGTAGAGGATCGTCTTGTTGCGCTTCTTCGCCGATAGCGGTAGGTCGGCGTCGGCGTCGTCGAGCGCGCGGAAATCGACGGCGCCGGTGCCGCCGCCGTCGCAGCGGTACGTCGTCACGAGGACGGCGACGAAGAAGGAGCAGCAGCAACCGGTTAGGAACAGTTTGATTCGCCGGCGTTTCATCGTCGATGGAACGGGAGACAGATTGGCGAGTACCACTGCACGAATCGTCGGAGTGAATTCGAAAGAGTTTACGTACTTTTTTTTTTTTTTTTTCGTTGCCACAACGTTCAATATTTGCGAATCGTAACGCACTCTCCGTCGCCAACACGTTTTCGCCGCGACTCATTGTCTTGAGCCGTGTGCAAATAATGCGAAACGAAAATAACAAAGCGATGTCGTCTGTTTGAGTTGGACTTAATGCAAATACGAGAGCACAAACGTTTATTTTTATATGATGAAACAACATTGCGCTATTTGCGAATGTGCGCGAATTAATTAGCACCGTTCGCATTTAGAGCGAGACACCAATCAATCTTTGGCACGAGGAGACTTCGGTTCTTCGTCACAATAACGAATTGACGAGGAAGCTGAAACGGTCCAAGGAAACGAACGGCTTTTTGAGTCCTTTAGCTTAGCTGCCCGCATCGATAAGAATCGAATTTGCTTGCGAAACTAATCTCCCGCGAACGATTCATCGTTTCGCGTGGGCTCGTACTTGCGACGAGCGAAATGGTTTAATAGTAAATTACGGGAAAACGTCGGCGACGGGGAAAAATTGAATTTGCGCGACCGGGAATTGCGACCGGCGTTTTCGGGATACGATTTAACGTACGTTGATTTATTGTTTCGCGTACGCGAACGGTCAATTTAATCCGGGAAAGTTTAAAATTTGCCGGTCGTGTAAAACGCCCCCAAAAAATAGCCGAGAGAGCGAGCGGGAATTAATTCAACTTTGTAATTCCTGAATTTGTCATCTTTCCGCATGAGATGGGTCGAATTGTGACATTTATCTCGGTTGTATGTGCCGCATATATATGTGTTATACAATTTAAATTTTCGTATGAATTACCAGAGCCGAAAGGAGTGCGAGTGTGTGTGTCGACTTAAAACCCGCTTTTCCGTGACATATCCCTTACAGTTTCTGCTCGTCCTTTGCCGCTGCTCTTTTTGTTTTCAACCCTCATACACAGAAGAACTATACGTGGAATTAGGAGGCCGTAAACGCACTAAGCCCCATTTGAATCGTTCGCGCAATTTCATTTAACGCCCACAATATTAATTTCCTAATAAAATCATCCCCGAAAAAGCGTGTTACATTATTCTTTTTTGTTTGTTCTTCTTCATCGTCCATATGGAAATCCGAATTTGATTCGAAACAAAAACACGAAACTTGTTAATTAGCGTAATTTATGGAAATTGATTTAATTAAACGTCGAACACGATTGGTCGATTCGGCCTGGCGCATCCACCAAATATACACATTGAACGCTTTACGCATTTAATCCCCGCTTCGTCTTCATTTTTTGTTGTCGTTGTTGCTTTGCTGTTAAAAACTATTTCTCGCCATTCTCCGCGAATAAAAGCGAACGTACGAATCTCGCCGTCTTCGTCGCCGCAACTAATTGAATGTCTCTGAAGGCGAGTAACGACGAGGACGCGAATTGTGCAAGAAGTATTTTATGGCACGCGATACAACAGTTTTATTGAGTGTATAAAACATCGAACGAATATATATATATATATATATATATATATATATATATATATATATATATATATATATATATATATATATATATATATAGGTCCACCATTCAAAGTCTCGTCGTATTGGGAATAAAACTGGTCTCGCATTTTACGAGGCGCGACGAAGAGGAGACGAAAGGAGAATAGAGAGAGCAGGAGGAGTCAAAAGGGAAGTGAAGAGAAGCGAGGGAGACAAACATTTGACGTCTCCTTCGTCGACATTCATCTTCGCCTCGTATATAAACGTCCTTCCCTTCGCCATCCACTATTATTCCATCCTCGTAATTTATATGTGGGGCCGTAAATGAGAGGCGTTTTTCTCTTCTTCCCTCGCCGTTTTAATTTATACGAAGCAATTTGATGCGATGGTCAACGCGCGACACTTTAGTCTCTCTTATACTCCTTGAGGGTCCCTTTTTTCTTTTCTTTCGCCATTCGTTTCGCACCTTCAGTTTAATAACCGTCGCAGTTGTAATTTAGCAATTTGTTTCCGGCGAAATTGATTAAAGTGTCGCCGAGCGAGCCGATAAATAAATAAAAAAGGGGCAATCGAAGTGATGGCGAACGAGCGAAATAACAGTTAACAGCAACGATCGATGGGTGATTAAAAATGTTTCTTCGACGGATTAAGAGGAAATTGCCTCCGTCTCTTGCACGAGGAGACGCAACTGACGTCGGGACGTTTTAGCAATAATTTATATGACCCGCAGACGTTTTGCCCGTTTAGTAAACAAATCCGCTTTAAGGAGAACCGCTCGAGACGGTTCGTATCGAGGACGAAAGCTTATCCAAAAATATGTCTTTTCATATTGAATGTTAAAAGGTCTACGTCTTGAGAACACGATTCTAGCATTACGGCAATAAACTAACCGCTTCTTTTTTGTCTTTGTTCGCAGAACGGCGGTGCCAAAGACGGACTGGACATGAATCTGTCGCCGGCGTGGCAAAAGGGATACACCGGGAAAGGTGTCGTCGTCTCGATTCTGGACGACGGCATCCAAACGAATCATCCGGATTTGGCGCAGAACTACGTGAGTGTTGTGTCCTTTTGTGCGATACGCGAAATCCACGTCTAAAAGCATCGCATCCGGTTTAACAATCGGAACGCCCGCATTCTAAATACTAATTCCGGCCGCTCGTCCAGCTGAGACGGATTTCCTTTTTAGTTTTTTTTTTTTTTTTAGTTTTTCGCCCATTTTTCGTGAAGATTGAATCCTTTCAAACGTGCATTTCCGCCGCCGCTGCCCGTTCTGGCATCAACTTTATTTGCGCTCGTCGAATCCCGTGCAAATATTTGTCGTCCATTTGCGCGCAAATGCCGTCGATTCGACCGCAAAAACGCTCCTTCTTTCGCAAAACTCTTCGCTTCTCCGGTGCATAAGTGGCAGATTGCAATTTGTCGTCTAACAAGAATTCGCCGCTCGCCGACGATATGATTGGTCGCTTCTTTTTTTTGCGAATAAATCGCAATTTATCATTGTCAAGCGGTGAAAATAATTTGCTGCTCGCAATTCGATAATCAAAACGATAATTAAAATAAATCTGCAATTTATTCGAAATTTGCACCTAGAAAAAACAACAATTTTAATTAGTTAAATTTAAAAATCATTACTGTCACGCGAATATATTTTTTCTTGTTAAAAAAAAATAATAGCAAATTCGAAATATTCAATCAATATCCCCCCATTAAATATGAATTTTGATTGGTACAATGCGAGCGAAAGATGTGCAAAAAAAAATAATAATTTCGAAAAATTCGCATCCCGATGACATAAATAACGGCCAATCGATAATTTATTTCATTTTACTTTACGCAAATATGCGCGTACATTAAAATTTCGCGTATGTGTTGCAAAAAGTGTGCTCTTTTTTTTTTAATTGAAAAAAACAACTTCGAATGTAACAAACACGAAATTCGCAACCCACGAATCTCGTCGTTGCTCAACTAGCAAAAAAGTGAACGTTTTTTCTTTGGTTGCTTCCTAATAATATCGATTTCGTAATTAAAAAGTTTTCGGAAATTCCGGTCCATTTCTTCTTGATTTGATCACGGCTTCGTATATAATCATCGTCAAAATTGAATCTTTTTTTAGATGGAAAACGGGACCGAACGCAAATGCGAAACTTTTCCAACGAGCCTATTGAAACGAAACTTATTTTATTCTTTCGGTCGTCTTCATTGCCATCTTTTGCCGAAGAAACTTTTACTCTCCCATATCGGACGAGAATAAAATAAAAACGTGGAGGAGACATAATAATAACATTAACGAAGAGCCGGGGCGAATGATATGTAACCGTACGATAATAATAATAATAACGAAAATCAAGTTAATTATTTCATAATAAAAAGGGAGACGAAACGGACGGAGCGAGCTGGAATTAAATTATTTAAAAAATGATAATACCGAGAAAAAAATAACAACCTTTCCATCATCCATTCCCGAACGCGAACAACAATAACAACAACAAAATACCTTCTTGTGCGGCCCAAACTTTTCTAATTAAATTTTCAAAACATTTAACTTCTTCGCGTCCTCCGCATCGTGCTGCACCTATATTAGTAACAAGAGAAAAAACGTTCGCTCGCCCATCGACTTTGCCGCCTCCATTATTTCGTCCCGCTCGACGCAGGAACTATAAGACAAAACTTCATCAAGGGGTTTAGAGACTAACGATGGTTGTTTTCTTTTGTTAGGATCCCCTGGCCAGCACCGACATCAACGACAACGACGACGACCCGATGCCGCAGGACAACGGCGACAACAAGCACGGCACCAGGTGCGCCGGCGAGGTCGCCGCCGTCGCGTACAATCAATTCTGCGGGATCGGCGTCGCTTACAATGCGAGCATCGGAGGTAATGATGATCAGCTGGCGATCCGACGTTCGCAATCGAACAAAATCCGCGAAAGCCCGTTCTTGTTCTTTGATAATAATGCCTAGGACACGTGGCGAGAACGCGTTAAATTTATATCCGCATCGACATAGATGATGGATTTGGTCCCTTATAACTTTGTCGAGATGGACGAGAGAGTTGCTTTCAGTATGCGAAATACAAACAAATTCGAGTTTTATAATTCGGTTAAATACAAGAGGTAATCGTCGTCGTCGGCGACGTGTAGTGCTTGCGCTAGTTTCGCAAAATTTCCGCAAACTTTTTAATTAGAAAAGTTTGCCGTTATTTATTTGCAGAAACATTTCATACGTGCATAAATAAACGTACGTTTATTCTTTACCGCTGGCGCTCGCCGCCCCCCACCTCGCTCTCCTTCTCGTCCCTTTGCGCAAATTAATTGCACAACGATATGTGAAGCCCTCTTTTGCAACATTTAGTTGTTCGCAAATCGAAGTTTTGCTCCAATACCGAGCGAATCATTTGTTCCTTCTCCGGAGCGCGCTAATAAGAAGAACAACGTCGGCATGCCGATAAACAATTAGCGAATTTCGACAACGATCGCAGTTAATTAAAGTTCAAAGAACAATTAGCGAAAACAATGAATTATTATTATTATGCGAACGTTCGAAACTGTGCGTGCCCTATTTACAATTTCCAATTTTATACGTACAACTAATGACATTAATAACTCTCGAGCCTTTATAATTATTAATAATAATAATAATAACGCGTGTGTGAGAGGCGAACGTAAATTTGGAAACCGTAAAATGATTTATGACAGACAAACCGAAGGCAATCGCACAATTGAACTTTACAATCAACCACCCTTCGCTATTGTACAACTATATTTTAACATCCCCCCGCACGCTCCCCCGCGATTATTCAATCCCATCGACGTTGAAATTCAACTAGTTCTTGTCTTTATATCCATCACGACAATATCGACCTCGAAACGGTTTCCCAACTTGCGCCAACATTTGCGAAACGTCGACGATGACGTTAAAAGTCGTTTAGAAAAGTTTTAAAAAAGTAACGCGCAAGTTTTTATTTTATTTTTTAATTCGATTCCATTCCCGTTCCAGGCGTCCGCATGTTGGACGGTGTCGTGAACGATGCGGTGGAGGCGAGAGCGCTCGGCCTGAATCCGGAGCACATCGACATCTATAGCGCGTCGTGGGGTCCGGAGGACGACGGCAAAACGGTGGACGGGCCGGGGCCGTTGGCGCGGCGCGCGTTCATCTACGGCGTGACGAGCGGCCGCAAGGGCAAAGGCTCGATATTCGTGTGGGCGTCGGGCAACGGCGGCCGGCACACGGACTCTTGCAATTGCGACGGCTACACGAACAGCATCTTCACGTTGAGCATATCGAGTGCGACGCAGGGAGGGTAATAATTGAGCTCTCGATCTCTCGACGATGTCGCAGAGGTTAACGTGTGACCGCTGATTTTAGTTACAAACCGTGGTACTTGGAGGAGTGCTCGTCGACGTTGGCGACGACGTACAGTTCCGGCACGCCCGGACACGACAAGAGCGTGGCAACGGTCGACATGGACGCACGGCTGCGGCCCGATCACATCTGCACCGTCGAGCACACCGGCACGTCCGCGTCCGCCCCGTTGGCCGCCGGCATCTGTGCCCTCGCGCTCGAAGCGAACCCGAGCCTGACGTGGCGCGATCTTCAGTATCTCGTCGTGTTGACGTCGCGCGCGGCCCCGCTGGAACGCGAGTCCGGCTGGATAACGAACGGCGTCAAGCGCAAGGTCAGCCACAAGTTCGGCTACGGCCTGATGGACGCCGGCGCGCTCGTCAGTCTAGCGGAGAAGTGGACGACGGTGCCGCCGCAGCACATCTGCAAGTCGCAGGAGTCGATCGAGGACCGACAGATCGACTCGTCGTTCAAGTACACGCTCGCGCTGCACATGGACGTCGACGCGTGCCGCAACACGCTGAACGAGGTGCTGTTCCTCGAGCACGTGCAGTGCAAGATCTCGTTGCGGTTCTTCCCGCGCGGTAACCTGCGCATCTTGCTCACGTCGCCGATGGGCACCACGTCGACGTTGCTGTTCGAGAGGCCGCGCGACGTCGTCAGCTCGAATTTCGACGACTGGCCGTTCTTGAGCGTGCACTTTTGGGGCGAGAAGGCCGAAGGTCGGTGGACGTTGCAGCTGATCAATGCCGGCAATCGGCAGGTCAATCAGCCGGGCGTGTTGAAGAAATGGCAATTGATATTTTACGGGACGAACGTGAACCCGATCAGGTTGCGTGCGAGCGGAACAGGTTCGTCCACATGGAAATCATCCATAATCAATACGTTTACGTTTCCGACACAGGCGCAACCGATTACATTGGATGCTGTTACAGATAATTTCTACAATTTCGATGATTTCCGACGTTTTAAAGATTTTAGTAATATTTACTCGTTCGCCGGGTCGGACGCGCACGAGTCCGTCGCCTCTTTAGATAGCAAGAGGACGATGTTACGCGATAATAATAGCGGTAACAGCAATAATCGCATCGATGGCGATGGCGACGCGGCGGACGGGGACGCGGAGGAGGAGGAGGAGGAGGACGAGACGAAAGACAATTGCGACGAACAGTGCGACGAGCAGGGATGCTTCGGCAAAGGACCGAACAAGTGTGTCGCATGCAAGAACAAACGGATGGACAAGTAATGATTATACGTTTTGTTGCATTTTATGCAATCGCATCCTTTAACATCTCGATTCCCTTCTCGCAGAACATGCGTGAGCACGTGTCCGCCGAGGAGCTACGGCGACGCTCAGGGCTCGTGCCAGCCGTGCCACGAATCGTGCGAGACGTGCACCGGTCCGGGACAAATTAATTGCCTCAGCTGCTCGCCCGGCCACGTCCGCGTATTGGACCTCGATATTTGCATACAGCAGTGTCCGGAGGGTTATTTCGAAAGTAAATCAACATCTCTTCCACACACACGCACTGTTAATTAGGACGTTTGATTCATTCCATTCCCATTTATCTCTCTTTCTCTTTACATATACACAAGATTTCGCCGACAAGACGTGCATAACGTGCCAGCCGAACTGCGCCAGTTGCCAGGACCGACCGGACTATTGCACCAGCTGCGACCATCATTTGCTCCTGTACCAGAACAAGTGTCTCGCCTCCTGTCCGACGAAGACGTTCGAGACCGAAGATTACACGTAAGTGACGCCGGCGTTATCTCGCCGTTCCATCGTGTGTTTCTCATCGCTCGCTCCGCCGCCGCCAGGTGTCTGCCCTGCCACGAGAGCTGCGAGACGTGCCGCGGCTCGAACGGTTCGCAGTGCATCTCGTGCGAGACGGGCCGCTATTGGCACGAGGGCCGTTGCGTGAAAGAGTGTCCGGCACACCACTACGCCGATCCCCAACAACGGGAGTGCATCGAGTGTCCGCCCGGTTGCTCCGAGTGCAATCGCACCACGTGCATCTCGTGCTTGGACGATTGGACCGTGAACGGCAAGGGCCGTTGCGTGCCCCACGGTAGCGACAAATGCGATACAGGTAAAGATTTTTCTTTCGATTAAGTGTATTTAAGTTAACGGAAATGAACATATTGTTGCCTCTTTTTTTTTTAAGATCAATACCTCGACGGTGGATTGTGTAAACCGTGCCATTCCACGTGCGAAACGTGCGACGGCCCCACGGAGCACGCGTGCGTCTCCTGCTCGAATCCTCTGATATTGCAAGGAACGAAGTGCGTCGCTCAATGCGAGAAAGGTTCCTATCACGACAAGACGCAACGCACGTGCGTGCCGTGCTTGCACACGTGCGCCACGTGCGTGTCGAAGACGAATTGCACCGAGTGCGTGGGCGGATTGCAGGTAGAGAACGAAGGAAATAATCGATTAATGGCCAACGATCGTTAAACCGCGTCCGTCCGTTTCAGTTGCAAAGCGGCGAGTGTCACGCGACGTGCGCGAAAGGATATTACAGCGACCGCGGCGTCTGCACGCGTTGTTACATCAGTTGCGCGACGTGCAGCGGCCCCGGACACGACCAATGCGTCGACTGTCCGCCCGGATGGCAACTGGCGGCAGGCGAGTGTCGCCCCGATTGTCCGGACGGTTTCTACAAGACCGTCTACGGTTGCCAGAAGTGTCATCATTCGTGCCGGAATTGCGCCGGTCGGTCTCGATGCGAAAACGTTCGATCGCGCGCGCACTCTCTCTACTGATGCTCGTTATTTCTTTGCAGGATGTAAAACGCAAGAGGACAAGCGTAGGATCAACGTCGAAGCGTATCTGGTGTCCGCGCAGCCCGTGTCGACGCTGCAATTAGTGAATCCTTTCGGCTTCATCACGGGCCTGGCCGTTATCGCTTGTCTAATTATTATAGTGCTGTTCGTTACCATTTTTATGATATTACAGGTATTCGATTTGTGCATTCGTTCATCGTTACAAAATGTGTTTAATTAATTGTCTCTCTGTGTTTCGCATCGTAGAAAAATAGCGTCCAAGCTGCTCAACGCGGATATAGCAGGGTATCGATAAAGAAGCCTAAGGTAACATGTAATTATAACGTCGTGGCTGTGAGCGATGGGGATTCAAGTGATTCTGATAGTTCCGAGGGACACAAGCTAATTACGTCGAAAACTGAAAGGACTGCATGTTAAAAAAAGAAAATGCGTATTAACGAATGATGTACGCCGTTTCTACTTTTTCTTTTCTTTTCAGAGGATGTTATTTAAATGATAATTGAACGAAAAGTAATAATTTAATAATAACTCATAAGTAAACGGAACGAAAACTATAATTGTAATAATATGCAAATGGGTAATACAGCAGCAAAGATACTTGATCAAGGGGAATTAATTAAAATATACGTGTATAAATTTAAACGGAAAATATTAATATGAAATTAAATTTAAATCCGAGGAGGAATTATTGAATGGGAAAGATGTTGTAAAAGAAACGAAAAGAAAAGAAAGACGTTCTGTCTTCATTTGCTCGCGCTATGGATAAGTTTTCATTTTGAAGGGAAAAGCAAACCGAAAGGAGATTGACTCATTTCACGTACATATTAAGTAGGATTCCACTGCGATTTTGTACATACTGGGGCGAATGCTTGTTAAGGGAAAAAGTACCCCATTTTAATTAACTAATTAATTGTTAATAATTAAGCGCAACTTAATGATTACCAATTGTACCAAATTGTAAGTGTTTTACTGTAAGGGAATTATGAATATCGATATTTTTCTTACTTTTTTTGTTTTCATCGTTTTAACTAATGCATCAACGTTTAAAGAAAGAGGCAAGGAAATATATACCAACAATGAAGAAGACAGCTCATTGAACCGTAAATCAATAAATAATTTCTAGAAAACGAACAAATTATGAATATGATGAAAATGAACTAAAATGTATTAATAAGCAAAAAAGAAAACGCGAAACTTAAGTGCTCTTGATATTCGTCATATATATATATATTTAAAAAAAGAAGAGTATATATAAATATTATAAATAATTTTGAACAAATAGTTATTTTTAAATGTATTTGTATATAATCAAAATAGTATCGATGAATGTGTTGAAATGATTGATGAATGTGATCGGAGAGGACAAGATGATGTTCGTTTGATGTATTATTAAATTTCACCTGTATAGAGAGCGGGGAAGAAAGAAAAGGGTGGAAAAAACAGTATACATATTACTATTATTAAGCGTCGTATAAAGTCCAAGTGATACCCAACATTTTGATGCTCATCACTATTGCGTTTGCTTAATTGTAAGTTTAATTAATGAAATCGGTTCCTTCGTTTCCTATTCTCTAACGGTTCGTAAATATTGTGTGCATAAAAGCGATTACTCTCTCTTTTAGATTCTCTTGATGGAATTAAAATTCCTTCTTTCATAGCGTATGTATAAACATAGAATTTAACTAATTAAAACGAGAAAAGGACAAAGATTTTTTAAAAGTAAACGTGTTCAATTTAAAATTTATAGCAAAATATTGTTGTATTGTATTTTTTTAAATGTAAATACATATAAATGAATGATTTTAGACAGGGGATATAATTAGCATTGATTGTATTATTATAATTATAAATCTATATAAATATTTGTAAAATTGTTTGTTATTTTAAGATTTATTATCATTTTCTTTATTACTATTCAGAGATATTGTTGTAGATATTTTTAAATGCCTTTTTCATTCTCAATTTATTATTATTTTTTAATTAAATTAAATGATGATTGTAATTATAAATCAGAAATGCGATTATTATTATTAGGAAAGATGTATCGATTAATTTTTTGCGTTCTCGTTTTCAGCAAACTATTTCTGTGTGAAAGCAAAAATCCGAATCTAGGATCAATTTCCATTTAAAGCCATTAATCATTTTAATTGTGCATAATTCCCTATCCAATTTCGCCTTCAAATTTGAATTACAATTAACATTAATAACCGATTAAAAACTATAATGCATTCTTTCCATCCCGACATTAATGGAAGGTAAACATTAACATATTAGAATTGGAAGTGGTATAATTAGGATTTTTGGGACCACGTACGACGCTATCCAGGGATATAGGAGCCGAACTCTAAGGATCTGGGCACATGCCACAGTAATGAGTGCACAAAGACCAAATTAAACAGATTTTCTAATTCAGCTCAACCACATCATTATATATGAAGTATATACATTAGGAGAATGTACAGTATTACACATTCATGTAAATCTAATCTTGTTGTCATATAATTAATAAACCTAAAAGTGTAAAGACTTGGATAACTATTTCAAATAGTAAGGCTTTGCCTGTAATATATTTTTTCAAAATTTCGGTCAAAAATTGATGGTACTGAAGGCACCTTCCAAGTTCTTGTCCAAACAGTTCCACCCCTTGTCCAGAGGGGGCAAACATTACGAATGTCGTGTCTCTAAATATTGTTCTTCTTGCTAACTTCATTGTGTATGTTTCAGTTGGACAGTGTTTTATATGGTATAGACACATCTCTGAGTATATTGCCTTTAGTTTGCGCTTTATCAATTAGAAAGCAATTTCCCAGTATTTATTTACAAAATAACATTGAAAATCATTTGCTGAAATGGATTTACCTACAATAGTAAGATTTTTCTAATTTATATGTACATTAATACATATTAGTCATTTCATTTTTAATTTTTTTTAGATGTCACTGATGTAAACTGGAACATACAAATTGGCATTATATTCCTGAATAAACGTAAGAGCAGAAGAGGACGAGAATGAAGAAAGTCAAATAGAGTTTTGGGAAAGCAGTATACTTTATTAACACGTAAGTGCACATTTTTTTAATCACATGTACCTAGTACATTTATTTATATTTTAGGAATCTTTGTTATTAAACACATGGTATATAATTCAAGATTTGGGAACTGTAACGGATACTCTCTCACATGCAAGGTAAGAATAAGATTTGTATGCAGACTATACTTTGTATTCGTAAATATGTGTGGGATTTAACACTTCAACAACAATTTCCTTGTATATTATTTTTGTTCTATGTATTATTTTTGGTTAGAATGCAAATATTGTCTTTGGTGCAACTCATTCCTGAATTAAAAGTATTTTCCTGGTAAATATTTATAAATAAGCATTGAAAATCAATTACAGTCCTTTGAAATGTGTAATTAAAATCCATTACTACATTTAATTTATATTTGTTTACATTCAAATTGGACTTATATTCTTGAATAAATATAGTAGCAGAGGAAAAGGTTAATATATTTCGAATAAGGGAAACCAAATGCAACTTTGGGAGAAAACTAAAATTAATTAACAGGTTTGTTCAATCAATCAATTGATAATAATAAAAAATATATTCACATAAACTACAAATATTTGAATCAAGATATTGGAATTTTGTTTGGAGCATATATTTTTGGTTCTCACATGTACTAATATATATATATTTCAATTATTTCTTTTTTAGCAACAATTATGGGGCAATGCTAGAACACCAAATATAATTCAACACCGAAGATTGAGAAACAGAAAATGGATGCTCTGTTACCAGTTTACTCATAAAGGCTAATCAGCAAATTGAACATTGGAGCAGCACACAACTGAAATTGGAAATTAAAATTACTTTGTTTTTATAAATGTTAATAAATTTAACACTTCTTGTTAAGTCCTTAACTATTTTTATAAAAGCAACGTAATATTTAGAATTGTATGTAGAATATACCTTGTTTTCATAAGAATTGCAGAAGATTTAATGCTAATTGTTAAATCTTCAAATATTCTTATCAAAACAAGGTAAGAATAAGATTGTAATGTATTCTATACTTTGTTTTCATAAGAATTAACGAAGATTCAATGCTAATTGTTAAATCTTCAATTATTCTTATGAAAACAAGGCAAGAATAAGATTGTAAGGTATTCTATACTTTGTTTTCATAAGAATTGAAGAAGATTTAATGCTAATTCTTAAATCTTCCAATATTCTTATGAAAACAAGGTAAGAATAAGATTGTAAGGTATTCTATACTTTGTTTTCATAAGAATTAAAGAAGATTCAATGCTAATTATTGAATCTTCAATTATTCTTATGAAAACAAGGCACGAATAAGATTGTAAGGTATTCTATACTTTGTTTTCATAAGAATTAAAGAAGATTCAATGCTAATGGATGAATCTTCAAATATTCTTATCAAAACAAGACAAAAATAAGATTGTAAGGTATTCTATACTTTGTTTTCATAAGAATTAAAGAAGATTCAATGCTAATTATTGAATCTTCAATTATTCTTATGAAAACAAGGCACGAATAAGATTGTAATATATTCTATACCTTGTTTTCATAAAAATAAAGGAAGATTTAATGCTAATTGTTAAATCTTCAAGTTTTTTTATGAAAACAAGGCAATAATTACTCTAATTATGTTTATTTTAATATTATTACACCATTCAAATATACTTAAATAAACAATTTTAAAATACAACCAAAACCTTTAATTTACAAATCTCCTTCAATTAAACGTCTCCTAAGATTCGAATTCACCATGCAAAAAAAGGGAGAAAGAAAAAAAAATGGAGTTTCTCAAATTTCTCGGACTTTTAATTCGAGAAATATTAGGAGAACATGAGGACCGAGGAGGTCGTCGATCCTGATATTTGGCGGGAAAAATTCTCGACGAATGCTCGCGATTTTCTCGGACTTTTAATTCGTGAAATATTAGGAGAACATGAGGACCGAGGAGGTCGTCGATCCTGATATTTGGCGGGAAAAATTGTCGACGAATGCTCGCGAATTTCTCGGACTTTTAATTCGAGAAATATTAGGAGAACATGAGGACCGAGGAGGTCGTCGATCCTGATATTTGGCGGGAAAAATTGTCGACAAATGCTCGCGAATTTCTCGGACTTTTAATTCGAGAAATATTAGGAGAACATGAGGACCGAGGAGGTCGTCGATCCTGATATTTGGCGGGAAAAATTCTCGACGACATGCTCGCGAATTTCTCGGACTTTTAATTCGAGAAATATTAGGAGAACATGAGGACCGAGGAGGTCGTCGATCCTGATATTTGGCGGGAAAAATTGTCGACGAATGCTCGCGAATTTCTCGGACTTTTAATTCGAGAAATATTAGGAGAACATGAGGACCGAGGAGGTCGTCGATCCTAATATTTTGGCGGGAAAAATTCTCGGATCAGAATCGATTAGAGTGAAGGTCTGAACCCTGCATAACTTGGACATGTTGCGCCCTCTATGAGTGAAAAGCTGAACTAAGCTAAGTCAAGATTTGAATCCTACTCCTAGAAATTAATAAGAAACCAAAATAATTTAATTTTAAACTGCCTTTATTAAGTACCATTCCATAATTTTATTATCACATTACATTGTATTTAACATTATTTATCTAAACTAACAAATACTTTGCTTTCATAAGAATTGTTATTGACTTAACTTAACACTTACTGTTAAATCTTTAAGAGTTTTATAAAGGCAAGGTAAAAATACAATTACTATGTAGAATAGATATTGTTTTTATGAAAATAATAGTAGAGTTATTAAGAAATAAACAATTACTGTTAAATCTTCTATTATTTTTATAAAAACAAAGTATATTCTGTATTACAATTGTATCTTTACCTAGCTTTCATAAAAACAATTAATGATGTAACAATGTGTTAAATCAATAATAATATTTATAAAAACAAAGTACATTCTATCTTACAATGGTATTCTAGTTGTATAATACTTATTGTTTAAAAATGTGTATTCTGTCATGCTAATGTTGATTTTAAGTGGTTCGCCCATACTAAAATGTGATGTTGCTCATTTTCTTTGAAGTATTGGTCATTAAATTATATGCTGTGTATTCATGAATCACAATAGTTCCTAAAATAGAAATCAATCACGCAGTTAATTAGTACATTATAAGTTATGGAGAAAACGTTTGCAGCTAGCGGCCTCTTTAAACAGGAAGCTGAACGGCTGTTACCGCAATTTAAAGGGTCACTGCAGTACCACTAGCCTAACTTCATTGCGCGTTTACTTCAATACAATTCAATGCAAAGCATTGTATATATTATCTTAGCATTGTGTCATTTGTCAAATAGAAAATAATGTATATTTGTAAGTACTGTTGTGTTTGGTGTTCAATTTGATAAACTGAAAAATAATGAAAGCAAATTTGACCAATGCAAGATCTCATACAACAGGCAGCACGAAATCAAAAAAGAATAATAAGGAACGTGAGAAGCGGAAATCACAATCAGAAAAGCAAGAAACTAATGACAAAGGATCACCAACTAAGGTATAAATTGCTTCCAATATTTTGTTATAATCCTACATTAAGTTATTTTAGGACACTGCAAGGAAGTATGCAGGAATAGGACCTGACTCTGTGTTGGTATATTCTGTAGATGCCAATTGTGAAGAATTGCAGGATGATGTTTGCTATAGTTTTGCTGAAGATTTAAGTTACAAATTACGTTATGTTATACATGTAAGATTAACCTATGTCATTAATTTTACTATAACATTGCTTCCAATGCAATTTTAGGATGCCCTAATAAGAGCTCGCTTATCTGGCAGAAATTATGTTATTTCAAATGATGTTGCAGCCACACTTGAATCCCTAAATTTGGATAAAGTATATGGTGCATCATCTACACCAAACTGGACACAAGGACCAGAACAAGACCTTTATTTTTTGTCAGTAAGACATTGCTAATTAACTTGGAAATAACACATTGCTGGTCATTATCATTTTTAGGATAAAATAATTAGCTTAGTTAATATTGCAGAGGAAGAATGTACATATACACAACCTGGTGACATAAATGTGACAAGGAAATGGTTACCAGAAATTAAAGAACCACCTAGAATTCTGAAGCAATACTTTGAAACAGTTTGCAATGCAGTTGTATCCACAGATATTGAATTGAAACATACTGCCTTGAAAGACATTAGTACTAATTCAAGCATAGGTCCAATTGTTGAATGGTTCTACAATTTTTGTTATTTTCTGTTAAGCAAAGATATTACCTATGACTCATTAACTTTGAGTGCCTTGGACCTAATCAAGTCTTTAGAATTTAGTACAATTGCTTCTTTAACTGTTTCTGAAAAACAGGTTTGCATGAATATTTTTTTACATATCTACATCATTTGAAATTTCAATCATTTCCAGCTTACATTACTTGTGAGATTAATTCTACAAAGACTGTTGCGTTCTCATACAACATCAGAGGTACTGAAGCCAATGGCTTTCGTCTTAAGAATGCTATGCAGTAGAATACCAATCAGAGATATGGTATTGGCAAAGCTGAGACAGAAATATTCTGAAATTAAGTGCACATTTACTTTACCATTGTTGGCAATTGTGAATGCTCTTGGCATGAAAGGCATCAAAGATATATTTATTTCAAATACTGAGTTTTTCCTGGGACAATACTCTGATGGCTGTGACTTGGAATACTTTCATGCAATATCTGTGAGAGTTACTATTTAACAATAAGCATTTATTTTACTATTATATAATTAGATAACTTTTAGGTATTTGTGTTGTTCAAATGAGGCTGATATCACAGATCTCTATATGAAATTTCAAGACGTTTTGGGTGAGAAAATTATGCCGTTATCGTTGCCAAATTGTTTTCAAATAACATCGCCAAAAATGGAAACGAATTGGCTTGGCTTGAAGATTAAATTAATAAAAACCCGTTCGTTCTTGCCGCATTTTACAAAAGAGGAGAAAAAATTGAATATCGACGACGTTTTTCCCGAAAATAAATTTGAAATATTGGAAAAGCCAAAGAAGATACGATTTAACAAAAATATACCATCAATCGCACTTCAAGATTATGATGATTTAATGAAAGATTTAGCGTCAGGTATGAATAATCACTTTTAAGACTTTCAATAAGACTTAATGTAATCAATTGCAGAGTTAACATTTGGTACAAAAGAGTTGGAATTATTGGACCAGGATCTTGAATTGAAAAATGACTTATGTGATATCTTGAAACAAGATTTAACAAGCAGTGCTCATAACAGAGGGATAATGATTGGAAAAAGAACATTACTGAGTCCAGCACTCAAGCAAAGGACGAAATGTTCGAACAATGTTTGTGTAGATCACAGTCTAATGTATTATAATATTTGAACGCAAATTTATAATTGCCAGTTTATTTTATTGTTTAAAACTTATTAATTAAAATTATATTTATGAATAACGATAGTTTTGAATGATTAAATCTTATTATGCCATTAGTTTTGCGTCGAGGATAGATGGTTGCCTAGTCGCGTTCGTTTAAATGTCCAGAAAATGATTTGTTTCGCATAATTTTACTCATATCATCGTGTTACCTCTACAAAAATAATTTGAATTGATTCGAATAGGTGAGAGCGAAATTAATTTATCATACTCAAACAGTGTAATTACTTTCATTTTACATTAAGAAATCATGTAGATTCATAACTTATCATATTTTTTTTAGGTTATATAATGATGATGCCGACAAAAATATTAATTTCATCCTTTCATTATCATCTACGTGCTAGATTTCGAATGTCTTGATAAGATTAAAAGCTTTTGTTTGATTATAAATTAAATGTTTAATTTTGTTTCAGTACCATTCCGTCAATTTGATAAGGATTCATTTAGAGAATCAGGAAATTATAAGACATGTTGCTGCATTTAGTAGCTGTTACTTTAACCATATTTACCATCAATTGTATGGGCCATGATGGTGATGTACATACCATTCAGTATAACACAGATAATTTCAATGAGGAGATTGGTAGACGAAATCATTTTGTAATGTTCTATGCACCTTGGTATGTAAGAAAGCATTCATTTGCAAATTTTCTATGTAGATTTAATCTTCTTTAAGGTGTGGGCATTGTCAACGATTGGGTCCAACTTGGGAACAATTGGCTGAGATGTTAAATGAAGATGATGGTAATGTTAGAATAGCCAAAGTGGATTGTACTGTGGACAGTAAAGTGTGTGAAGACCAAGGTGTGACTGGTTATCCAACCTTGAAGTTTTTCAAAAAAGGTACCGATGAACCTGTTAAATTTCGCGGTACAAGAGATTTACCAACACTCACATCATTCATTAATGATCAGCTTGGTTCTGTTAGTAACATCATTTCAATTCAACTTAGTCACTTACATTAATCAATAATTAATTGTAGGATTTGGAAGAGCATTTAAGGAAATTGGCAGATGTAGGGAATTCTATTGTGGAATTGAATGATGAAGACTTTGAAAAACACATAGCACAGGGCAAACATTTCGTTAAATTCTACGCCCCTTGGTGCGGCCATTGTCAAGTAAACATGAATTAATTCATAAATATTTCACAGTCTAATGTAACGAATTTTTTTTTAGAAATTGGCACCAACGTGGGACAAATTAGCACAAAAATATAAAAACGACGATTCCATCACGATATCAAAAATTGATTGTACCCAGTACCGGTCAATTTGTTCCAAATATGATGTACGAGCTTTCCCCACGTTGCTATGGTTTGAAGACGGCAAAAAAGTATAAACCTGATAACTGTGTTTAATGCAGAACTAACGTCTGTCATTTGCAGATCGATAAATATCAAGGCGATCGAAGCGAGGAAAATTTAATTAAATACATAACAGACATGAGCGGCGAATCGACAGACGGTGAAGCGAAGAAGGAAGACGACGAGGCACCGAAAGAAGAAAATCCAAGTGCAGTGATGATGCTGACGAGCGATGATTTTGATCATGGTATCGAAACTGGTATAAGTATAATTAAATTCTTTGCGCCGTGGTGCGGTCACTGTAAACGATTAGCACCGACCTGGGAAGAATTGGGACAAAAGTTCTTGGGCACACCCGACATTTACGTTGCCAAAGTCGACTGCAGTTTGGAAAACAACAGACAACTTTGCAGTGACCAAGAAGTATGTTTTATTCAAAGAATCGGTTTCGTGGAAGTAATAATCCAAATTATTTTCAGGTTGATGGATATCCGACAATATTCCTTTACAAGAACGGTAAGAAAATCTCTGAGTATAACGGTGATAGGAGTTTAGACGATCTCCACTCTTTCGTACAAAGTCATACTGATAGGCATGACGAATTGTAATTTAATTGTTCAGTCACTTTTGTGTCTTATTGATCACGATTTTGTTCCAATTATTAGCGTCATTCCTTTGTAACAATTTTGTTGTGAATAATAAAGACACGTCATTCTCAATTTTTATATCAATGCGTGTTTCGCTTATTTTTTTTTTATAATTTAAAAAATTATCAATGAACGCGAATTACCTTGAAAACTGTCTGTTATCGGCGCCTTTTCCTCTCGATTTCTGCCTGTAAATCGTACTCTTCTTTAAAGTTTTATAACCTGAAGTGTTGTTCATGTTTTTGAAATAACCGTAGCCACCGCCACCGTTCCTTTTACTGGGTCTATCGCTTCTCTTCGCGTGTACTTGCAAATCAATGGCAGGCGGTACTTTGAAACCAAACGAGTACGCTACCTTCGCCAAATCCAACGTATGAATATCGAATATTGTTTTCAAATGATGCGAATCATACGCCCGTACATAAGCTTTGAATGCTTCTTTTGCTGATTGATTTAAGAAATAGTTTTTCGAAATCAAGTTTTCCAGCTAAAAATGATGTTGAAGAAATACATCAATACAGATACATCGTCCGTAGAATTTGTTAATTACTCACCTGTAACTGTATGTCGGCTATTTTGTTCCACGAAAATTCGAATTCGTTCAACGGTACCTTGGCTTGTTTCAAGTACCTCAAAAAACCCAATTCCTCGGGTCTTAATATTAAAAGTGCGTGGCCTCTGCCACCTTCGCCTCTAGCAGTTCGACCCACTCGGTGAATATATTCCTTCGGATCGTCAGGTGGATCGAATTGCACTATCCAATCGACAGCCGGAATATCCAATCCTCTAGCTGCCACGTCCGTGCATAGTAGAGTACCACTTTCTGCATTACAAAATTCAAAGAAAGTAGCCGTTCTTTTTGTCTGCTTTTGTTTGCCCTGCGGTATAAAAGCTGCATGAAAAGTAGTCGACTCAACAGAATGAAATTGAAAACTTACGTGAATGCACATAACTGGTAAATCGACGTAATTTAATAATTCATGATGATATTTAACAGACATGCAAGAACTGAAGAAGATCATCACCTTCTTCTTGCGATTCCTTTTTAAAAACGTGAACAACACCAGCAACCTTTTATCTGACGGACATACGATGTATCCTTGCTCTAAGCCGCTCACTGTTGCCTTCTCTTCAGTGTCGTGTACACCCACGTAAATTGGCTCCTTTTTCAATGCCAATGATGTTAAAGCCTGGGTCTTCTCTGTTTGCGTGGCGCTAAATAACATCGTCTGACGTTTTTCTAGAAAAGACATTAATTTTTAATATGTTTTATGTAGAATTAATTGTATTCATTCTAAAACACATACTTGGTAACAATTTGATGATCTGTTTCAAATCTTCTTCAAAGCCAATGTCAAGAATCCTATCAGCTTCATCAATCACCAAGCATTGGAGATTTTTGTACAGAAAATCTGGAGTATTTTGTAAATGGTCAAGTAATCTACCTGGTGTAGAAACCAGTATATTGATGCCTTTTGCTAATTTCTGAGCTTCCATTTGTCTGCTTGCACCTCCCATTACCAAACCATAAGTGTGATGATGGTATTTCATTAATTCCTTTAGTACACCAAATGTTTGCATAGATAATTCTCTTGTAGGAGAAATAATAATAACTCCAGTACCTATAAATACATTCCTAATGTGTTATCAAAGGATATTCAATTTACCTAACTTTAATTACCATGATTTGGCATGAACTTTAACTTATATATTAGTTCTATGGCTGGTATGAGGAATGCTAATGTTTTACCAGAACCTGTTTTTGCTGCACCAACTAAATCTCGGCCTTCCAGTAATTGTGGAATGGATCTAGCTTGAATTTCAGTTAATGTTGTGAAACCCATGTCTGTAATTCCTTTTAAGGTCTCATCACATACTTTTCCTTGTAAAGATTCAAATGTACAGTTGCTTAATATCTCTAACGTTGCTGAAGATCCGGGCACTGAAACACAAAATAATCCTTCACTACAGACAAATTTAAAGATGTTATAATATGATAAAAGTGTGATTTTCAGTTAATTAAGTAAACATTGAAATTTCTCTACTCTACTGAACAAGGAGGAGATTCATATTCGCCTTTAAATCATCACAAATTATATGAAACATATAAAAATAATATTTAAAGAAACATACATGATTGTGTAGAAGTTTCAGGTTCTGCAGCTTCATTAAACATTTTAGCTTCATCATCATTAGAATCAATAACTTCTTGTGGCTGCTCATTTTCTTCATTTACATGATCCTTTTTCTTGTTCTTTTTCTTTTCTAAAACATACTTGTTAAATTACTTTCCACAATAATATAACAGATTTACTCTTTGTTGATGGTCCATTTGTATCTTCTTGAATGCTCCTCTTTAACGTCTTCTCCAATTGTTTCTGCTCATCTATTTAATATAAATATATTGTTTAATATAGTTCAATGGTTATGTTTACTTGAAGTGATAATTTTTGAGTGCATGACTTACCCTTTGCTTTCAATTCTTGCTCTTTCACTTGTATCAACTTTAGCTTCTTCTTATTTTTCTTGTTTGTCTTGTTAATGGACATTGTATTAATAGTTACTAAAGAAATTCAGTGAATTTCTAAACATTAATAAACAACACGTGTTTTAATTAAATGATGTCAACGTGAAATTAGTTATTAGTCATCTTCTCTCTACGCAAGTAACGTGAAGATAGTAACACACGGACGCTAGTTCAGCACCTGTAATGGAGATGGCGACAACGTTAATAAGTATCTAAGTTTTAAATTTTAAATGATAAATTAATCAAAATAATTAAAATCCGTGGCATCTGAATTGAATTAAATTTTAAAAACATTAGAAATTGATCCACGAACGAGATGAAGATTAATTGATGTCGATAATATAATTTTCTAAATGAAACGATTGCGACCTTCTAAGCCAAATTATTGCCTCAACACGCACGTATCGTAATTTTATTTTAAGGTAAAAATAATCATTATTTATATGTACTTTGCAAGATGCGAATATCAAACGGTTAGCGGGATAGGAGATGTTGCAAATCTAAACAGAAGAGAAGAGAATTTATTAGACGTTATTATGTAACGAAAATTTCAAGCTACTTAAGCGGCAAGAACAAACGTAAAAAATACGAAATGTAGAATTGTATTGTGTACTTAAATTAATGCGTATTATAATGTAAACGTTGATGATGGTGATGATAGGGTACGACCTCCGTTACGAAGAGAAACTTTTATTTCTCTTAACGAGACAATAAATCATGGCATTAAGATCAACTTTGCTAGTCGAAATTTTTGCAACTAATCGCCAATTTTGCTTCTCCTTTCGACGAAATTCTTGAATAACATCACATGATGCGGAAATCACGTTACTTATCGATGGAATGCAATTAATTGATTATTAATTAATACGTTAATTAGTATGTTAAGTAGCGTTAATAATTGCGAGAGTAGGTCTACTCCAAGTATGTTGCGTGGGCGTAAACCATACTTAAGAGGCTTACGTTATTAAAATGGTCGGATGATGAGTATTTCGAATCCACGTTGCGTTATTCGATGTTGCGAAAATGAAATAAGTCTTTCGTTTTCCTCGTTTTTATTTGCATTATTTTTATTTATTTTTTTCGCATCTCGTTATTAGCTAATAATAAACGGCACGGATTTCACGCACTGTGAGAAAAAATTACATATTTATGTAGGTAAATGTGCAAAAGTGGAGTTCGTTTTTAAATGTTTTCCCTACCAAATTGACCTCTTGACACTTTGCGAACGCACATAAATTATGTCTGCGCGTTCGTTCCATGCGAGGAAAGATCAGCAGAGGAAGGCAAGAGTTGGAATCGAGGGAAAGAGTCGCATAACGTTTATTCGTGATTGAATAACGTTTTTTCTTTTTAATTTAATTCGCCAAATTGTCTTCGACTCAGATGCATCGATTGCGAAATTTCGCATAAATAATCCGTTCGCTCCGTCGCAACAGAACGGAGACGATCGCTTCGACCGTTCTATTGCCTCGTCTCCCGAAAGCGGGCGAGCGCGATTAGTTTCGATGGCTTTTGGACGTCGATGACGAAAGGTCAACACGTTTTGATTTATCGAGCTCATTTCGACTCTTCGCCAATGGAAATCTCTGACATTTATTAAGGTGAATGCGAATCGCTCTCGTTTTCGTTGTTGTTTTTTTTTTCAAACGCTTTTTAATCCAAATCGGTAGTTAATTGGATTAAATTTAATTAATCCGCTCCTACGTCACGTACCCCGTAATAAATCTTCAAAAACGATTCAATCTCCCGCGGAATGTGGATCTATTTAGCCAAAAAGCGAAGTTCACAGTCGTCGCGTGTATCATTGTCGCATAATGTTAAAAATCTGCGCGCGATATTTCTCGCGATCTCCCACAGAATGCGAAAAAAAAAAAACATTAAAACCACCGACCCAATTCTTCCACCGAGCGAAACCGGGTGACATAATCTCTTGACGCGCTCAAATGGCAAAAGAATCGTTTCTGGCGCTTCTTAACACCGATTTGCATTCACGCCTACGCAACAAATTGGGCGATTTAGAGAAAATTTATGCAAACTGCCGTCACATGATTTTCTTTGCAATAATCATATTCGCGCAATACGGATTAGCAAAAAAAAAAAAAACAAATCGATTGATGCCGAGGGGGAAGAAAACCAACTAGCGAATCGTGTTCTCTTTGTGCTTCGCTAAAATTGGCAAACTGCAATCGTCGTCATTCAATTAATTGTTATGCAATTCGCGAGAGGATTGAAATTCCGATTCTCATCGCTCGATTATTCAAATCGGATCGTCTCGATCAATTAAAAAGGAAATTACTCGTTTAGTACGGATTTAATTACTCGATTAGCTAACGTAATCGCGAATCATTATTAGCAAAGAATGATCTTTGAAGGTCCTTTCGTTTTACATAGATTTTCTTTCGTAAATCGCTCATCGACGCAAATCAATGGCAATGTTGTCCACCCAAAAGGAAATGTTTCAATCCCTTTTTGCATGTTCGAACCGAGTGAATAATTGCAATTTGTACGACAGATTGCAAAACCGCGAGATGAATCACGATAAAAGATGGTGAGCACGAGAGGAATTTCCGGCTACCAAATCGACCACGACAACAAATTATTGTCCATTTTCAGTTGACAAAGATTGTGATTCAGCGAAATCGCCACGCGATCGCTTCTGACAAAGACCGAGATTGTGGCGACGAAGATGACGACGTAAAATCGACTGGCAACGCGACGGAAGAAGAGCCGCGAGACCGATCGGCCGATATTAACACTAATTGCCTCGCAATTAAATTTCAATTGCGCTCCAAACTGACGACCTCTTCCACCTACTCGGAGCTACTTACTCCTTCGTAAATTAACGAAACAATCGACGATGAGGAAGAGACGACGTGAAGATCGCCGCGGAACGGAGCGAGATGGACGGCGATTAGAATTGCATTTGCTGCTGCTGCAGGTCGAAGTCGATTTCGGTCGGGAGCGAGCGCGCGTGTTGTTTGTTCTCTCGCCGGTTTATAGCCGTCGACTCGCATTTAATTCGCGTTCGACTTTTAACGGGATCGGACGGCGCGTTCTCGCGCAATAAAAGAAATCCTCCAAGGTTCGTGTCCCACGAATATTCGTGGAGCGAAAAGGCAAAAAGCGACGACCAGTGCAAGAAATTGTGAAGTGTTAAATGTACATCGATTGAAGCGATGGAAGCGATGAAGATGAGACGGACGACGACGGTCGCCAGAATTCTAATCAATTTCCTCGTAATCGCCGTCGGATTCGCGGCAATCGACGCGCAGGTAATTAAATTTTGCGTTTTTAAAACGCAATTAGTTCTTCTCGTTCAATTCAACTTAGCGACCTTTACGACAGAGAGCAATTATTGAACGGCCAAACACGCAACGGATTCGATAATTAAAAGTGTCTTATTGTTGTTTGCTGGTGCCGTTAATTAGTTTGACCTTTTTTTTCCCTTCGTCCGCCGTCTCGTAATGCAATTTTAATTTTCTTTGGTTTGCTTGCGAAAATTAAGTTTCCTCGCCGGTTTGTCTAACGGCTGGGAAATTCTGCAGAAAAAAATAAGAGACCGGCGATGATTGTTCTCACGCGAATCGCGTAAATAATTGTGCTCGATTAAAACCGTGGAGAATTGCAATTTCAAACTTTTACCGCACACCAATAATAATAACGCTTCCGCGTTGCAGCGTCCCGAGCAAATTTTTAATCGATTCTTAAGTACCGAACAAAATGTTAATGCATCGAAAACAATTTATTTTATTTTTTTTTCCGTTTTGCGAAACGGCCAGCGCGTGTTATATAAGTTTATCGAGAGAAAAATCGGTTGTCGTTTTTAGCATCAAAACACGAATTATCGTTAACAACGTTTGTTTATCATATTCGTTTAATTGGCTTAAGGCGATTCGCTAAAATTACGAACGGATAATAATTTGCAAATCCGACTAAAAATAGTTTCTAATCGAAACCCGCAAAAGCTCCGCGAGGAGATCGAAGAAATATTCTACCATTCGTCCGCACCGCAAACTTGGACAAAGTTCGTGGACCTTTCAACTTTAAAGCCAAACTTCTTCGGGACCTTTAAGACAACACCAATCAAAACAATTCATTTTCGTCGGCGTAATGCGTGAATGATTAATAAAATGTTGGCGTCGCAATATATTAATAAAAGAAGGCAAAATTCGTGGGCGTCTCTTCTCCATATTTGACGCGAATCGAAATTGTCTTGATTTCATCTCAATGACACCACCGCCACCGTAACAACGCCAAGAGGTGCGTTGATGATGATGATGAATCGGCGTGGTCGTTTTATGACTTCTTTCTCTCGTCGTTGACGCCGTTTGCGAAAATTTGCACGTTGCGAATTAACAGAAAAAGAACGGAGGTAAAACGTACGATTACGTGCGCACTTCTCGTTACGCGTAAAAGTCGGTGATCTAATAATGAAATATGGGAATCGAACAAGGAAATTTTCACTCGAGGAATGTTTAAAAACGCGCGATTCAAATTGACGCCGATTAATTAAACGTGCGATTTGATCCTGGAACGAAACGCGCGAAAGATTTTACCTTGTTTCGTCCGCTCCTTTTCGAAGCAACAAATTCGCAACATTGTTGCGCGTAATAGTTGATTGAAGGTAATTAAAATCGATGCGAACCTAAATCATCGGATTCGCATACAATTTGCATAATTAAGCGACGCTACCTGACGATAATTGGCAGTTAAACTAGCGTTAATACCTTAACAGGAAACGGATTATTAATTTTATTGGCCAATAATTTACTCGCGTAATGGGAATAATAACAATGAAATCAAACATTTGCACACAAAAAAGCGTGCAAAAACTCGTGTCCCGTGAAGATCGCGATTCGCAAAAACCGAGCCTTCTAACATTTAAACGTTGCCCCAGTGACAATCGACTGCTTTGCGCTCGTTAACAATGAAAGATGCCGATCGTAAGCTGCGACGGTTCTTGAAACGTAATCGGAGCAAAACAGTTGCAATTCATTAAGCGCAACCAACGATCGACTTGTCGTCGATTCGATCAGTGCGAAATTCCATTTGCGATTCGTTATTAATGGTGATACGAAACCATCGATCATCCGTCGGCGTTGTGTTCATTGAAATGATGCAAGCGAACGATTCATTGTTCGCCCGTCCATTGTCTAGGCATAAATATCACGCGTCTTCGTGCTAGTACCATGATAATTTAATTATTGTCGAAGAAACGAACGAATCGGTGGAGACACAATTAAATGCTGCAAACGAATCATGTCGAAATCCACATTTCGACATTGCGGAGTCGAATAATAATAATAATCGAAGTAATTGCACGGACTTGGAAAGATAATTGGCGAAGTTTTATTGCCACGACCGACAACAACCTAGTGTCGTTTAATTGGGCGAAAGAAGAGCGAGTTAACGATGCGAATTGCACAAGCGGTTGTTTTCTTCTAGCCATTTTTGGTTCTATTTTTTTAGAATGGAAGATCGCTCGATTGCCTTAGTCGTCAATTATTGTGCACATAATCCATTTGAAACACGTGCACGTCGCAATGGAGAAACTTGCCACGAAGATTCGCGAGGATTCGAATCATTTTGCGACAAACGTAGTTCCTTTTTGTCCGTGGAAGATGCTCGTGAAGGTCGCGGTGAAGAAGAAAGAAACTGGAAGATTGAATTTACGCTTTTGTTGTGTTCAAGATACCGTTAACAGTTGCAAACTTGAACTTTGCAAAAAGCAAAGAAGCAATAAACGATTTTTTTGCATTATAATAAGAATAACAAAAAAAAGAAGAGTAGTTTCTTTCAAAAAGTCAATTGCCGGATATCGAAAGCGTAATAATTCATTTTTATTATTGAATGGCATCTAATGTTCCAATGGAAGAGGTGCGGTCCTTTTAGCAATGTAATCGCCTCTTTCTATTACAATAACAATCGCATAGGAGAGAGCTAATCCAAAAAGAGAGAGATTATCATTAAGGATTAATTCCAGCGAAAGAAGAACAAAATTAATTCCACCTCCTCACATTTTCCGAATAGTTCCTCTCATTCTTTCGCCTTTGGGATTCTCTAACAACAACAAAAACGATCGGCCAAAACGAGTCGAATTAAAGGAATGTAAAAGCAGAAACCAATTTCGCTCTTACTTTCAATGTTAAACGAATACAAAATTAACCATAATAAATTCAAAGATTGTGGTGGAAAAAAATATTAAGGAGCGTCCAACATTTAACTCTTTGTACATCATCATCATCATCAGCATCTACCAACAACAACAACAACAAACATACCAACCGATCGACCTACAACTGTAATTTATTAATAAAAACAAACGACGTTTGCTAGGCATCAAAGAAATAACTGCAACATTCCTCGCCGGTTACAAACTGGACGAATTTCGTTTTTTTTTTGCTCGTTCCACGTTAAATCCCGTTAGAATTTGCATAAATTGCCAATTTGTCATTAATAATTCGCTCGCTCTTATTTTCCAGCTACAAATCAAGAGCAACTTCTCGTGCCAGGGCCGTCCTTCTGGTTATTACGCCGACGTCGATAGCGGATGCCAGGTGAGGAGAAGAAGATAAACGCGCAAACTGTTTTCGTTGCCCGTATTTTTTTAAATTTTTGTTCGCAAAATTTCATACGTTCGAGCTAATCCAATTCGGAGTTCAACAAATGCTGTTTGGCATTTAGATTCGCCGATGGAAGCAAATAAATTAAATACGTTTGCCAGAAGATAGAATCGATATCGCGCAACGATGGAGGCGACCTTGCCTCTTTCGTTCTTCGACGCGTTCGCTCGCGCATTTGAAATTTCCCATTTGAACGCGTTTCAATTTTAGACGAAGGTTCCCTTCGCTCGCAAAATCGTTCTCTCTTTTTGCGCCCGATCGATTGTAATAAATCGTCGCAAAAGGTTAATTTCGATTCGCATAACGACGTCGCATCAAATTGTGTTATGAATGGGCCGACCGATCGGACTTGAATTTTTCGCGATCATAATCGATCGCCGCACAGTCGATAAAATTAAACGTATGCGCGAACCTTGAATAGCTGGCATTTTACCATTAAAAGTTCAATTACGTTCGAACGCGAAACAACCAACCAAAGACAATTGCTCGCGTTGAACTTTTATAAGCGACGAACGAGGTGGAATAATGGCGAAAGGAACGTCGCAAATTCTCCTTCACAGATCTACCACATGTGCGACGGTCTGGGCCGACAGTTCAGCTACTCCTGCCCGAACACGACCCTCTTTCAGCAGCGGATGCTGATCTGCGACCATTGGTACATGGTCAATTGCAGCAAATCGGAGACGGACTACGGCGCGAACCTGTTGATCGGGCAGCGCGAGAAACCGTTCGTCGAGGACTCCGAACAGAATCCGTATCATCGCACGCCGCGGCCGGACCTTCTGTCGCATCCGAGCGCGCCCGAATACGACATCGTCTATCGGACGGGCCGCGCGCAATACGGCAGCAATTTGAATTTGGTCGGCGCCGATCCGTCGTCGACGATCGGCAACGTGCCGGCCTACAGCGTGCCGAGCCATTGGTCTACCAAGTATTACGCGTGAGATTACGCTTTCCACGAACGTCCGCGGTGCGTTTACTTGTGAGAATTACTCGCGCGAGCTTTCCTATCAATCCGTATGCGCATGTGCAATAGAATACGGTAGAACACGAATAGCACACGATGACATCCGAATATACGTTTCAAGCGATTAGACTCTGACGTAAGAGCAACTCTCAAGTAAACTCTCACGTGTAGACGCACCGTAATGTTTTCGATTTAATTAATCCCTTTTTTCCCGTTGCAGCGACGCCACGACGCCGTTACCGCCGACCCCGTCGTTACCGCCACGACGATCGAGCCCGATTCGCAGCACGACGAAACCGCCGATTAACTCGATCGTGAGACCGACGGAACCGAGGAAACCCGACGCGTTCGATAAGGGTCGAACGGAGAAACTCGCCGGGGAAAAGCAACTGTCTCACGTCAATTTCCCATCGACGTACACGGCCACGACGCCAGTTTATCCGCTGAAAGTGGACGTCGTGCCGCCGTCGATTGCCGACGATCAGTTGCCACCGTTGCGGGAGGCCAACGAGGCGAAAAACGGAACGGAACCGATAAAGTCGCCGTCCAAGTATTTCGAACCGCCCGCATTCGTCGTGGCGAGCAGCAACGATGCGAAAACGCAAGGGTCCGATTCGCGATCGCAATCGATCGATGCCAATCTGAAGAAGGTCGAGTGGAAGGAGTTGCGAAAGATGTTCCTGATACCGGACTACGAGTTCCCCTTGGATCAAGTATCGCGGCCCGGTTACGGGGACGGGCCGAGTTCGTTTCAAGTGAATCCGCTCGGTACGGAATCTAAGGCGAAATAAATTAATTGATTATTCGTCTTACCTTTCTTTTATTATTTGTCCATTTGCGATGTCACTACACTTAATTATTATTTATAAAACGGAAACTAGCCGTATATATTTAATTAAAATGTACATATGGTAAGGCCTTGTAGCAATTAAGTGTATTTATTTATTTAGTGTAATGAAAACGAAGAAATTAATAAAACTTTTAATCACAATTCTATTTGTCAATTTTAGTGCACTTCAATTCAAAATGTCGTCGTTGTAGTTAATGGCGACCTCTTAAGAACGATAGCTAACTATTTTTTCTTTGGCTAACTTCATGATACAATAACATGTGACACTGTTGATAACCTCGATTAGTTTGAATTAATCATGTGTTTATAATTAATTTCTTTTTAAATAGTCCGTTTAAGTAAAGAAAATGTCGACGTTTAAGAAACTAAGCACTAGGATCTATCAGAAAAATTCAACGGCTTCGATAACGCCAGATAATGTTTATTGGAAAAAGTTAAAGGTTCGTTTTAATTGCTCTCAGGGATGTGTGTGTCTTAATTTTCGTTTGGTTTTAGACACCGGTTCTTGTTAAGGAATTTGGGCCCGTCGATTATATTGATTTCTCACCAATTGAACCATATCATTTTGCAGTGACTTGCTCAGTTCGTGTACAAGTATACAATCCAATTACAAAGCTAGTGGTTAAGAATTTGTCAAGATTTAGAGAGAATGCTTATGGCGCAACATTTCGTTCTGACGGCAGATTATTATGTGCCGGTAGTGAAGAGAAGAATGTTAAACTGTTTGATGTCAACTCTAAAAGTTTGTTAAGGTAAGTGTTCAAATTATGTTCATGCACATTTAAATGCACAAAGTTTCCTTTTAATTTTAGATTGTTCAGTGGTCATACAGCTCCAGTGCATAGAACATTTTTCGTTCATGATAGACAACAAATTGCATCATTTGCTGATGATAAAACAGTAAAATTATGGGATATACCAACAGAAAAGGAAATAATTACTTATGAAGAGCATCAAGATTATGTAAGGGCTGGTGCAACTAATCCTATTGTTCCAGATGTTATAGTGTCTGGAGGATATGATAATATTATCAAAATGTATGACACAAGAACTAACAAAATTGCATTGACACTTGACCATGGAGCACCAGTAGAATCTATGCTATTTTTACCATCTGGTAGCATATTTTTAAGTGCTGGGGGTACCCATATCAACATTTGGGATACAATAGCTGGTGGAAAGCTGTTGGGCTGCATTTCACAGCACCATAAAATAGTTACTTGCTTGAGATTAGCATCTGACAATAAGAGATTGCTATCTGGTAGCTTAGATCGTCATGTTAAGATATATGATGTTAATAGCTTCCAAGTGGTTCACACATTGGACTTTCCGAACTCTGTATTAAGTTTAGGCATTAGTAAAAATGATGATACTGTTGTGGCAGGTCTTGTAGATGGATTGGTATCCATCAGTAGGCGTGAAGATGGTGGCAAGCAATTAAATAAAGAGAAAAAGGTACCATTTACTTATATGCAAAATGTGCACTATAATAGGTATGTATTTATATACTGTTATTCAGACTCTTAATGCAATTAACATTTATATTTTAGTGTTGATGCTGTTGTGCAAGAAAAGAGGGGCAAGAAACAAGCTAAACATGACCTGTATTTGAGGAAATTCCAATATAGAAAAGCTTTAGATTGGGTGCTGAGAAGTTTTGTCATAAACAAACATCCAGAAATTACAGTTGCAGTGATACAAGAACTTATCAGAAGAAAATCATTGAATAAGGCTATTCAAGGCAGAGATTCCAAGTTTCTTCAAACGTTAATCACATTCTTCAAGAAATATTTAACTGATACCAGATTTACCAGGACAATCATAATGGCTGTAAACATTTTCATAGATACATATGAAAGTGAAATTCATACCTTCAAAGTTGAAGTGATAAAACCTTTAAAGGATTTACTGCAAACATTGGAAGAAGAGATTAAGTTACAGAACCAATTGGCATCTTTAAGTGGTGCCTTCAGCATGATTTTGGCTGGAGCATCAGCTGCTGAACAACAGACCAACATTAACAAATATAAACCACACAATTTAGTGCCCAGTGATGATGCTAGGAAAAATATAATTGTGAATTTAACTTGAACAATGTCCATTATATTTGTATTTTATCCAACTTGGTTTGTATGTTTTCTAAAGTGCTATACAAGTTAATAAATTCCTCCTCTTTTAGTTCCAAAATTATATCATCATTATTTCCTTTGAAATCTGACACATCCAGTTGCATTCTAACTTTTGGTATGTTTGATAGTCTATTTAATTCTAGATCAAGTTCCATACAAACATTGTTCAATTTCCATCGGTTCTCACCATCACCAAAATGTTTATTAGTTTCTGCAGACCAAACTTTCACATATTCGTCAGCTTTATCAGTAGTAAACTTTAATGTCTCCACAAGATCTTTATGCAAATCAGTTAATTTCAATATTACTTTAGATGATTGTTTAAATATAAATAGAAGACTTTGTATGACCAATTGCAGTTCTTCCTCAGTTAAACTTAAAGATTCTTCTAATTTAAGCAGCTCTTCTTTAGTAAATATGTTTGAATTCTCAGCTGATGCTATACAATTTAAAAGTATTGCAAACTTCTTGTTTGATATCTTATTTACTAATTGCACACCGTTTCGCAATCTGGAAATATAAAATTAGATTAATTTGGCAATGGAATTGTCTATATTTACCTATCATTTACGGAAATCCATTGTAAGGAATCCATAATTACCATTCAACTGATCTAGAAGTGGAACTGTTCTGCAACCAACTGTGCAAATTATAATCTTTACTTTTACAACTAATTGCATTCAATTACATCAATTCCTAACGCTTTTATTTATTGCTAATGGTTCCAATTCAATGATTTAAATCCATTGCTACCTCTTTATAAAGGAAAACGTCGTTACCGATCTATAATAATGTGCCAAGATTTTATTGTAGAATCTTCTGTAAATAATTGTGTTAATTAATAAACGCACTTCGTAAACTAATTATTTCGAAATAATTTACCTTTAATTACTTGAGCAGCACGGAACGTTAATTAACCTGGAATAATCTGAAAGAACTTCAGTGTGATCGACTGAAAGACATCAAAACGAAATTGAAGGTTCTGTCAAATGTTAATTATGTGTGAAAATGTTGATAGTTTTCGTTTTCGAATTGATCATTTTTAAAAAGAAACTTAAACCGTTTTCAATTTAATCCTCGAACAATTTGATTTTTCATATTAATTAAGCATAATGTACACGTGATAATATTTGATGTGGTGCTAGGGAAGCAATTTCTTGTGCCAAATTGTGTAAGAAGCGAAATTATTTTTGATTCAGCTAAGTAAGTGTTAACGCTAATTAATAAGCATAGTATAAAATACACGTGCCTCATGATGGGACAAACAACTAGCGGAATACCGAGTGAGTTGCAAAGATTTTTCATTAATTAATTTAACATCCTGGTGAACGAGAGGCTTCGAGTTAACGAGAAAAAATAAATCCTAAACGAAACCCTTTTAAGTCTTCTTTGCATTTACTTT
The DNA here is from genome assembly GCA_963695495.1 of Hololepta plana. NCBI lineage: Eukaryota > Metazoa > Arthropoda > Insecta > Coleoptera > Histeridae > Hololepta > Hololepta plana. The sequence goes on from OY968839.1 coordinate 4,916,128, forward strand.
TAAATAGTTGAACCTTTTATTTCAAGAATCCAAGCAGAGATGCACATTCTAATTAAGGCGCGTATAAGAAAAATTAATCCACGTTATATCAGCTGAAATGTTAAAGGTCGTACTTGTTGATTATACCGTGACTAAAAAAAGGAGGTCCGCATATACGTGTACGATTGGAAACGATCGGCAGAACACTGCGGAGGATCGAGTCGAAAGCTGCGTTATTTGAGATCCTTCCGTTCCCATTGTCGATGTTCGATTCCACTTTCCCATGGAATCGCTTGATTTTCCACGTTATGCGATCGTCTGGTTTAATCTACAATATAATCGCGCATAAATTTTATAAATTCAACGATACAATTTCGAAAAACCGCCTACGTTGCTCGCTGATAACGAACGAAATATAAAACTGAGCAGGAAATTGTGATAAATTCAAATTAATTAAAAGTCTGCAGCAATTAAGAAAGAAACGAGCGCTTTAATGAAATAATTTCGATAAAGTGATACACGTACATCACTAATGAAGCTAATTAAACGGCCGGAAGTCGGTCGTTAGAACTTATTCCTTCGTAAATTGTACGAAAGGCGACGTGAGTTTATAAAAAGAAATTCGCATCCAGCATCGAATTTGACGAAAAAAAAAGAGGCTCAAAATATGAATTAATCTCACAACGTAAACTCACATTTAAACTCTAATTAATCGATCTTTAGTGGTTATTTCCACCGTTAATCACTTTAAGGGCTCCAAAATGAGTTTATTGCAAAATGTGCGCATAATTGCAAAACGAGGTTGGACACAAATTAAAGATTCGTTAAAAGTTGCGAATTGTCGGCATGTGAACTAGTTGATTTTGATAAGGTTCGATGAGATTTGTATGCATAAAGAATAGATGCAATTATTCCATCAAAACTCGAGAACGACAACACGAAAACGGTTTATTTCTCGGTTCAAAGGTTAATGCTATTATAGCGATGGAAGAGCTAACGTGCGTGTAACAATATTAATATTTTCGAATGATTGAGTGCAAAACTAGATGTAGGAAGACAAAAACGAAAAGAAAAAGACAGCGAGGATTTTTCTTTTTGGAAAACAATCCAGTGGATTGGCAAACGAGCGTGGGCGCACTCAATTATTATTAATCTTTCTCTCGCACTTTATTATTTATCGCTGCACGCACTGTTATTAAATATCACATACACACGTCGAGTGCAATTTCATTCGCAACAATAATATATAGCCGAGGCCGATTATTACGAGCCGAAATCCATCGCGAAAGCAGCGAACTTTCTTCGGAATCGTCCAACCTTTCGTCGCACGCAAATTCGCTGTCCCTAGATTGATTTTCGGTTAATCAAATGCAAGAAGACGCGACTGTATTTCTGCGAGGGAGAAGCTTATTTTTAGGCCGCACATTTGGCCGCCATAAATCTCGTCCCACTTTTATTTTATTTCGATTTCTTCGCAATTTTTCTTGCTCCTTTTATTCGCGAAGTATTGCATTCGCTTTTTTCTTTCTCAATTTTTCTGCCACGGTTATTATTGGCCAATTATTGTTGTTAATATCGCGAAGGAAATCGTGAAATTATTTATAGGAAAATCGATCAATGCCATTCGAAATGTTTGCAATCGGATATTAAAATGCAAAAAAAAAAGCACTGAAAACAATTTAAAAAAAAGAAAGAGAGATCGTAAACTTTATAGTTTTGTTGATTTCCGCAACTATTTCTATTGCCACCTTTTAATTCCAATCTCATTCTCATTTATCCTTTTCCCAGCGCGTAAAACGTCTCGCATTTCGCTCATTTACCCTCCGCAACTTTCTATTTACTTATCGTTTACCTTCGGTTTCCTTACCTCGTTCGTGTAACACGACACGATTCGGCCCTTTTCCGATCGCGAAGTATCGGAAGTAGTGCTCTCGTTTCTTTTTCTTGCTCGCAGCACGCGTCGAAAGTTGGCAAAAGTAAATCGTCCCCATAAGATACTACGGACGTTATAATGGGGTGCGGCAGCTGCTGCGTCTCCGACACGCTCCCTTTAATCTTATATTCTGTGTCAGTTAAATGCCTCTGCACGGGAGAGAGAGAGAGAGAGACGAACAATGGAAGGGAGTGAAATTATTTTCATCCCTCGCACATTTGATACTATTCCCGTAACCGACAATGGCCATTTGCATTCCAACGGACGTGAAAGTCGAGGGGCGAAATCGTGGGGTGCGTTTTACCGAAACGTTTCGTTTCGTCGAGGGGAAAGAGTTTGTTTTTTTTCCTCTCTTTTAAATTGGTCACATTAACATCTGCCCGATTCGAGTGAAGCTCGCGTCACTCGTTGATCGTGGAGCAAGAGCCAATTCCTCTTGGTCGAATGCCACCGCACCGTTTTCGCTTACGAATACCAAATCGATCCCCGTCTTCGGCCGCGACATTAACATCTGCGGAAGAAACGCCAAACTCGAAGAACGTCCGGAAAACTCTGAAGAAAATCTAAGCGCGGGTGATTGTGAGCGATCCTAATGGGGGCCTGACTAATCCATCCTGGATAATCGGCCAGCAGGTGGCTTCCTCTTTCTATCCGACTCGAAGATAATTAACGAACAGGTGCGATAATCGTAACGATCGGTGCGCACTTTTGCGTTTAATTAGCGAAGTCGGAGTTTCGTGCCTAGTTTTGCATTAGACATCTGCTGCGAGTTTTACCTGGATTCGTCCCCCATATAGGACCCGTTGTTACGATGCGAATTGATTTCTGCAATAATAAATGGCGATAATAGCGTAAAGGTGAACGCGAACGCTCGAGTTCAATCGGAATAACACCTGGACTTGCGACGAGGACAATCGTAACCCTTTCGTTTTCGTCGCCAGAAGGGCGCTGTAAAGTTGGAGTGATATGTTAATTACGAAGAACAATGAGGACAATAAACAATGGCACGCGACGATTATTAGAGAAAGAATTGATTGTTAAGAAGAACTAATAATAATCGAGGCGGTTCCTTGTGTGGTTTCCACAAAAAAATAAAAACTAATAAAAACGAACGTTTCATTATCCATTTTCTATTGTCAGTTTTCTACAGCAGAAGAAAATTCGGTTTCGAAGTCGTGTAATTTAAGATCGAAAAAAAAAGGAACGGAAGGAAACATATGGTAAATGTAATATTCGAAAATTATACCGTTTATAAACGCTCATCGAACGTTTCCGTACAATGCGGCACGTGCCGGGCGTACGCACGAATACACGTGGAAGAAACGAGAGACCCGATCGACGGAGGCATCCTTCGGCGATCGTTTTGCCTTTTTATTAATAAAAAATAATCGATTCCCGAAGAGCGGAATTAAAGCGGCAATCGAATGTAATCTATCGCTTGTTTCTTCTCTCCGCCATCCATCAATTGTACCGGAGATCGGCCGAAGACGATGGGAGTCCATATGCACAACATTGCAAAGAAGACCGAGCGGAAAAAGGAACGAAACGCGAAAAGTCTGCGTCACTCTTTCCACGGGGCGAGCAGCCACAATGTAATATTTTACTCGCGCAAGAACCACGCGTCACCTGCCCTTTTCCCCATCGTTCAGATGATGCCCGCATCTTAATTCGCTTTTCTTTCCTCCGCTCGCGCGTTCAATCGCGAACGAATGCAAAACGAAATAGCGAAAATAATGGAACAGAAATCGAACGCTCGCAATAAACAGGGGACAGGTGCTAAGTTGTTTTGCTCCGGTTAGTGCGGAATAAAATGTGCTAAGAGACGAATATCTCGAGGAGAGTTCGGAGCGATCGAAAACGTTTGCTCGCGAATCGCAATTCCGATCCTTCCGCCTCCTTCACGCGGCACATGTCGTCGTCGTCGTCGCGAAGGACCTTTTGTTCTTCGTCTCTCTGTCGATCGCGCCCGTCACCTGCCGCTGCACGAAGAGCCTGCGGGAGGATGGCTGAAAAGATGGTTTTCTTGTACGTAATAACGATGTCGATGATGGTGATAATAAATGTAGCAGCCAGCAGGTGGATTAACATTTCTTTCTCGCCGTTTGTTCGATTCTTCATGTCCACCGTGCGACGCGGAATAAATGAGGGACGTGCTCGTAAACGGAAAAGAGACCGCGACGACGACGATGTCAATGAAGGGCGCAACTAGTTAACGAGCTAGTTTTTTTTTGTTTGTTTCAATTAACGTGTTCCGTTGGTACTGGAGGCGGGTACAGGTGCAAATTCGTTTTGCAGACCGCTTTGTTGTTGTCGTACTCTCGATTTGCAAATGCACAATTGTTTTTTTCTTACGTTTAGCTGGTATGGTGAATTATGCGATTTTGTTTGATTTTGTTTTTTCGATTGTTGCCATTATTCGAATTCGCAGTGGACGTGTGCAATAAATTCGCAAACAACAGCGGAAAAAGAAATATTTATGAAAATTTTATGTAACGCAACGACGTTTCCGGCGTAACCGGTATATATGCGGACTTTTGCTGTTGCGAATTATTAACGACGGTTTATTAATAACGTCCGATAATTCCCTCGAGGTTTCTTTATTTTTTAATCAAGAAAGCAAATGAATAATTAGTCTAGAATGTCGTTGAGCTATCGCCATATAAGCAGACTCTCGTTTTTTTTTGTCTTTGCAAGTTGGTCGATGCGAAATTTTAATAATGCACAAGCGATATAAACGACTGAGAAACAACGACGAATTTTCGCACGACGATCGCTTGGCGAAAATAAAAGAAATGCGCGACCGCTAATTAAGTCTGCTAAATCGCTTCACTTCTTGTTGCGCACTTTTGCAAACCGGTAACGATTAAACTCTACCGATTATTATTAAGCGGTAAACGGCGTTCGCGGCGCCGTCTCATCCAGACGAGATTCTTTCTCCCTCGCGATCGTTTCCTTTCCTCGCTTCGTTTATTTTCTCTTCGTTTTCCGTAGAACTCTTCGTCGTCGTCGTTTTCTCTTGACATAACTATTTCCCTATTTTTAAATTGCTCGAATCGGAATGCTTCTTTGCGTGTCCTTATTAGCCGGCAGTCGACGGATTTTCGAAATTAATTTTGCTCCGTTATTATTTGCCTCTAATTAATTAGGGAATTTTTATTGCGAGTCGTTCATCCGTCGTTGTGGAATTAAAACGAAAACGAATTATTATTCCGTTGGTGAAACGGATTTAAGCCCAATCAGTTTCTCTGCTTCATGCGAGAATTGCTAAGAAGAAAGGGGCGAAAGTGCGAAGAATACGAAATTAATTTGCAAATGTCCAACACGCGCGTTTTTACCTGTGCGCGATTATAAGCTGCTCACGTAGAGGTACAATTTTTTTGCAGCAAAACAATCCAGTTTACCGGATTTTTTATTTGCGAATCGATCGCGAATCGACCAATTTCCCAGAAGCGCAATTACGAACGAACAATCGAAGGATGTTCGCGCACAATTTTTGCGTTGGCAAATTTATTCGCTTTGTTTCCCGAACGAACGTCGTGATTCATGTGCGGAGATCTTGCGAAATCGTCCGGACCCATAAATAATCGATAGGAACGTATTTCCTCTACAGAAATCTCTCTCCATGAGAAAATCTTCTTGCACCGGAGAATTTCTTCTTCTCGCTCGCACCTTCCGCGATGCGCCACGAGAGAGACTTGAACTTTAACCCGATGAAGAAACGTCCGTATCACTTATTAGGCGGGGAGTCTCTCTCTCTCTCTTTGTCTTCGGCTCTTTGTCTTACCTTTTCTAACAAAGAAAAACGAACGAACGTCACGTCGAGATCCACGTAAATGCCGGCGATGGAACGAACGAATTGCTGCGTCCATTCTTATTTCGCCGTTTTCGCATTCGGCTCTCCCTTTTTGCCTTTCGATTCAACCATCACTGTTCTGCCCTTAAAACCTCAGCTGTTCCGCACTGAAAACTCTCGTTATTTTGTTTCCCACGCCCACACAAAGGCAAAGGGCACAAACGGCGTCGGTAGCACCGAGTGAATTAGTCGCTTTTCGCAATGATTGCAATTTCCAACGACGAGAAACGGTGCGTTTCTTCCAAGAAAATTGCAGCTACGCAATCGGTCGTGTGCCATTCACGACAATCAGCTGAGATTTATTTGCGATAGAAGAGTCTTCCTCACAATAGGACCAAACCGCAAGTTAAGAAAAGCACCATTTCTTGGAGAAAAGCACCATTTCTGTTGCGAAAACCTTTCTTATAGGAACACCATTCTTAACTTAAAGTCATATGGTCCATTATATAATCTTTACGTAACTTTGGGGCAGGTAAACGTCTTGCGTAGCAGCTGATCGTCCCTTTAAAAAAAGAACGAAGGAACGTCGATGGTTTAAAGTCCACCTGAGAGAAATTACGACGACAACAACAAGACGAAGAAACGAACCATATGATCCAATCCATTCCATTCCCGATCATTGTCCACTTACGTTACCTTCCGCTTACCTGATCACACGTTCTATTCAAGTTTCTATTGCGATTTCGTCTTCTTAAGGATGCGACGGGAGTTTCTCACGGTTTGCAAAATATTTGCACACGTGCCTCGTTCGGTTGGAACCACATTTTTAACCTGCTACATCTTCGGCTGGTGAATGAATGTGGAGAAGTTGATTGGAGTTGTAAATTCGAAGGATCCCGCGAGAAGAAAGTTTGTTGCAATTGTGCTGGTGGTATTTGGACTTTTGCTCGATTCCAAATATCTGCAGGAGGTTTTGTTATTATTCGCCGATGGTTATCGCGTAGATGATGATGTTGATGATGATGAGGGAACGCGTTTGTCTTTGGTAATAAACGACAACGTCCACAAGTCGTTCCCATATTATGTGAAGATGGTTTTACATCTGTCCATTGTTGCTCTCCCGTATTTTCGTCTTTCTTTTTTTTTTAATATATATATTTTTTTCCCATTTTTCTCTTTTCTTTTTCTGCCGGCTGCCGAAGGCATCAGGCGTGTGGCATCGTTCCCATTGGCGGAAGGCTCGTGTCTGCAGCTGTACAAATGTCTCCCCACTCGCGCGGCGTTCGCAACTTTTGGGTTACTTTTAGGCGAGGATGCGTACGGTACCGCGTTCAGTTTGTCGCTAGACGCTCGTGGGTACGGCAGCTATTTGGGGGGCAACGAGCAACGAAGAAGGGAACGTGGGGAATAAAAAGGAAGAAAAACGGGGCGGAAAATTCGTTCGCGTGAAAAGAACTCGTTGGCAATTTCGCAAGAAAATCTAGTCAAAAGCAAAAACGGTGCCGGTGTTTGATTCGATGGGAAAGTGATCGATTCCCTCTTTTATTATTTATTTATTTATTTTTTCGTCGTTCGTTCTGGACTTTTACCGTCGCCAGTGTCAATTTGTGATTGTCGATCGGTCTCGATCAGCGGATTCCTTTGATTAATGGGGATATTTGAGGAGAGCGAGCGGAGCTGCGACTGCGACAAGGCGGACAACAACGACAAGGAGAATCGATTCGCGCCGTTGAAAGGGAAAATGAAGGTGCTGAAGAAAATTCGGAAACGCATGGGATTCGGTTAGTAGCGTTCTTTTTGTTTTTCCTGCGATAAGCAAGCGACGTTTTCCCCCCATTTTTCCAAACAAATTTTCTTTCGTGTTTGTCGCCGATAGAAATTTTCCGCGAGCGAGGGAAATCGATACCGAGAAGTCACATTCCAAGCCTGTTAAGCGGTTGGGCCGTAAGGGAGCGATCGATATATCGCCAATTTAACCGTATTATGTAACGTAACAAACGGAAAACAATAACTTGCAATTCATTGCCGTTTTTATTTGCATAATTGCTCAACAACTGCGCAATAACGGCAAAAATTATTGGCATAACGATAATATATCATATCGAATCAATAGGAGTCTGCCCTTTACCCCACATAACGAAGAATAAAAAACGGGGCCCCCTGTTTTACGCACGCACAAAGGAATTCCCCCGGCGTTCCGTAACAAAGAATCTCCATCCATTGTTGGGGCGCCCTTTGGGAAATAAACATCTTCCGATTGTTATGGCGCACCATATTCCTCCAGGTACGTTCTAAGGTGGAGGGAACGAGAGGACGAGACCGTTACGATTCCCATTCTTCGTCATTTAATTCGATTACTCGCTGTGCTATTTCTAAACGAGGGAATCCGCATCCGGGCGATGATGACAAGAGTTCTTTGTCGAATCAGCGATTAAAATACGCCGAAGGAGGAAGCGATCGCGGTCGAGAACGTAACCTTACGATGGACGATGAATCAACGATGAGCAATTCCCATACAATAACGTCGAATTGCTCGTGTAGAAAGCGTAATGGTACATTATGAGTGACCGCAATGAAAGCGAGCTACCGGTTGAAGCATTCGTCCAACAGCGCGAGTGTGTTAGAGAATGAAGCGGAGCGATGATGGAACGAGTGGAAAAAAAATTAGAAAGAGGCGAAATACGTTGTATTACAGCGGAGGCGCTCGTTGACTCGTCGGTCGGCTGGCTCGCTCAACTTCTTGCGTACCTCTTCTTCTCCGCTCATTTTTTTATTTTTTGTTCACCTTCATATTATAACATTATACATACTAAACGTTACGGTACCGTGGGAAAGAAAGAAGAGCCGTCCTGCCATTATGAGTACACACACAAGCAAACGCTCGTCGTTTCGTTGTCTTTTCCTTCTCTCTTCTTCGCCGTTCTTTCTACAATACGCCCATCGAACGTGATCGTCTAATTCGCTCTCTGTCTTTCACCAATTTAACTTTCCCACCGCTCCGCGGACAGAAGGGACAGACGCGATGGCGTTCGACGGGATCTTCTCTCCGTCGGCGAAGACGTGTCCCATTTACGTTTCGTGTGCGCCCATCCACTTTGCGCGGTCTTCGCCTCCCGTTGATCATCACTTTACCACGATACTCTTGATGATGATGATGATGGTAATAATAAAAAGCCGTTGCACATTAAATTAGAGAGAGAGAGAGAACGTTTTAAATTTCCTTCTCACGATCGACTTGTCCCGCTTCTTCGACGTCGGTGTTATTAAACTTCTTGCATATCGCTGCGAAGCATTCTTCTGGTTCTTCGTTTGCGGTGCGATATCGACAAATTTGTCCTCGACGCTCTTCGAACCTCCAACTTTTCCGTCCCCCGAACTCTTCAGTTCGCCAGCACTTCGAGGGGGCCGATGACGGCACATCTGCCGCACTTGGCGCTTTCGGTTATTCTTGCACGACGGCCGTCTCGTGAGACTCCTTGCATATGGCCTAATAATAATCGCGCTTGCGGGCATTTCGTTTGCGGCCACCCTCTTTCGATCCGTTCAGAGTAATCCGCAGAGAAAGCCGCAGCGTTCTGTCGCGTGGGGGAGGACGTTTCTTTAATTAAAAGACGCTTCTTGCCTTTCTCGGAGAGCCGTTAACGGCGACAGCAGTCGGAGGGCCGTTTCGCACTTTTTGTCACCGCGTGTTCGTTGCGAAACGTGCAGAAATGGGGCGCGATTATCGCTCGGTTGGAAATAGAACGTTGCTCTCGTTCTTTTTCGCTCTCTCGCTCTCGCTGTTAGAATTTTCTTGGCCGGCGGCCACATTTAAATCCGTTCGAAATAAACACAATCGGCGTCTTCTAGTGTCAATGATCTGTTTTCGCTGCGGTTATTAATGCAATAACAAACTTTAACGGCGTCGCGGTTTCGGTTCGAAGCCAGTCGCGTCGTGCGGGGCACGCGATCGCTCGGGATGGGGATGAAGGGGATGTAGCCGTTCCGTCCGGTCACATTTCCTCCGGCTCTTCGCGCCGATGCTTCGGGAATTACCATTTTTGGTCTAGCAGCGACGTAACCGTACCGGAACCGCGGAGATCCACTTGCTTATTTCTTTTGTGAGCGATCGCGAATGGAAACAATAGCATTATTTTGAAAGAAGCGTTACGTTTCGCTACGTCTCGCTGCTCGTCCTCGACGGCTTTAGCGTACTGTAAAGGCCTCGCTTTGTCTTTGTTCGATTCCGCGAAAGAACTAGAGAAATTGGCCGAAATTTCGTAAAGGAAGAGAGAAGCGATGCGAATTAGAAAGTTATTTATTCGCCATTGCCACAATATCGCATTGCGGACGGTTATTATTTTACGATAAATGAAAGAAACAGTGCCATGGGAAAGTGGATGGATGGCGGAGCGACGAAGAACGCAGAAGGAGAGAGAAGGAATGTTAACGTATTCGAGTCACGCAAGCAGAAAGAGTTTCAAATAAAAGGAGCGAGCAAACGGTTTATGCTGTAGAAAAAATAAATTAACAACAACAGCAACAAGCGAAGAGATAAAAGACGTAAAAGAGACACAAGGTATTCGTGCTAATTATCGACGGGCACGAAGTAATCGCGTCTCAATTCTCGCTCTCTCTCTCTCTCTCTGCCCTCTTATTCGCTGCTTCCTTCTCGTTCGTTGCATCTAATTTCGTTCCCCTTTTCCTTCGGCTTTCGTCTACCGCTTCGGCCCCGCGTTTATTGCCAAAGGAAATCCTCTCAATTACGCAGCAATGTAACTTATTAAAATTTTCTCGACCGTTAATTACCATAAGATCGCGAATGGAATAAAAAAAAAAGGAAAAAGGCGCGAGAAGCCGGAAGACGATGGTCGCGTTTCGTCGATTAACGATTCAAACAGACCGGCATTTCGGGGTGGACGTCTTCCCCATCGGCTCCGATTTCGAGGCCGGATGTCGGCTTCCGAGACGAGGGAGAATCGTTTCGAAGCGTACGATTAGAAAAGAAACGGGCCCACAGGTATTTTGTTGCATGCGCGAAACCTTTCAACTGCCGCACGGTTCCGATCTGTTCCTCCTCGTCCTCCCTCGATTCGAACCGGAAGCGATTATTTCAAAAAAAAAACAAAAAACAAAAGAGAGGCTCTTTCGAAATAAGCTCCGACGATCGTTTATTATTATTGCAAAACGCATCTTAACGAGACAAATCCTCCATTAATCTCGCGCGCTTCAATAACAAAATATTATGCTAATCGAATTAAAATGATTGCGCCGCGTCGTTCCGTGGGATAGTTGCGAGCGAAGGCCGAATCGGCGGAACGGTAACGTTAAGTAATCAAGAGAAACGACCGCGCTCACGGACGGCGCAGGAAAAAGCGTTGCTCAAGCGAGGAAAACGGCGAAGTAATTTGGGAAAATTGTGATGGGCAATACAATGTCGGATTAAACTAACTTCGAAGAGCAAAAAAAACAAACTCCGGGCTCGAGAAGGAGCGAGAGCGTCGATTAATTTAATTTATTTCACGATCGAAACATCGTTATTACCGGCCGGAGCAGGTTCTCTTTTCACGTTTTTATTTCTTATACATCTTCCACTCGAAATTTATTATCCGATTCGATTGGATTTAGATTAAATACCTCGACGATTTCGTTTCGAATTTATTATTTCGTTGAGCAACCGATATTGTGCAATTTTTCCTTCAATTTTTTTTCCACGCATTTCGGAAAAGTTTCAAAACTAACGCACGAGCAAATTTCCTCTAAATCTCACAGAATAAAATACGTTCGAATTGCGTAATCGGACCGACGTCCGATTCGATCTCGAAACCGTTTCATTTCGATTTAGATTGAATACAAGTTTAATTGAGACAAGAAAGTGGCAATCGTTTTATAAATACATTTTAGAGAGAGTCCTTTCAAACGGAGCGGACGCGTTTTATTATCGTCGTCCTTCTTCTCGCATTTATTTATACGGCCGCGCGAGAAACGATCCTCGAGATCACAAAGCGACGACGATTTAATCGCATCAAATTGGGTTTGAATTGAACACTTGAGTTTGATTAACGCCTAATCTTAACGCGATTTAACACGTACAGAAAGACGGAAGTCTGAATCTAGCCCGAATGACGAATTTCGTAATCGCTGCTCCCCTCGATTCGCACCGTGCAATTTTGAAATTTATTTCTTCGTTGCATCAAAAAAATTACACAACAACATCCTCCGCCGTCGTGTATTAATTACAAGGTAAAGGAGGAAAGTAACAAGACAACGGTTGCGTCAGCGTTTCAAAAGCGCTTCTTTGAGTCATCCAGCAGCAGCAACAAAATAATAGCGAACATTTGTTGGGGATTAGAAAAAAATGATGGAGTCAGCCCTTCGTTATTATCGTGTTAAGCCCTCGAGGATTGCAAAAACGAAAAGAAGCATGTTACGTTATTCTGACGCCATGAGTAATGCCATTGTTTCGCCACCGCATTGGACTTTTGCGATAAGGATTAGGGGGTAGAGAAATGAGGGTGGAATAACATGTACGTGACCCTTTTGCCGATTGTTATTGCATAATGATATTGCGAACAGTGCAAAAAAGAAATGCGCAGACGAAACGAGGATAAGTAGAGAAGAAGAACGATAGCCGAAAAGCGAACAATACGAATTCACCGTTAGCTTTTCGCAATTTGTGGTCGTTTCTTTCTTCTGCGTCACATTTCGCACGATAACGCAATGGAATGGATGGAGCCGGATTCGTTAATTAATTGATCAATCGATCAATTAGTCTATAATATTTTTCCCCGTCGAGAGAATGAATCTCTTTCGTTTTCGTCTACGAACTGCTCAGCCTTGTTCATCATCATCATCATCTCGCATTAACAAGTACACGTTTCCGCATTTCGACGCGATAAATCTTTTATATTACGGTCGAGTTTCTTTTGTGTGCCACGAGATTCCCACGATGCCACATCGTTTTTTTTTTGCCAATTAATTACATAAAGAATCGACGTGAGGAAGATGGTGAGCAACAAGAAATTTAAATTCCCATTCCTCCAAGATTAATTCTTAATGTAACGACTGCGAGGTTCTCGAAACAAAAAGAAAGAAACGAAAAAGGGGGGCGATTGTTAACGAGGGGGAAATGAATTCTACGTGGAAAATGTTTCTCGGGGTAAGTGACACAAAGGGCCGGATGAAATCGTACCTGGCCGGCAGGAAAACAGCTGTTTTCACTCCCCTTCGTTATTGTTTCCTCCCAGAGCAGAAACGGAGAGAAAAGCATATTGCATATGTACGAAAATATAAACGAACCTCTCGTTTCTTTCTTTTAAAACGTACCCTCTAATATAAAAATAACACCTGGACGGTGCGCGAGAAGAATGAAAGGAGCGTTTCATTGTCGTTCGTTTTACGGGAGAAATAATTTAGATTCTCTAATTCGCAGATGTTCGACATATGGATCGAAGCGACTTTCTTTTGTACGATCGTCTCTCTCTCTCTCTCTCTCAAAAAATAAAATTGTTTTCGCGATCTTTTCGTTTCGCAAATTGCTAAAGCCGCTGCTAACGTTAAAATCGAATTTCAGCATCCAGATCGAGTTCGAATGGTATCGCGACCAACAACTTACCGCCCGTGCTTTTCCACAGCGTTCACGGCGACAACATACGGATATCGCGCGACGGCACCGTCGCCAAACGCGCGGAAAGCTTCTGCAAAGGAATCGTCTTCAGCGCACGACCGATTAGAGTCAACGAGAAGGTAACGTTTACAAATCGCATAAAGTGCCCGAGTTTATTAACTAAAAAAAAAAATCTTCCTTCAGATATGCATCAAGTTCCTCGAGATATCGAACAATTGGAGCGGCGTGATCCGTTTCGGCTTCACCTACAACGACCCGAGCACGTTGCGTTACGGCCTGCCGAAGTACGCTTGTCCGGATCTAACGAATAAGCCGGGCTATTGGGCGAAAGCGTTGCAAGAGCGCTTCTGCAGCCAGAACACGGTCCTTTTCTACTACGTCACGTCGTGCGGCGACGTGCACTTCGGCATCAACGGCGAGGAGAAAGGGATTTTCTTCAGCGGCGTCGAGACGCGCGGTCCCCTCTGGGCGCTCATCGACGTTTATGGCAATTCGACCGCCATCGAGTTCGTCGATATACGCCATCAGTTGAATAACTCGCGGCGCAACTACGTAACGTCACCAACGACGATGACGACGACGACAGCAGCGACGACGACGACGACGACGCCGGACGAGGACGTCGATCGCATCGTCTATTCGATGCAACAGGCGCGGATCAATCAGCGTCAGAGCGACGAACTGAATCTGCCGGTGCTGCGCCATCAGCCGTCCAATTTGAACTTCGTCCCGATGCCGTTGCACCGGACGCGCGGTCGCAACATCGTGTTCAACGGCAGCCGCAACGTGGCGTCGCGCATCGACACGGAATTCTGTCAGGGCTACGTGTTCACCGCGCGCCCTCTGCATCTGGGCGAGCGCGTCGTCATCCAAGTGCTCGCCACCGAGCCGCTCTTCCAAGGCTGTCTCGGCCTCGGGCTCACCTCGTGCGATCCGTCCCTCCTAGAGGACACCGATCTGCCGGACGACTCGAATTTCCTACTCGACCGGCCGGAGTATTGGGTGCTCAGCAAGGATTTCGCGCGGTACATGAATCCCGGCGACGAGATCAGCTTCTGTATCGCGCCGAACGGCGAGGTGCAGATCAGTCGGAACGGCGGCGCGCCGTCCGTCGTCATCCACGTCGATCAAACGCTGAAACTGTGGGCGTTCTTCGACGTTTACGGCTCCACGCGGCGCATCCGCGTGCTAAACTGTCCGCCGACGCCGACGCGTGGCAACAACGTCGAGCGACGTATCGTCACGCCGACGTCGACGAATTCCGAATCGATGAACAGCCTGAACAGTCAATCGGAGCAACGGCGGAACAATCGCTTGTGCTGCGTGACGCCGGCCGATATTCAAGTGCAACCGAGCGCCAACGGCGGCACGGTTCTATCGGTCATCCTCTCGCCCACGCACGCGAATCTTATCAATCAGCAACAGCAGCAGCAGCAACAACAACCACCGGCGAATCATCATCATCAGCAGCAGCAGCTGCTACACCATCACGCCACGTCGCAGAGCTCGATAAATTCGTCCAATTCGAACAATTACAACAACCATCAGCATCCTAGTCATTGTCCATCGAATAACAACAACAGCACCAACCACCACCATCACCATCATCATCCATCGACTTCGCACACCAACAGCAACCATCCGCAACAACAACCGCAGCAGCAGCACGTGATCGCCGCCGCACCGCAAGCGACAACCGCTTTAACGCCCTCGCCGACCGTCATCGTCGCGCCGATTCCGAGCGGCTCGACGAGCACGACGACGCTGGCGAGCGGCACGATGCTGTCCACGTGCAGCAGCACGTACATCGAGGTAAATCGACTCGTTTCCATCGTTGAAAGCAACATTCGACTAATTCGTTCCTTTCACTTTTTAGCCGATATCATCCGACACGGCCACGCTGTCGACGTACTCGTCGGCGACTTGGCTCGAGCAGAACGGCGCCGGTTCGACGACGGCGTCGACGAACCTCGGCGCGGATTGCACCATTTGCTACGAGAATCCGATCGATGCGGTGCTTTACATGTGCGGTCACATGTGCATGTGCTACGAGTGCGCGTTGCAGCAGTGGCGTGGCAAAGGAGGCGGCCACTGTCCATTGTGCAGGGCCGTCATTAGGGACGTGATACGCACGTACAAGTCGTGAATGGGAACACTTAGATTTCCTGTTTTCCTCGCGTTATCGATCGAACGGCGATCGTTGTGTTTTTCCCTCTTTGGCTCACCACTTTTTCCGCGTGAAGTTGAACGAAATGTGCTTCCATTATTAATTGCTCTTTGAATGAACGATAGGGGAGGAACGGTTTGGATGACGTTGGGGAGACGTGATCGAATTAAAACAAGCGGCTAGTATGTTGTGATTATAAGTTAGTCTCGCTGCGAGAGGAAATTGAAATGGATTTCTTATTGCTAATTGTCCTTTTCTCTTTTGTATAATTCTTATTATTACGTATTAATCTCATTATGTCTTGTTTGTTAACCAAAGACGCCAGCATCTCACCGGGAAGAAACGGCGGCGCTTAATTTATATTCGTTTACTCATTATTATTTTCTAATTTAAGCGTACATTCGGTTATTTAGTCAAACTGTTGTACCAATTAGTTATTATCGATTAACGGATTAATTCAATTAATTTTTTCACGCAAGTGGATAAAATAGTCAACTCTCTCTCTCTCTCTCTGTACGTGTAAGTCGATTGATTGATTAACGATTAATGACGAAAGAGAAGAAATTATTTAAGTTTAAAAATGAAAAATTCAAAAAAAAATACAATTATTTATTTAGTTTGTTTATGTAATTTAAAAATTTTCTACAATAACGTTGAAATTTCCGAAGACAAGTCGAGCATTTATCATCGGTCCACTAATGAATTAATTTTAATAATAATGCTGCGTTCATTAGAAATAAGAAGATAATTAATAACAATATTATCGATTGAATAATTCGAGGGCATTTACTATTATTATTAATAAATATTCATTAATTATTATTTGTAATAATCTCTCTATATATATATTTATGTCTGTCTACGTTTGTCCGTTTAAAAAATTGTGTAAATGATGAAAACATTCCTTTAAGCGAAAAGAAAACCAATAAGAAACCGAAATTAAAATGCAAACAAAAAACTAGACAAAAAGAACCGGCCAGTAAAAGTTAATTATAAAGTGTATAAATTAGTTAAGTAAATAATTGACACAAGGGAAACTCGAGAAGTAAATGTTAAATGAATTCGTACGAGGACCTAAACAATTGCGGCGATTCAAATTAGGACAATTTTTCCCAATTTTGCCCAACAAACGTCTGCGAGACGTCGAAGAAGTTTCCGTTTAAATTGCTTGTAAAGAGACGAACAAAAACAATTTGAATTAAAAAAGGGAAATTTTTTGGAAATTCTAGAATATCTAGTCAATAAGAATGTACTGATCGATTTTAAATAGCTTATTATTATGATAGTTCTTTTCTCATTTGTTCATCTTCGAATGTAAATATTGAAAAGTGAAGAAGAAAATGTTATTATCTTAAAGAAACTTGGTTTCATTTCACGTTTGTCCAGCTCCTTTCAATCTCCATTTGACGACGTCCGCAATTCTCGCTAATAATTGCAAACTATAAAGAGCGGACTTTGCAAATCGAACGAGACAAACGACAATTATATCACAATTTCACGAATCCTCCCGCACGATCGATAATCATCTAATTCTTCACATCGTCCAGCTCGCTCTTCTCCTGCTGCTGCCTCGACTTCTTCCCGAACGCTTCCGCCTCTTCGATCGTATCCGGCAGCTTGCAGTCCAGCGTTTCCGGCAGCATCAAACATAACGCGACCCCGATCATCGGCACCAGGCAGAAGACGAGCGACGGAGCCCACGGCGCCTCCGCACCCAAACCGGCGACGAACGGCGCCGCCATCGAACCGATCCGCGCGCACATCGACGACGTGCCGACGCCGATGTTCCGTATGATCGTCGGGAACAGTTCGCCGGAGTAGATGTAGACCGTGGGGAAGGTGACCGACAGACCGAACAAACTGACCGTGCCGAAGAGCGTTTTCGGCCACGTCGGGTCGGCGGGCAAGAAGGCGAGCACCAGGAAGGAGACGCCCGAGAGGAAATTCGACGAGATCATCGTCTTCTTGCGGCCGAGCGCTTTCATCGACCATATGCTGTAAATGGTGCCGGGGATCGTGACCAGCGCGGAGAACGCAATGTTGACGAACATGTTGCCGCCGATGCTGCCCATGTATTGGGCGACGCCGAAGAAGCACAGGCCGCACACGATCCAATTGAACGAGATGCAAAACCAGTTCTTGCGAATGTTCGGCGTGCGGAACAGGTCGAGCATGTTGCCGGAGGCGCGCTGTTGCGCGTTACTCGCGTCTCGCGCGCGCACGTACTCGTCGATTTCCGCTTTGATGTGACGCGTCGGCAACTTGTTGCGGCCGGCGATCGTCTCCAACACGGCGATCGCCTCGTCCTTGCGATTGATCGCCAACAGCCAGCGCGGCGACTCCGGCAGGATGAAGTAATACGACAAGAGGACGACGGACGGCAAGGAGATGGCCAACTGCTGGAGGCGCCAGTCGCGCAAATAGTAACCGATCGGCGCCAACAACAAATGGGCCAAATTGAACGGGATCTGATAGAGGATGCCGAGCGGCGTGCGCCATTTAATGCCTGCGAAGAAACGAAGGCAAATTAACGTCTCTGAATTGGCGGCGAATTCGACTCGTTTCCGCTGGCGATTTCAAGCACTTTCGCTATTATCTTAAAGTTATTATGAACGTAATGGCCTTTTTCTTTCGTCGGTTTCTTTAGAGGCCGCACCATCTAATCTAACCTACTTTCTTATGCGCAACGGACGGAACGTTTGCACTTTAATTCTCTCGCTCGGCGTATTTCAATCGCTTCGAGCAATTTATGCTCCTCGCACGTATAATTTTACCTATAATCTCCATCGTTAGCACGAAGCTGGTGATCATCGTGCCGCCGGTGGCTAAGGCCGTCAGGAAGCGGAAGACGAGATAGGTCCAAAAGTCCGGTATATAAGCGGACGCGCTGCCGGAAGCCACTTGCATGACGACGGCCAAAATCAACGGATAACGGCGACCCCATCTGCAACAAGAACAATCTTCAATTAACGTAAACTCTCGTGGACTCGATTCGCGTTTCGCGCATTCGAATCGTAATTGTTTTCTGCAAAATTTGCGGTTTGGTTTTCTGCGAATTAAAAAAAAAATCATAAAAAAAACAAAACGAATTCGATTACTTGTCGGAAGCGATGCCGAAGATCATATTGCCAAAGAGGATGCCCAACATGGTGATGGTCTGCGCGAAGTTCGCGAGGAACGCCCGCGAACAAACGAGATCCCATTGCGTGACGATCGTCTCCTGGAAGATCGATCTGGAACAGGGGAGCAAATCGTTAGGCGAACGTTCGCGCAAACATTCTCGCATCGCGAACCGATCGAAAACGTGTGCGGGACAGTTCGGGTCGCACTTGTCCATCGTCGCGTTCGTGCACGTGAAATTGCCGACCGGCGGACTCTCGATGACGATGCAAAGCTGGTGCCAGGCGACCGGGAATTTCACCAGGAATATCGCCATCGTTATCACCAGCTGCCATTTGCCGAACGTGCCCATGCACTTCTCGATCACGTCCTTCTCCGCATTCGTATTGCCAGCAACTGGGGAACATCGAGATCGATTAGAGAATCCTGTTTAATTAATTTATTATTCGCGGCCGCTTAACCGCAAATTTCATTCTAAATTGAATCCTTGTAATTCCTCCTTTATTTTTAAAAGCGTTTTATTCCCTCTAGGCCAAATCAACTGATCGATAAGTGAAACACGTCCTCTTCCGGCGAAGAAATCGGCCCAGATTCGAGCGATTTCTCGCTGCCATCGAGCAGAAAAAAAAGAAGAAGCGACAACGAGAGAAACAGCCGGAGGACCGGACGCGATGTGATGGATTTTTAATGAAGTAGGTGCGTCCTTTTTTGAGCGTTATTAAAGCAATAATTAAACGTTGTTTGCGCTTTATTACAGTTTGAACAGCGATTGGCCTTCTTTGGGCCTTGTGTCAACGGTGTTTTGTTCGTTCGACAAAATGTATGTACATCCAAATTGATTAACATAGTTTAATTACGCAGTCAAGGTAATGGTCAATTTGCACGTGTATATTTCGAATTTGGATCGCTTCTTTGCCACAATCCGTGTCGATGTTTATTCGCTGAATTTGGAAGGAAATTCACTTGAATAACTGTTAATTATTATTTAAAATGGTAACAATAACAGTAAGTAATAAGCGAATGATAACAATAAGTAAATCGATAAACGTTTCTAATCGACGTATTTGGTTTAGTATCGATTCCCGTTACAAATCGTAATATTCGCAAGCGAAACAGGCGCAACACTCACCCATTGTGCACTTTATTATTATATTTAACAAAACAACTGGCTCGCATTTCTTGCGGAATTCAGCGAAAAATTGATACGTTCAGCACACGCCACGCGGCTCTTGGATTTCTCTTTACGCGACGAAAATCGGCGAGCAAAATTCGCCGTTTGCTTTCGCGTTTTATTTATAAAAAAAAACGATTCGCGTTACAATTTTCTATTATTAACTTTCGATATTTCTCGCCGGTTTGCTCTTTTCCATTTTGAATTATAAGCACAGATCGCGTTTTCGCAAACACGCGATCCGATTCGAATTTTTCCACATGGTCAGATAATCGCTCGTCGTGATGCTGCAAAAATTGTGTTCGCAAAACAAAAAACGCGCATTAAAGAGTGTTTAAAGAGGCGAAATGAGAGAATCCGATAAATAACGCAGTAGGTCACCGAAAGGTTTCGAGTTGCAATGCCCGTAATGTATGCGAGTTTTGTTGCAAATTATCGTCATCTGTTTGGCAAAACGTTGCTTTATCGATACGAGCTTCTTTCTGCAACTTTTTTTTTTGAAACGTCCGCAATCAATTTATTGAGAAACGTCTTTTCAACGTCGTCCATTTGAATCAATCAATCTTCGTAGACGGCGAATGAAGGACTCTTTCTATTAATAAAACCGAATGAATGGGTCGCTAAACGAATGATAACAATAATAAAACTACATAATAATAGATGCTTTGACGAGGAATGATACAGGAATCAAGTGGGATACAATGGATTCGAATGGAATCAAACTGGAATTCCGATGCGCGTTAAATGCAATTTAAGAGCGTACTTACGTTTCAATAGGAACTTCATAACTGAATTATTATCGCCTAGTAAACGTCGCCGAAAAGTGTGAAACCAATGCACCGAGTGAAAATGGGGATTTGGTTCGGGGCGATTAGGGTCTTCGCGCGCGTAACTAAACGGTTTTGCAAGAACTAACGAGATGAGCAACGATCGGTGGAGCAATATTAAAAGATATTGTTGTAAAAGAGAGCGCGTTTGCCGTTCGAGTGCGTCTTGCGGAGTAATAAACGCGAATGGTATTTAAGAAGTCGCTCCGATCGCTGTTCCCTCGCTCGCCTGTTTGTTTGTTGCAAAATATGAAAGAACCGAGCGCAAGAGTGTGGGTAAAGTTTTTCTCCTCGTCTCTTTTCATTTCTTGTTGCCCGATTGTTGTCTTTTCCGTTGATTAGCACCAGTTAAGGTTCAATTCAATGCGAGAGGACAAAGACAAAAGTCGAATCTTCTTGACGAACGATTAATTAATTGTAACACTTTCGGTTTCTGTTCGTTATCGGGAATCGCTCGAGAAGCGTCACGAATCGTATTTTTCGTAATAATCGTCGTTCGTCTTATCAAACTGTGCCAATTAAACGGGGATTATTGTTTATTCGAAATTCCTGCAGGCAATCCAAATGAGAGCCGTTGAAAAATTTCATTGCATCGCAATTTTCGTTTTATTTTTGGCGAATTCGGTTTAATTGAGGAAGTCCCAAAACGTTTCCTTTTGTTGCCGTCAATTGCTAATCTCTTTCGCCTTCAAAATATAATGTACGTAAATAGACGGTTTTTCGATTGTTTGATGCCATTAACACTTAATTATTCTCACCTCTCACTCACCTTTCGCAATGAACGCCTTTAATTCGCTCGGTTGTTTCTCCAGTTTCTTCGCCATTTCTTCTTTTAAAAACTTTTTAGGACACCGTTTGATAACGATTTCGATCTGTTGAGGCGATCAAAACGAAAAATCCATTTATTAATGTCCCCGCTATTCGAAACAACACTCACGAAATCCTTAATCTAATCTTCGTGCGTAAACTTTGTTGTTACGCTGAATCCATTCAAAAATCGATTATTTACACTGTTACTGAAGATAATAAATGTTTACGTGCCACGTAGAGGCGGCAAGTACTTGGAATTGTCTGGTGCCTTATCGTGGAGAAATAAACGTTTGAAGACTTTATCTACATTTTTATTCTACTAAAGGTTCGTGTCCGATTTGTTTGATGAACTTACCAGTGGGAACAGTTGAAGAGTGCGCGAAGGAAACGTGTGCCTCACGGGGAGCCTTTATTAGATTTAACAATGTGATCCTAATGCAACGAGTAACTAACGCCGAAATGACTAACCGTCAATTAATTAATCGAATAATAAAGGACATAACGTCGTTTAATAAGGCGGAATTAAGCCGCCGTCAAAAGCCGTCGTCGTTACATCAATTAATCCTCCACTTTACTGCACGTTCTTCAATAAAGCCATATACTGATAAGTGGTGTTCATTATCTGCCGGAGGTAAATAATTAATTAATTTCGCCGTTAGGGCACCAATCAAGGACTTTAATTCCCGCACCATTGCGAACGTTTCCAACTTGATGTCGCCGAAACTCGGAATCTTGAACGTGATCGGTCTACCGCACCGCATCGCCACGAAGCGCACGTCCTTTTGTACGCTTACGCTCGACGCGTACCACTCGCAATGGACGAGCGCATCCACCAGGTCGTCGCTCTGAAACGAAGGATTCCTCGCGATTATTTTATTAATCGCCGATACAAACGCATCAACTTTATTTATCAGCTCTTGTCCGATGAAGCTTTTCAGATACATCGCCGAGCACCAGCCGAAGAAATGGACGACCAGACCAACGGCCAACTCCTGCAGGAAAGCGCAAGAAGAAAGGAACTGACGGATTTGACTTGAACGCTCACCTGCGACAATTGGTAACCGATGAGGCTCAAGAACAACGAGGCGACGATAACCATGAAGAGAACGACCACGCCGAAGCAATCGTTAAACTTATCGGCCAGTCTTCAAACAATCACGAGTTATTTGGCAAGCAACAAACCGCGATAATGGATCGACTTACTCCAATATGTGAACGTGATACGTGACGCAACGCTTGAAGCGTTCCGCCGCGTCCTCGTGCGCGAACGTTGCCTCCATCATCGATATCAAGTGATCGATCCGCGCGACGATACTTTGCGAGCCGGAGAACATCAAGCTGATAGACGCGCTCACATTATTCAATAGTACGATCATGCTGAATGTCGTCGTCACGATGACCGCTTGTCTTCCTGGGAACGTATCGAATTCGAACGGATACCAGACGTACGAGATGAATCCGCACGCCAGCGTCATGTTAAATTTAACGTTCTGCAATTCGCAAGCGTCCCTCTGATAGATCGTCATGCAACTGTGCGCAATTGCACCAACGATTAGGGCGTAATTGTAAAAGTTTGCGAATAAGTGGCATCTACGTTTCCTTTCTTCGATGTTCGGCGGCAGACCGAACCGACTGAAATCCTCCAATTCGTCCAACAACGCGAGTACCGTGTAACGTTTCACGTAAACGCATACGGTCAAGAATATTAGACCCACGATCGAGATGGTCTTCGAGAAGAGTTCGACTTTAATCGCGAACGTTATCGTTTGTTTGGCTAGACGGACAAACGATTATTAACTTCTTGGATTACGATAGGGATTCTAATGGAAACGACTTACTGCTGCGACTGTGTAAATAGTTCGAAGCGGTTCCGACGCCGACGATCGAACAGAACGCGATGGTAACCAGGAATCGGGCGTGAATCGTTTTCGTGTCTAACGGCCACAAATAGAAGCGTTTCCACATACGTTTCTGCGGGCCGAATATATCGACGACGTACTCTTTGGCCATTGCGAAAGAGTTGCTGCCAACTTTTTCTTCTTCTGGTATTTTATATGCCATAAATTGATTGATTAATCATTCATTCGGTAAATTGATAGGCACCAAAGCAAGGTTCATCGAGGATATAATCACAATTAGAGTGAGTTTGCCTTTAATTAACATCAGTTAAATTGGTAATTCGAATTGCTTCAGATATCGAAACGTTATTATGGTTATTAAGTTATAAAATTTCTCGATGAATATCATTCATTTATAGTTAAAACTAAAAGTTTAACTAGTGGATATCTTCACTAAGAATTATTTATTTGTTCAAGCTAGTGCTCCATAATTAATTAATTATGGAAATAAACGTTTATGATGGATTAATTAGAGTTTAAATGTGAATTTTACATTGAAATTCATTCGCTTTTTCAGGCCTTTTATTCGTTAATTTTCAATAACATATTTGTCTGGTGTTAGCGAGAAGAGAAAGAAATAAGATTCCCCCAAAATGGAAATAAACGGTGGTCCATCTTACGCAGCCGATTTTATTATATAAAACGGTGTTAATGACGCAACACCAGCACTTTCTCGTCTCTGCATGGTGCTGGACAATTCTTTCTCTGCGCAACTTCTTTTCCGTTAATATTCCTCTCGCTATTCATTCGATCACGTGCGTTAAGAAGACCGTGGATCGTGTGAGGATGAAGGAAAGAGGCGAAGAAATTAAATTGCAGTAAAAGAAAGAAAAGCGGACGCGAGGCACACATTTTGAAAATAACTTTCACTTTAACATAGAAACAGTATGGGTACGTTCCAAGATACTTATTATTGCCTCCACCTATTTTATAATGTTGTTCCGCGACTAAAAATCGCCAGTCGTTCTTTTGCATTTGAACTCATTATTGTCCGCACAAGCATACCTGCTTCGTTGTTAATTATTAATTTCCTTTAATCGATGTTGTAATCGCGTTTTCTAAACTGTGCCGATTTGTTTTTTTGATATTTCGCATCGATTTCATTTACAAGCGAAACAAAAATGGCATGTAAGTATAATAAATTGCAACAATCATTCGATCAATCAGTTCCTTTCATTTTGACGTAATAATTAATGATAGCGCGACAAAAGTCTTATGGAACCAACGAGAGTTTAACAAATCGTATAGAAACAGTTCGATTCGACGTTTCAACCTAATTCACCGTTTCCTTTTCTTTTCTGCAGACGACAAAACACGTAAAAACGACAAAACGAATGCGGACGATTCGAGGAAAGTCAAGGATTTGCTGGAGGCAACAGTTGGCGATTTCGGCCGATGGCAGGCAAGAATATCGATACTGATGGCTCTGTTAAAATTCCCCATCGCCTGGTTCCAACTGGGCATCGTCTTCTTGGCACCGCCGACCCAATTCTGGTGCAAACAGCCGGAAGATTACAAGAGCATGCCGCTGGAGCAATGGCTCAAATACATAGCGCCGACGAAGCACAGTAACAAGACCAATCATCACGTGAGTCAACGATTTGCAATCGATTCGAAACGACTCTTTGTTCGTTACCTTGAAATAATCGCAAATGCATTATTGCTGTTAGATGCAAAAAGTGCATTCAACACTATCCGGTCAACCTTGGTCTAGAAGAATGCGCAATTAATTAAACGTCGAATTGCAGTTAATCGCTTACGCGCAATTCTCCTCGCAGATCTCGCTGTCTTCCGGCTCGTGCCTCATGAAGAACGTCGATTTGACGCGCGACACCGCCACGATCTTGCCGTGCCGCTGGGGCTACGAGTACAACAGGACGATCGTGCGGAACAGCATCATCACCGAATTCAATTTGGTCTGCGGCAAGGAGCGACTGGTCGACTTCACGCAGATCTCCTTCATGCTCGGCGTTCTCCTAGGTGAACGCCCTCGCGAACGCCCGCGATCGGTTAACACGCTCGTTTCTTTCGCACAGGCAACATCATTTGCGGCTTGGCGGCGGACAAGTTCGGCCGCAAGCGGGTCCTCGTCGTTTGCATATTCGTGCAATCGGTATGCGGCATCCTGTCCGCGTGGTCGCCGTGGTTCTTCGGCTTCCTCGTCTTCCGCTTCCTCCTGGCGATCGCCAACGGCGGCACGATGATCACGTCGTTCGTCATGTGCATGGAGGTCGTCGGCGGCAAGTGGCGCACGATCGTGCCGATCCTCTATCAGATCCCGTTCGGCTTCGGCAACACGCTGATGGCCGGCCTCGCCTACTACATCAGAGACTGGCGCCACCTGCAGCTCGCGCTCTCCGGCTTGAGCGGCCTCTACGTCTTCTACTTGTGGTAGAATCGACGAATCGATTGATGTTGGAGCCGCTGATCGCTTATCGTTGCAGGTTCGTTCCGGAGTCGCCGCGTTGGCTGATGGCCATCGGCGACACGAAGGGCGCGGTGGACGTGCTAGAGAAGGCCGCGCGCATCAACCGGCAGGACGAGCGGGCGATCAAGCAGAAGGTGCTGTCGTTGAGCCACGGCGCCGACGAGCTGATCGGGAAGCGAACGAAGTTCTCCGTGCTGATCGGCACGAAGGAGCTGCGGAAGCGGACGCTGCTGCTGTGCTTGAATTGGTGCGATCGGTTCGAAACGGAGGCGCGCAATTGCAATTAATTCTTGCGACTCTACTCGAAGGCTCATCAGCGGCATCACGTTCTTCGCGTTCTCGCAGTACCTCGGACAGATCGCGCACAATTTGTACTTCGCCGTCGCCACCGGCGGTCTGATCGCCATCCCCGGCACCGTCTTGTGCGTCGTCGTGATCAAACGGTACGGGCGTCGATTGACGACGACCGTCTTCCAACTGCTGACCGCCGCCTGTTTCTTCGTCATCATGTTCATACCGCAGGGGCAGTTTCAAGAGGATTGGCCGCGCGTCGCTTTCGCCGGCCTCGGCATCATAGGCATGTCCGTAAGTTGATGGGGCGAATCGCGCGGAACGAAACGACGCTAATCGCTCGCGTACCCGTAGATCTCGATGCCGGCCCTCTACCTCTTCACCGGCGAGCTGTATCCGACCGTGTTGCGGAACGCCGGCGTCGGTTGCACGGTGATGTGCGCGCGGATCGGCTCGATGCTGGCCCCGTTGGTGATCGCCTTGAACGACGTCGCCGGCTTCCTGCCGTTGACGTTGCTCGGCCTGCTGGCAACGATCGAGGCGCTGCTCATCTTGCCGTTGCCGGAGACGTGCGGCATGAAGTTGCCGGAGACCGTCGAGGACTTGCAGAATCCGGCGAGGTGAAATGTTTCCCGTTCGATCGAATCGCGTCGATTAAAGTGTTAATCGTTGCTTTCAGGGAGGACCGACTGAGCGACATCGTCAACGGGAACTACATGTCGGTGCCGAACAACGCGTCCGTCGAGGAGACGCAGCACTAGCTTAAATCGGTTAATTAATTTATTGCTAATTGGAATTGAAATTACACGCGTTCTTTGCCCTGAACAAATCGTTCTCTTTTCAACGTCACTTCTTCGCCACTAACGCGTCGAACTGCGTCAACAGTATCACGTAATCGACGAGGCCGAACACTACGAGCAAGATCATCCGTTTGCCGACGACGAAATTGTTGAAGATACTCAAGCGCCGCTGTCGCTTCGTCGCCAACATCGTCAGCGTGTACAAGAGATACGACGCGCGCGACTCCATGCCGTCCTCGTAGCCCAGTTCGCAACAATTCCTGCCGATCGCCTCCAGTTCCAAATTGCACGCGCCGCACTTCCACGCCAGCAACACGACGAACACCTGTCGGCGAAGAACAAACGCGATTTGAATGCCGCAAATCGATAATCGAACGTACTTACGACGTCGTGCATGTAGAACGTCACGCCGTAGATCTTGTTCAGTTTGAACGCGGCGACGTAGATGAAGATTAAGATGTTCGTGGCGAAAACGAGATGGAAACAGAACAGCGGCAACTCGAAGATTTGATTGATCAACTTCACCGCCGCATCGGCCACGTCGCGCACGGCAATGACGCGTCTCATTTGCGTGCGATCGCGTGCGATCGCCTGCGATTTCATTCCTCGAATCGCCCGGTTCACGTGCGCAACGATTAATTGCACGGCGTTCACGTAGGAGACGTAAAGCAGCAGTAGAACGTGATAAATGAGAACGAGCGTTACGAGGAACATGCACGTGATCGTGATCTCGATCGGCTCGATGGCGTAGATCACGCTCAGATCGGTTAATAGCAGAAGTAAGACGACGGCGGAGAACGCGAACAGTTTCCTGACGAAGCGCTCGTGTTCTGCCGTCACCGCCGCGCATCGAACGAAGGTTTTCGCTAATTTCGCAAATTTCCGCGCGCGAAATATTGCGAATATTATCGCCACGCCGACGGTGCACACTTCGAACGTGTAATTGACGATTAGAAGCGCGCCGAACAGGACGTCGTCCTTCACCATCATGCGCGCCGTTGCGAATTGCAGCAAGTTCCACGAGCAGAAGACGATGCACGCCAACGTTACGCAGTTCAACGTTAGCGCAATTCGTCGCCATTTCGGGTCGGCGAACGGCGCCACGGAGAGGAAATTCGCGATGTAATACAGCAGGCTCGCGTACGATGCCATTGCCGTTTTTATGGTGGATGCGCCGGGCAATTCGAGCGATTGTAGCGCAAGAGAAATCGGGAAACGATTGATCTCGTTTGCGTGGACGATTGTTAAGAAAGCAAGGGAAGGAAAAGCTTTTAAGATGTCAGTCGAGGATTAATCGTTGGTGTCAATCGATTTGTTCAAATATTTATTTAAACGAGCTCCCCCATAAAAGGTATCGTGCATTGTAAATGTGTCAGGCGATATTCGCGTAACGTAATGGCTGCGGGACGGATTTCGATTAGGAACAACGTGAAATGGGCGAGGCCTTTGTGCGGCATCTGTGCGATTTTGTCGTTGGTGCCGTTTTACGATTTCGACAAGAGGCGCTTGAAATCGCGCTCGTTCGGCAAATTGTTCAACGTGATCGTCTTGATCTATTACGCAACGATTTTCTGCGTCCTCACCGCTCACGACTTCGGCACCGGCATCAACACGACGATCCTATTGAAGGCCATCCAAGAACTGAACTACGTGTTCACGTTCGCCCTCATAATCGTTTGCCAAATTAAGAATTGCCTCCTCGCTCCCGAAATCTACGCCGCATTTCTGCGATCGATCGATAAGTTGGACGGCAGACTGCGATTGATCGTCGAACGAAACGATCGTCACCGATTGACGATGGCGATCGCGTCGTTCGTGCTCGTCAACCCGATGATATGGGAGTATTACGCGGATTTCCGCGTCAACGACGAGATCGCGCCGATCTACTTGGTCGTCGACTGCTCGGTCGTCCTTTGCATTCACTCGCTGCTGAACGCGATCGCGACGTTCGCGACGATGATCCGATATCGGGCGCAACACGTGAACGATCTGATCCGCAGCGTCGACAACGGCAAACAATCGAACGCGACGAACTACGTGACGCTGAAGCGGATCACGGACGCGTACAGGGACGTGCACGAGGTCGTGCGCCTGTTCAACGAGCTCTTCTCCTGGCCGATCGCGCTCTTCGTGCCGATCCTCGGCACGGACGTCGTCTTCCTGTCGAACTTGATCCTGGACCGCGCGTGGGACTTCTTGGGCTTCTCCATTCACGACACGGCGAGTATGTTACGCCTTGAGAGCGAGTATGTGAACGCGAACCATTTTCAGGCGTACGCTTGCATCGTGATCGGATGCTGCAGCGCGGCGAACAACGAGCTGCAGCGCATCGGCGCCAATTGCTTCCGGGTGCTGACGCAGAACGACGAGCGATTCGACGCGCGGACGCAATTCGTGCTGTACAAGCTGGCGACGAGCGCGTCGGAACGGTGTCCGCAATTGAGCCTCTTCAATTTGATCACGATCAATCGCATGCTGTTGTTCAGCCTGTTCGGCGTCTTCGTCAAGTACATTATCCTCTTCTCGCAGATCAAACATCTTTGAAGCGGCGACGTTTGTTAACGCAACTTTCTACGCGTCGACGTCGTCGAGAGAAAGTTTAATTGCGGTTGACGTTACGCAAGAGGTCGATGTTGATCTTTGCGGAGATGTTCGCAGTAGCTCGCATGTAATTTGAATGATTAGCAATTGAACGTTATTAATAAACGATTTAGTAGTTAAATGTCGGCGCTTTCTAATTGATGGCTCGCAAAGTTTGGATTCAGAAGAACGCGTCTTCTACGCCCGGCTGACGGAACAATCGGCGTGACATCTATGGAGATTCCCGTCGAAACCGCTACTTGGCGTGTCCGGCACTCGCGGTGCTATTGTCGCGGTTCGAATTTAAACTATTCGAATTGGAACGAAATTGAAGCGCAATTGACATCCGAAACACTCGAATATTTCTGCTAACGATTTCCTTTACAATCGAACCGAAGGAGATCCTTGCTTCTTCAGCGATTTGCATTCTTTCGCGATCGATTGCGTAAAGAATAAAATGAATACGATCGCGATTATTAGTAACTAGATAAATCCGTTAATTCGTCTTCGAGTCGAACGCGGTGGGCGAACGACGGCGATGGAGCGAAGAAGAGAGAGAAAGCGCGGAGAAAGAGAGCGCGAGAAGAAAATAAACGATTATTAGAGGCGATGTCGTTCACCCCGAGAGGTTGAAGCCCTATCGCTCAGCTGTTTTCCTATAGAGCAAATCCGTTCGTAGTCGCGCACATTTTTATTTTCTCTATCGCTTTTTCGAGCCCGCAAAAA
This sequence comes from Hololepta plana, assembly GCA_963695495.1. Lineage (NCBI taxonomy): Eukaryota > Metazoa > Arthropoda > Insecta > Coleoptera > Histeridae > Hololepta > Hololepta plana. The sequence continues at coordinate 4,946,257 of OY968839.1, forward strand.
AAATAGACACACACAGACACACACAACGCGCCTATTTTCGGAATTAGACGAGCCTAATTTTAACTTCGACCGGACTAATGATAGACAATTTCCATCGAACGGTTCATCGGTAGTTATGAAGATGTGCGAAATGCTCCGCTCATAAACGCATCAGCGAATACTTCGACTGTTCCCAATGACGAAAAGTGGATCCCCTCGTAATTAACTTCTTCGTTATCGCCATCATCGTCCTCCTCTTCGTCCCCGTTGATGACGATCGGGACAAGGATGTGAAAATATAGTACGAAGAGAGGCAGAAGAAGAAGAAGAAGGAGTGTAGATTGTGGAGCGCCGTTCCGTGGCTTCCATACCGCCGCGCCGCGCCACAGAACACGACAACTCCGAAGAAGGCCAGTGATCCTTCGCACGTGGCCGAGCGTGGATTATTCACATAACCACAATAAACATTACCTTACCCAACGTGAAATCCATTTCTTATAAACGGCCGTGTGTGTGTGTGTGTGTCCGCGTGTTCGTGTGTGCACGAGCTCGATGATTTAATCACGCAATAAACGATGTTTATATGACCGAGCCGATCGCAGTTTCTTTCTCTCTCTCCCTTTTCATTTCGACCCTTAACCATCATCGTCGCCCATCGAATCTTTAATCCCTTCGTGCGTTAGATTTTCCTTTCCGGCATTCACTCATTGATCAGCGTTTAATTCGTCGATTACTCGCCAATTAATCCGCGCCTATCGGGCCCCCGGTGTTAATACGAAGAGTGCGTGAATGCGTGCAGTTTCTGTTTAAATTTTCGCTAGTGCAGAATTAATTGGTAGGACTCGATTGCAAACGAGGAATAAATCGGGAAATCAAGTGAGGATATGCGAGGCGACTTTTCAGGTGAGCGCTTTAACTTCCCACCTCCGCCAATTACGCTGATTGTTAATGGTTTCGATGGTATCGATCGTTTATTCTTCGGAACTTGCGCGAATCCGAATCGATCCTGGATCCACGTATTGATTAAACGGATCGGGATCGATCGAATTGCACGTACCGCCGATGCGCTATCGATTTTAATGGAATAATAATCGTCGTCGTCATCGCGATCATTCGGCCACTATTATCCTCGATGCGTTATAGTTTTCGATTTACTAGTCGTAGTGGATGCACTTGAAACGAGCAATGCCCATAAAGGCATTGACCCTGAGAACGTCACGGACGACCTAGTGACGTCACCTATTACACCCTTATCGGTCATGGCCTTTCGTTCTCCTCTTCCTCTTCTTCAGCCACACACACACAGAGAAACAAACACGCGCTTATTTATGTAATACTGCACTAAACCCGTTCGCTTAAAACATCCTTCGCGCTCGCCCTTTTCTTTTTTCGCTTTTTCGATTTCGCGAGGGATTTTTCTTCGCCGGATTAGGAGAGATTTTCCGCGATTAAAAATGCCGTGTCGGTGTACATTGCGAAGCTGCAAGAGGCAATCGCTCGATCTTCTCGATTTTGATTCACATTTCGATGCGAATATGCGCAATTTTCTTTTATTTATTTATTTTTTTTTGCGAGAAGCTCTCTCTTTCTCTCGTTCCTCGTAATGGGCAATTGTTACGAGAACATTGTTGAAGGTGATGGCCACCAGAGGGAAACTGAAAGTTGGGGCAACGACCGGGCACAACGTTGCAGGATTCCCTTCTTCTTCTTCTTCTTCTTCTTCGTATTATTATTATTCCTCTTCTTTCGCCATATACGCGTTTTTGCAATTATTAACGACTTTGTCAGGAGGGAATGGGTGTTCTTTGATCCATGGTGGTCGATTGGCTAAAGACAATTCTTGCCCGGTTTTCCATCGTCAACACTTTTCCACCGCGAAGATTCGTTAGAATCTGATGGAATCGATCAGATTCTCTCGATGGAATCGTTTGTTCTGCGAGCGACATGCAAAGAGAAGAGCGTACGGGTTGACACGTGTAATTGCAAATATAATCTGCCGTTTTGCACGCGATGCGATACAATGAGTCCGTTTACGTGCGATTATAAATCATAGATCTTGGTGAGAAAGCGAGATAAATAAAAGAAAGAGTTTGAAATGAATAGATGGAATGTTGCGAATGGAGGCTTTAGCAAAAACAACGTTAAGGATACGAATGGGGCAGGGGAAAAAATAAGCGAAGAACTAGAAGAATTCGCAACAATAATAAAGCGAGATAAGGTAGAGTCGCCGGTCATCTGCATCTCTTGCAAAGTGTTAGAGAACTGGAAGAACTCTGCGCGATCCGTTTTCCTCTCCGATCGTTTTATTCAACTTGAAAAGAAAACTCCTTGCGTTCCTATTCATTGGCACGAAGAAGACTCTTGACGCTCTTTAACAACAATTTAATACGTACGTTAATTTACTTCCTCTTTCACTTTTCTGCCTTTTCCCATTGAGTCATCATTCAAATGGACATTAATTTCACGTCGGTTTGCGTTCTTCTTTGCTTTACATCTCTTCTTATCAATAGCTTCTTAGATGGAGAAGAATTAATCCTTCATATTAGATCAATTGGAACCAGTTTCCTTCGGTATTAATGGATGAAGATCATCTTAAGAAAACCGAGCCATCATCTGTCTTATAAAGCAGTCGATGGATTTTGCTATTTATTGATCTAAATTAGATAACTTAATGGCAACGCCAAATATGGTAATGGCAAATAAAGTTATTGCTCGACAACAATGAACCAACAATCAACGGCAACAATGAACGTGAGATCTTAAGCAAAACGTGTTAATTACCAATGTAGAGGATTGGGAGAAAAAAGCAAAAGTGTTCAATGAAAGGCTTACACGTGAAGTATATGATGAAATTATAATTTCTTTAATTATTAAATAATAATTATTAAATGTTGTATATTAATAATTATGTGAGAAATAAGAAAACGGTCTTCGGAAATGTTAAAGAACCCGGGCGTCGAACGAACGAACCGAGTCCGCGAGCGTTCGAGTGAATGCACTTCCGAGATTTATTATTACGAAGAAAAAATAAACGGAATAAAATGATTCGAGAAAGAAGAAAAATAAAATTAAATGATGCAAGTGAAAGTTTTTCCCATTTCTTCTTCCCAATCCAACTGGCCGTAGCGGCTTATTAATTATTCTTATCTAACGATTAATTTGATAGATTCGCGATGGAGATACTTTATAGTGATTAATTATTTTCAAATTGGAAATAACATAATTTGAATTTAAATTAATAGACGGAGCAGGGCGCCATCTACTAGAGCTTTCGCGCGACCGCGTAAACAATTGAATAACGATAGTGTATTTAGTTTTCGTTTGATTTTCGTTCCATTTTCGTTCGATTTTCGTTAGATTTTCATTCGATTTCATTGTAAATTGTGGATAATTGTATTAATCGTTATTAATTTGCGGTGCTGTTTATGAAACTGAGTTTGAAATTCGCGAGATAAAGTGTTTGCAAATTAGGTGATTCTGTGAAGTACAATGGCGAAATATGAATTTCATTTATAAGGTAGGATTACTTTTGTTATATTGGATTAAGCTAAATGAAATATTTTCGCAATGCTTCGTCGGTTAATTGCAATAATAATATGTTTATAATGATTGAATAACGATGGAATAGGAAATTGAAAAAAATAATCGTTAAATTGTTATTATTATGAGAAAGGAAAATTAAAAAGACCCATAGCCATTTACATGGATAGACTGGATAAGTGAGTAGAAAGTGAAGAAAGTTCGACTTTGGAGTGAATTTTTTTCTCTCGTCCGTTCGTTTCATTTCTTGAATCACGATTATCATTATTATTATATTCAGCTACTTTCGCTTTCGCAGCCGTTTAGAAACCATAAAAAAGAATTGACTACACACGTCTTTACTTTTTATAAGTTTAATTTATCTCCTTCTCACTTTTCAACGCGTTCAAACATACATCTTCCAATAGAAGAACATCTACGTAAGTGTAACCGATGTAAAGTAATAACGATTGTAATTAACGTAACTTTATGTCCGATTATGATTTGCGAATTTCTTTATTATTTACTAGAGAAGTAAACACGGTTTTTTCAAAGTTTTTTTTTGCGCAAATTGATTGCGTTGTTTGTGTTGTCATTTTGCGTTCATTAGCCTCCCCATTTTTTTATTCTTATCGATCGTTTTATTTGCTCAACTTTACGATTTACGACAATGGAGCTTTATGATAATTCGCGTTCTTGTTTTTCAATAGAATGAATAATTAGCAATTGTCATTTTGATGTTAAATGTTAATCGAATCGTTAGTAAGTTAATTAAGCGATTAGTCAGTCATTCTCTTGTTGGCAACACCTCTCAAGAGTCGATAATCAATCGAGGGTAGTTTGAAGCAAGTCACCTCCTTTCTGTTGCAACTTTCAATCGACTTACAAAACTATTTAACATCGTTACACTTTCGTATTCGGAAGGAGGAGCGCGAGAGGAGTCACCAAAACAAACTCTTACTTTTCTTTTATTTTGCAAAAAAAGTGTTGTAATTATTGCGTAAACGTATTGTTACAAATTTGAAATTTTAATCGAGAGCGGCAGTCGTTGGATTTTCACTTTTTCGTTGTCGTTTCTCGAAATAACTTTTCTTGTAATTAGTTTTTACTTTCACGCAAAAGTTGAAATTATATAAACGGGAGAAGTTTATTACAACGCCACTCTTGATGAAATGTCCACAAATTAAGTCATTAACTTCAACTGCTTTGCGAGGTTACAATTTCAAAATCGTTCTCTCGTTTTAATCGAGCAATTTGCCATGTAAACTTCTTGCGGTGTAAATGATTTTATTTCGTTCTTCTCCTCGGTTTACTGCCACGTAAACGCTGCAACTCTTTTCGTCGGTTCGTTATTTTCGGCGAAAGTGCGAAGAAAGTTATTCGCGTTTTATTTAAACTTTCCTTGACCCGCTGGCAGTGGCCCCGTTTCGCCCGAATTTAACAATAACGCTACGATTATTCCCCATAAGAGTTCCTTAACAATTTCCTACGTCACGCTAATTCACCTCAGATTTTGCCCGTGTTATGTCTTCGATATCGGAATAATTGCACCGAGTCCTTGTCGCTCCCAATAAATCGCGCGAGTCCTTTAATTTACGATGGCAAAAAGCTCCGACCTCTCCTGCTAATGTGCGATTCCATCCCGTAAGATAAACAGAGACGGAAGGTCTGTTTAAAACCAATTTGCCAATACGACTGTGTACGTTTTGTGATTGACCTTTCTTTTTTCCTTTCTTCTTTTTCGAATCCGTTGCGAGTATTTCTCCAATCGTTACGCTCCTATAATTTACAGCTTGTAAAATAAAAATTAATTTAAGATTTTTAATTCTTTCCCGACTTGAAATCGAAACGTTAATGATATTAATAATTGCCATCTCTTTCCTCTTACTCCCGCCGACGTCTTTCTCCGTCTATCGCCTCGTGGATTAATCGTCCTCTTCCACTCAACTACCGAGGTTAGTTGCTTTATTTCATCCTTCTCTCTCGCGCTTAATTATACCACCGAGGGTGATTGTTTATCGTCGGGCCAGAAGAAATCGTTACCCTTTCTACACTTTCGGTAAGCGGCAACCTTAAATTAAACTTTTCATTTTTTTAAAATTAGTTTCGGCCTTTTTTCTTTTATCGCACGAGAGAGAGAGAGAGGGGTGAAAAAATAATAATTAAAATTGCAAACGAAGAGAAAGAAAGTGCCAAAACGAATAAAGCTTTCTTTGTTGCCGTTTGTTCTTCATCGCCGAATTAACCATGAGTGAATGCAAAATCGAAAACGAATAAGAACCGTTCGTTTGCAATTTTAGCCGCGTTGAATTAATTTTTTGCACGTTTCCTGCGCTCTTTCTAACAATGGAACGCGTCCTTCGGGCGTGTTAAATCCACAGCGCATTTTCCTTCGCATTAGGTCGAAGTTCTTACAAAAGCATAACGGGAAACTGGTCAATTGTAAAAAAAAAAACGTTCTCTCCCCGTTTCTCCGTCGTTGTTAATGAGTAAAATTTGCACGGGGAACAATTGATTGTATGCAAAATAATCCATTGTAATTGTCAAATTCACGACAACGCGATCGCACAAAATCTACTTGAAATATTTCGTTAGCGTTCGAGTAAAGTTTGGGCGACCCATTTTCCCTCTCTCTCTCTCTCTCTCTCTGCGCGCATAATTACGATATCTTATCTGCGAATTTCCTTGATGGCATTTCGAAATTGTTTTCGACAGCCCCGAAACAAAATTACGACTCAATCATCCATCAAGGTTCTCACCTCCTCCGTACGAGATGATTCCTTCAAGGAACCGAACCGCTCTTGATCGATTCGAACTAATCAAAAAGTTATCGAAGTGCGTCCACGATGGTTCAAGTGTGTAATCGATTAGATATTAATGAAAAAACCCAAAAAAGAAAGCGACCAGAGAGAGAGAGAGAGAGGTGAAGTAATTTTTGCGGATAGCATTGAAACTGTTTACAATAATGGGCAAATAGCAGTCGAAAAATATTAATAATAATCGCAACGACATTGGTCTTTAATTTTATTACGTTCACCTTGGGCGATTGTTAATATTTGAAGAAAGAGAGGAGAGACAAAAGGATAATCGGCGAATAAATAAATTCATTAACGTTATCGAGGATCGAATGTTAAATCGGAAAGGAAATTGATTGGAGGCGAAGTCCGTCATTCCGCTGTGCGATTGTTTGCGAAATCGGAAAAGTTTAAAAGTCGCAATTCGCGCTCGCCGACTCGTCTCCGTTCTTCACGCAGAACCGGCGAAAGCGCGAATGCAATGCGGACGTTTCCTATCGGTATTATTGGCAGCAGTAAAGAATTATGTGGAGTAGTTATCCTTGTGCGTAAAAATAAATAATATTCGCGTTACTTACTGCTAGCCATCGAATAGTAAATTCCTTCTGCGAAATAAAATGGCAAGGATGCTCTCGCTCGTTCCCCAACTAGTGCGATCGATTCGTTAATAAGGTCGAAGGATTTCGAAATTTGTTGCGATTCTTCGAGGCGTAACGATCTAAAACGTTTTCGATTTAAGTTTATGGCTCCTCTTCGGTTCCATCGCACGTCACTTACCTTACCTCAACAATCTTCGTTATTATTACAACGTCACGTTGTTTCATAACGAGTTGCCATCGACTTCATCTTCCTCCTCGCCCCGCCGTTCCGCCCCTCGTTTCGTATGAGTTTCCAGCGAGATCATCATAAATCTTCGGCGCGATAGGGCTTACACGAATTCATTTCGGGGGTAGCAAACGCAGAGGAAAAGAGAAAAAAAAAACGCACGCACGACGAGAAGGAGAAGAAAATTAATTTAATTTCACTTAGACGCAGAAAATCCCCGTTCCCACTCGCTTTTCGTTTTCTTTTCGTTGCTTTTTCTTTCTCCTTTCGGTATTTAATTTCCATCGTTTGCCCTCGCGTTCCCCGCAAAATATGGTTCGCGCTCTCCGTGTGTTTTATACTTTATTAATAAAGGTCGTAGACCTTATTTGATTATTATTATTTTCGCTGTCCTATCTCCTCGTTCGTTCGCCCCCGTTCCATTTAGGCACTGGGAATAAATTTAGATGATGATGATGATGACGACGACGATGGGAAACGAAGAGAAAAATTCGCACTCTCACTCTCCGCCGCCTTTTTTTTTTCGCAATATTATTATTAAAGTGTTACATATATATTTTTCATCCTGTTCGAAAGTACATTGACACCAAGTAGCAACAACAACAGCAACAACCACGCAGAAACGGCGGGCTAAAGCGTCTCTTTTGCGCGATTCCTAATCGAAAAATAGATTTTTATTTTCGCTTGGCCAGGAATCGACGTGATAAATTCGCTTATTTTTTACGCGCGCTTTAATCGTTCGCCCGAAGGCGTCGCCTGGCCCGAACGGTTCCTCGCAGAAACGTTCATTTCGGACGTTTGTTTTCGCTTACGTGCGTAAATCGCCCGGTTCTCACCTTAATCCGATGCCACTTAGGAATCGCGTCTAATGCCCTCGTCCTCGTTTCAAGTGCGTTTACACGCGCACCTATTTCTTTGCCTATATTTAGATCACTTCCTCAAAATCCCCATTTCGCAGCGAACGATTTGGACGTGGGGTCGCTCGACGACGTTCGCTTCTCCCGCGAGTGCGTTCATTGTTTGCGATCAGCGATCCTTTGTTTCTGCACAACGATGAATATCGGTTTGGTGAGATGTTGAAGAACAATGCGATTTCTTTCGGCGCGAAGAAGACGTCGCGAAGCCGAACGGGGGCTTGGCCGTAGAGGCCCCGTGGGTGGGTCGTCGGGTGGAGGGTGGCCGGTGGATGGATCGATAACGAACGGAAGAGAGCAAGCGAGGATGCGAGCGAACGAGAGCGAGCGAGATCGCGGGCGCGAGTCATTGAACTTGGACGCGTGTTACGACCCACGCATTTCGCGAACTCTGACCTCCGGATTCAGGATTTTCCTCTTTCCGCGATTTCTCCCGCTAAGGATGCACTCTCCGGTTGCTCCAATAGCGAAAGGAAAACAAACGGAATTCGGCGACGGCGTTGCGGAAAACTCTCGCTGTCGCTTTGCACCGCTTCACCGATAATTAGCAATTGCCAATTGTGATTTTCTCTTTATCACTTTTTCCTTTTGCGATCGTGCGGCGCGCGCGAGATCTATTTCCTAGTTTCGCTTGTGTTCCGCCGATTGAAATGTCATTGGCATTTCGTTGGATTGCATTAGGAAGCGTGCGATTTAATCAAGGACCAAAACGTGTTATCGCTATCGCAATTTACGATCCTTTATTACCGGACGGCGTTTAATCTCTTCCACTTCACGCCGACCGAGCGCCGGAGGATTCGAGCTTCTTCGCTATTTAAATTTAACACTTTATTCTCGACGCGAAGAAGCTCGGTAGCGTTATAAAGAGTGACGCAACGGAAATAGCAAATCCGATTTTAGATGTAGGTCAAGTCGGGCCGGTTTGTGTCCCGCGTTTGGTCTAGACACTTTATTTCACTAATGCCATCATCATCATCACCATCATCAGTATCTTAAGACTTTTATTAAACGCCTCTTGCGTTCGACACGAAGACGTTCTTTGAGGCGAGGAGGTAACATTATAGCTCGGGCGACTCGGTTCACTGGCCTCGATTAAATAATAATAACGTCGACGTCTTAAAAAGAAAAAGCAACATCGACGAGGAAGACTTTCCCTCATCGACGCCATCATCGTTTTAACCTTTCCCATTTCTGCTGCGTGCCGAACGTTTTCCACTTACGAGAGGAAAACGAAGCCATCGATTCAATTAACTGCGGCACACGAATTCGCCATTGAGTTTCTTTTTCCCATCTCGGCGCTAATAGAAAAATCTGTTATTGAAGATAATAATGATTTCGAGCCGATTGCTGTCGGTCGCTGCGGCTTCGGCTTTAGCTGTTGTGGATGTGTAACGGGTCGATAACCTCCCGGACCTTCCTCAACTTACTACATAACGCAACGGCAACACGCCGAACCTTCATCGACGCAAGAATCGACAATAAAATAATGCACGTGATCGGACGAAGCGTTTATTTTCGCCTTGCATTTTGACAAACGCTTATAATTCCTTCCTCTACGCGAGCGGTTTCGTCCTTTTGTTTGCGTTTGCCAAGTTCCTCGTTACGTTTGATCGATTCTCTCTCGTTGCTTTTTGCGGCGTTTGCACGCAAATCAAATCGAAAGGAGGAGCCATAAAGATAGTTTGGGTAGTTTGCAAATAGAAATGAGATAATTAATTATGGAATACGACTTTTTTTTCTGGTTTGCGAAAGAAGAAAACAGAAACGGGCACGAGAAGAAGTGAAATGTAATGGAAAGAAAAAAAAACGAAACGAGAGGAAAAATTATTAATTGGAAATTAAATTTATTACACGATTAAATAAATTATTAAGTTAATGAAAAATATGTTGAACGTACTCGTACTACTACTACTAGTACTACTACTGCCAATTATTGGCAACTTCCTGGTTATTTAAATCTTTTTTTTTTCTACTCTCTCTCTCTCTTTCTTTATTGCAAATTATTAAACGTTATAAGTTCATTACTTTTTAATAATGCAAATAATTTACGAACGTAGGCCACTCTACTTATTAATAATAATTTTTTGTTGTTGTTCTCGTTATTGCGCTCCTGCCAATGGTAATGGACGCGAGTTTTTGCCCATAGCGTTTAGTTAAATTATCGATAAATTAATTAATTAAGAGATAATAAATAATTTATGCTAATTTTATGAAACTTTTTCATTCGCGGCTCTCTTTTTCTGTTTGTTTAATTTTCTCACTCGCGGGGCAAAAAAGCGAATGCAAATTAAAAGTGCGCGCGAGAGAAAGAGTGGCAAATGGATAGAGTTCCTCGCGAAGAGTCGGAAGGTAGAAAGTAAAAGTTTTTTCCGTTTTTTTTTTCCTTTTAATAACGATAATAACGTATATAGAGGTAATAATGTGATCACGTGATTTCACTTTCTCCAAACGTATGTTTGCACTCGAACCGTACACATTTTTTGGGGTGAATACACTCTCCGCGATTCTCTCTCCTGCTCGCCTTTTTCGTCTCTATCGTTCTCTTACATAGAAAAAAAACTTTTTTGAATTAAATTGTCTTCCAAACGAAATTTTCGTTTCAGTCAAACATTGCAAAATGCGTGACGTTGCCTTGCTTTTTAATTGATGCCGTTCATTAAGAGTCGTTGCACCGTCGTTAGTATCGCCAGTTGCAAGCTTTTCCCCGATCGACTCTGCATTACTTGAAACGACCTCATCATCGACCATAATCACTTCGACAATTAAAAGCGATCAAAGCCTTAAATACCTTTTTGTTTTATTAGATTTTGTGAAGTCAAGCCTACTTTTCTTTTATGATTCCATTGTGAAAACGAACATTTTCCAATTAGATCTGTTGGACTTCTTTGCGGAGCCAAAGAAATCCTTCGTTCACAAGAGTCATTGAAAGGAATAGCAGTCGCGAGCGCGCAGTTTCGTAGGCCCGGAGCGATGGAGATTCCGGTCGTTAGTTCATCGCGAAAAAGCGATCTTCTTTCACTCCGGCTGCGTTCTCTCGCCGCGATTCTGCGTTTTTTTTTGTGTTTAATTATTACGTCTTGCAAACGAGGCCATCGACATAAAGATTGTTATTACGATTGTTCATATGGATTAGAAATTAATTACGTAATTATGCGTTAGGAAACACATTTTATTCGGTCTCTCTCTAAAAATGAATCCAATGAATTCACTCGATGAAGAGAGGACGCAAGACTTCAGCAAGTTTTCTTTCCTGTGAAGACGCCCTTTGTCGAAAGGCACAAATCGAAGATGCGGCGCGACGCGCCCAACGCAAATCGTCTTTCTCTCGTTTATTCCATCGGCATCATTGCGTTTCTTCTCTGCGATCCTTCGCGATACTCTCTCGCGCAAGTTTACGTTATTATCGCGGTTGACCCATTTCACGGCGAGCGCATTACGAGCGACCACACAGGTTCTTCACCTCGCGGTCATCCGCGTCCCCGCCCTACTACTACAACGTCGCCGCTGATGCTGCTCGCCTCTTTTGCCACGAGAGAAACGCGATCTTTCGCCTCTTTCTCGCCAAGTGCTTTACTTTACCGGCGAGCGAGAGCAACCTTCTGCCTGGCTCATCTCGTTCCTTCTTCGGCCACGACGTTCGACCGTCGTCATATTTTAGCGATCCATTCGAACGCGCGCTGAAGGATCGCACGTTATTGCAATGCCACTCGCGGAGATTTCATTTCTATGCAAACGACGGTGATGATGCTGCTGATGAGGTAATCGTAACGTTGCTCGTCCTTTTTTTACGTGCGCTAAAATAAATAATGGCGCAACAACAACATCAACAGCATCGACGAATATCTCATGGGTTGATTTACACTATGACCTCGAAGTCAGTCAGTAAGCTAAGGTCGCACAATTCAAAGCCATACGACCTCCAAGCCAGGGTCATTGGGCAGTTGAGCAGCGGTTGTGCGTTTGTATTATTAACAAGAGCGAAGTCGATTCCGTTTCGTCGAGCGGAGAGATGACGAAGAAAGAGTTGGCAAACGCGCGGATCGACATTGGAATTTGAGACGGATTTTTGTCACTTCTTTCGCTCCCATGTCCTCGTTCCTCTCTCTCTCTCTCTCTCTCTCTCTCTCTCTCTCGCTCGCTCGCTCCTTCGCACTGGCTTCTGATGCGAACGCGAAACGCCGCCATTTAACAAGTTATTGTTACTGTTCTTCGATCTTTTATTATCGTTGTCTCGGAGCGGCGGCAGCGGCTTATTTCGTTCCGATAACGGTAAAACCGTGTTCATAACCGATTCGTGTCAATTTCATTATTATTATCGTCGACGTCCCATTGAGTTATTTTACGGCGTCAATCGTAATCGAATTTTATCGCTTTATAAACGAGCCAAACGCAAGGAGGAGAATGAATCAATCGCGAAACGTTTGAAATCCATTCGGAATCCAATTAGATGTCCCGTCATCTCGCGCACTCTGTTTCTCGCCACTTTTACTCCGTCTTCGTGGACGCGGATTGAGTTCCGAGTTGCACGAAAGTACGTCTACCTCGGTGCCGTTTTTTCTTAATCGCCACACGCTTCGCAAGATACTCTTTTACCTGTTGCAAGACCGACTAGAGACTCACGTTCAGCGAAAGATCTTTAACCGGCGAACTACCAGTTCAGTTGGTTACTGCTCTTCGGTTGCTAGTGTTGCACGCGAAAATTTATGTCTTTCATAAATTATTTATGGTTCGCGTTAAATAAATAAAACGCGCGAGGAGGAAATAATGAGCAAATAGATGAAGGGAACGTAGGATAAGAAGAAATGAAAAGAAAAAAAAAATGAAATGCAGAGAGAGCCGGCTTGAGGTTGGAAAGAGATGCAAAATAGCAAAGTGTATTACATGACATGTAACGCGAATAATGCGAATCGTTTCTTTTTGATTTTTTCGCTTGTCCATTTCATACGCTCCTCTTCTTTTAATTCTACCATCTACTAGAAGCTCTCTCCGCTCCTCTGCTCTAGTCGCACCATCCACATGATCGTTTCCCTTCTTTGGATTCCTTTTTATTTTTGTTCCTCTATTTTTTGGATTCCTTTTATATTTATTAGAAGAGCCAACATCGCGGATAATTTATTATTATAATGGCCGGAGAGCAAGAGCGACCGATTAATCTCGCTCTTTGGCTGGACGCAATGGAAAGGATCCATTTTACATCTCATTTATTTACCACTTTTTATTTATTCTTGAGTTCTTTGCAATAGAAAAGATTTCCCTTTGAATGCCTTTCTTTTGGATTATGCCACGTAGATGACCGACACCAAGTTCATTAGAATAACAAGAGACCAGCATAGGACGATATTTTCTCGAAGATCCGCATAACTTTTTAATTAAATTAAAAGGGCACGGGTTTCTATATGGATTAACCTTCTAATCGATGAGATATACGAGAGTTTAATTTGGAGGCGATTAGTTGGGATTTCGACAAGGTTAATTGCTCGTTAAATATCGTTTTGGAGGTGAGGATAGGTTTTCATTTGTCCTCATCAGCCGTCGAGATTCGACTTTTTACTCGTTTGTTTCATTTTTGTGGTCGTGATTTGATTCGCGAGCGAACAATAGGCAAATAAATTAATTCTTGCATTCTGTCGTTGGTCGTTATTATTGTTGAAGAACACTGACCTACTATGTATAGGGGCCATAAGATTAATATGAATAGCACAATAAGACACGAACTTCCTCTTGTTGTTTTGGGTAAATCATTCTAATCCTTTCTTCATCGTTCGATGTGATCCGAGTGAAAAACTTTCACCCGGTGCCCAAGTATTTAGCCGGAGGTCGGTTCCTCCATAGGTCGTTCGTTTATCTTGCTTCTTTCATCTTTAACGTTCGTCGTTTTCTTTCTTTTTTTTTTTTCTCTCTCTCCTCGATCTCTAACAATTCACGAGATTGATACCTTCACATTGAAGTCGAGTTTCACTCAAGTTTAACCAATTTCCTTCGTTTATTGGCTTACCTTTGATATTTTAAGGACGCTCGTGTTTTGTGTGTGAGAGTACGGACCAATTTGATTGATCGCGATGATCTCTAAACGACTAACGAAACAGTTCAACTTTCGAATCGGAGAAAAAGAACGATTTTAGATTTGCGATTAATTACCGACGTTGGATTCGTTTGGGAATTAATTGCAGGAAGAGCGAGAATAAAAAAATGCAAATTTCAAGCGTGCATTCTGCAATTCTTGCACGTAAGCGAACAGCATTCTTCTGTTTGTTCCTCTCGTTTCGAGCGACGTAATAATAAATAATGCCATTACGTCGGGTGAAAGTTTTCTTTTCTTTTTTTTTTCCACGCAATTCGTTCTCAAACGACGATCCTATTATTGCAAATTATTGTTCGCACACGATTGGGAAAAATAACGAATTTTTCTTTTGCAGGTGATGGCGGTGACGATGGCGAGTTCACGGCTTCGCACACGTTTGGCAACAGGTACCATCTTCTAGGTGAGTGATTTAGTTTACGAAAAGCAATTCGAACTGAAGACGTCTTCTTTAGGATTAGAAGGATCCTTGAGCCGCTTAAAAGTTTACACTTGTTTTGTTTTCTCGTGCGGTTCAATATTTCCGCTTCCTGTTGCCCTTTTAGCAATAATGTCGCTTTCCATAAGCTTAATTTGCGAGTTTCTAGCGAAATCTCGCACCAAGATAAATGTCGTAAATTATGATTCAAGGCGTTCGATATGTTTTAATGAGTCGTAAAGTAAACAGACAGACATTGAAACAGAGCGAGAGAGAGAGAGAGAGATTGATTGAATTATCGATTGAAAAATAAATTTCTCTAAATAAAAAAGTCACTTTACATTAATAATATCCAAAAGCAACCTTGTACCATGTATTTAATTAATTGATCTTCGATACTGTTCGACTACTGCACATTGAAAATCAATACAATAACATAATTATTATTATCGTTATTAGTTATTTGCGAACATGTTGATAGATTTACGATTTGTGCAGAGAAAAAGAAACAATAATCGGTCGATTAGCGAGATCGCGAGTAACGCTAATTTTGCGCTCACCACTCGCAAATAATTCGCCATTAATACGCGAAAGAAAACGGACGAAAATGAAGACCGTTGCAAAGGCCGAGGAACCAAACGTTATACAAATATCGTGTAAAACGCGTGTAATCGCGAAAAACAAGAAATCGCTCGAATTTATCGCAACCAAATTCCACCGAATTATTAGCGAATAACAACATTTCGCGATTAAATTGCGAAATGCACGGACGATGGCACGGTAAAAACTAGTAAGTAAGGTCATGATAACAATTTGTTTGCCGTTTATTAAGGCGTTCTAATCTAATGCGTTATAAAATTGTTATTAGAACAAAAAGCAAAAATGTTCTTAACGTTTCCACGGCTTTCGGACGCTCTTCAATGCACGTTTACCTCGTGCGCCCACAAACGTTAAGAAAAATCCTAAAAACGCGAAGAACCCAAACCTATTCTTCGGCAATTCCTATAAACGTCCGAAGGAAAAACTCGAATTCAATCAATCAATCGCAAATTCGAATGGAGGATTGGAGAATGTTGAGCCCTTGGAAAATTAGTTCTTCACTTGAGGTCCTCCTGGTTTTCGCCGATTGTCCTTACGACCCCATCATCAGCGAGTCGTTCGCGAACGGAGAGCAAAAGGTCCTTGATAAGCGATAAGTGGTTTGATGAAATTTTTCCACAACTTCAAATTTTTTTCCTTCTCGTTGTTGGAACGAATAAAAGTAGAAAATTTTCGTCGTCGTCGTCATCATCATCATCATCAGCGTGGTGCTCGTGAACGCTCGTTGCCAATCGCGTTTTGTTTAGAAAGGTTAGCTAAAACACAACACACACACTCGTCGTTCCTCTCTCATGAACGCGGAGGAGCGAGAAAAGTGGCGACAGAACTGGACGGGCGCGAGAGAGACGGACGCGAAACGGCGAATAAACCGTATAAACGAAGATTATCGTTTTCGAGTTTTGTGTTTAGTCCGCAACGGAACGTATATTCTTGCGCACGCCCGCGTACAACGACCGCGATCATTAAGTGTTTTGCGTTTATTTACTTATTTGTTTTTTCTTGCAATTTCAATTCGCCAATATCGGTTATTCGCAAACAATCAGCAATTCGATTCGTTTTCGCGCGCGTCACCCATTTCCCCGGAGCGTCGCGCGATAATGATGAACGCGCGGACGACGACGACGAGGAGGACGACGAAGACGTCGACGAAGAAGTCGACGGCTATTGCACCAATCTGCGAATTGCCGTATGGAAACGTGCGGAAACCGGAATAAGCGACGGAAGCGCGAGGAAAAGGAGGAAGACGAGCGAGCGGGATTCGAGAAAGAGCAAAAGAAATGAGAAAAATAAGGAAGAACGGCGCCACTTCCATCGGCTGCCGCCGATCGCGGATTTAACGCGTTATTAGTGGAAGAAGGCGCCGCCGTCTTCCTTAGTTTTCCGGTTCCTTTTCGCTTTTTCGCCGCGTATCGTTCGCATTTTTTCGTTTGTTTTGGGCCGATTTAGCGCGCTTTTATTGTTAATCGCCGCCTGTTCAAATCTAATCGCGCCAGTCGCGTCGTGTGCTGCTGTGTTAATTAATCCGCGGATTCGATTCGATACGGTTCGCGATCGCCTTTTTGTTAACTAATTTCTGTTCCCTTACAGGACGATGGATTCGAATTGTGCCTTAACGAGATTTAATTAATTATATCGATAATGTGATTTCCGACCGTTGGATTAGAATTTTCTTTTTGCAGTGACACGGTGACAAAGTTAAAGTGTTTACTCAGAGGTGGAGGATTAATAATAGCGTAGAAAAGTGCGGATTTTTTGGAAAAGTGCGTTCAGTGTTTTACTTTTCTTTTAGTGCTCGTTTGCGAATTTCTTTTTTGGTGGATTAGGAGCTGGATAGCAGATTTTGCATGGAAGGTAGTTTGCATATTCTTTGATTATAACAAAAATGAATCGAATCGATTCGCTCGATTAGACGAACGAAAGTTTTCTAAACTTTTCGAGTTTCTTGAACCCTCCATCGAAAATAATAAACCTACGAAAAGAATTTAATAAAAACCATCTCACTCTCATAAATCCATCTAAATATTTACAAAATAAAACAATCACCCACACTAAAAAAAAAAAAAAACAGTGAAAGAAAGAGAAAAAAACCTCTTCTCATTTTAATGGTATTAATAGCGAATTTTTCGCATAGATGGTTGATAGTTCGTTTACTCTAGTACGAAAATAAATCAATCAATTCCACTAGATAAATTGCAAATTATCGTGAGGCAACCGAATTATTAACTCTTATCAGAGTTGCAAGAGAAGGAAAAATTGAGCGAAATCCGAAAGTAATTGTTTGCATAGAGATAGAGAGAAAAGTTTCTGATGGCTGAAAAAAAAGAACGAGATTCGCGCTAAGTTCATTGCTCTAAGTAATAATAATAATTTTGGCACAAAAATAATAATGGATCTCTCCTCTTTTTTTTTCGCAAACGAAATTTATATTGTGTTCTAGAATTTCGACGTGGGGCTGATAATAATTCTTGCACGGACTTTATTTATTTGGCGAACGAGAGACGGTTCTATTTTTTTAGAAAAGTAAATAAATAATCCACTTATCTGATGCTGATAATAATGTAGCATCGTCGAATTCGAGTTTGCAAAAGCGCCGTCGAACCGAGAAGCAAATTTGTAAAACGCTAATTAATTTGATTAATTATAAAAATTCGTTGCGTTTCGTTTTATGACGGATCATAAAAAAATCCCCCGTTTTGCAAAAAAATTCCATTATTCCGAATATCGATTTCCTTTTCTCTGTTTCCCGCTTTTGCATTAGTTTCCGTTGCGATCGAGAAAAACTACTTAAACCAATAAGAAGTTAATGACAATGATCGAACCGTTCAATTTCCTATTGGTTAGTTGGTGCTGAAGCAAAAAGTATTCGACTCTCTCGATTCTTCCCACACTCGGAGCCTTGCAAAAAGTTCCTCCCGCGAAATTGTCGTTTCTTCATTCATGCGATCGCATTCGAATCGATTCCGTTACATCGTCCTATATAAAATAACGATGTAAAACGTATCATAATCAGAATTCCCTTAACCTTTTCCAGTTGCGGTTCTAGGTCGAATCGCATCGCAATTAATTACTTAACGCATCGTATTAATTCCGATTCTTCTTATGAATATTGACGATAATAGAGTTGCTCGCTTCCTCTTTCGTCACACATCGAGGACGACTATTAATAATCGTATGTTATTATGTATCGAAGTCAGAAGAAATTGAACGAAATAAACTGAGAGAAAATCCGGGGAGATGCGAAACGCATTTGTTAATTGGCAAAATAAAATAAATGACGCTCACAATGCTCGTGGACCATAATAACGATAATAAAGTCAGTGTGAGGAGGAGGTAAGTAAAAAAAAATGAGCTGAGGCAACAACAATGTTAACAAATATGCAACTTTGCAAATATTTTGCAAATTGATAAGTAACAAGTCAAATGTTGTTAAAATTGCAATTATTTGGATATAATTCGCCGCGATGAGAATGCCTTTGTTTCGTTACTGCGAACACTTATTTCCTGTACGCCCAAATCTGGTTGTCTCTAATTAGGAGTAAATAGAGGAAAATGAGCATAAATGGAAATTATTATTTTTTAATAATAATTTATTATTTTCTTGAAAATAAATTTTATTACAATACGTGTGTTTTATCAAAAAGTTGAACGGCCTTTTAAAATAAAATGCCATTTATTAACAATTATTATATATATATATTATTAATAACAATTAAATCTAACGACAACAATCGTAAACTTATTTATTATCAAAAGGTTCTCTAATTAAACTAATTAATTTTCAGCGGCACGATAAACAATAAAATTGGGAATTAACTTATCAAAAAAATGTTTGCGATTTGCAACTTCGCGAAAAAGTTCTTCTTGCCACATAACGGTTCCTTATGCAATGTTCGTTGTCCCTCCCGAAAAATGGAGCTTTAACCACGATAAATGCTTGAACTAACAGTAGTAGTAGTAAAATACAAATGCGAAAGCAATAAAAAGTGGTGAGCAAAAACAAATTTTACAGTTATGACTTAACGACGAAAGAATGAATTAACGAAAATTCTCGAAGGTCGTTTGCACGCGAATAATAATAAGAACAACAAATTTAAAGCGATTTATGCAAAAAAAAAACACACAGCGCTTAATTATCTCTCTCGCTTTCGTTCGGCTCTCTCGCCGAGGTAGCGCTATTATTTAATTTAATAATCGGTTAAAGCACTTTCGATTTTTCCCGCAAAAAAGTTTCGTCATCGCGCTGAAACATTTCCATTTTGCTGAAAAGCGAATTTGCAAACATATTATTCCCCGATTTCGCGCGAACGCAAATAAAATAATCAAGCACTAACCTACGCAACGGTAATCACGTTATAATTAATGTTAAATACCCATTAATGAATAAATAATTGAAAGAAACGCAAAGGGAAAGAAAAAACACTCGGCAAGAGAATAAACAAATAAATTCATTAAAATCGTTTAACGATAATAAATTTAATTGCCACCCAATAAACAACGTAGCGAGACATAAATAATAATTTAAAATTAGTTTAATTAAATCGAGGTGGGAAATGGGACTCCGAGTGCAAACGTTATAAACAAACGATCTTAGTTTCCGGCCAACGTCTTAACGATTCCTCAAGATGTTTTAACGCTTTACTCATTTTTTTGCCCAAAGAATGAATCAGCATCCTCGGAAGAGGCCTACATCAAAGCAACGTTGCGCCTTACTTCGTAGCTACCTCTTCGTTTACTTGCAATTGAATGGATGATTTAATTAATGACTAATTAATTACGTTTTGCTAACGATAAAGGCAACGGTCGCAACGACCGCACTTGTTTGCTAATTTTGTTGGTGGATTGTTGCAATGAAAGAATTTTCGTGTAATATCAATCGACATATTTCTCTCTTCTAATTATGGACGTGATTTAATTTTTTTCGCTTCGCTTGCGTATTAAATTTAATAAATAATTTATAATTAATAGTAAATCTTGAATAGGAAAGAGGAAGCCTTGGATTTAGAGGACAAATTTTTCACCGAAAAAAAATCATAATCTCTTTCTCTCTCTCTCTCTGATTAAACTAAAAATGCTAATTTCAAAACTAATGCGGTTTTCCTTATTGCCATATTTAATCATTAACCAACAAAAAATACGCGATTATTAACAATTCGATTCGAAAAAGAAAGGTCTCTTAATGATCTTAATCGCGATTTAATTAGCATTAATTCAAGAGCGGGAGGAACGGAAAGTTTATCAATAAACTTCGAAAATTGTACGAATCCTCACCACAGATTCGCGAATGTGCAATATCACGTACAGTTTCGTCAATTAAACCGGTTAAAAAGCAAAGCAAACCGTTTTGTTGCGAATTAAGATGGGAAAATGACGGCGATTTTGTTGGTAGCCGTCGAAGAACTTTCACCTTTTTCGCGTTCCTTCTCGCTCCTTCGCGCGCGCTTCTTTCTTTTACGAGTCGAAATTTAATTCGAAAATTAAATAAATTCCACTCGATTTGCGAATAATCATAACAGCGAAACAAAGACGATCTGTTCCCATCCTTGACGCGATGATTACCATTCTTGCATAAACGCTTTATTCATTTTTTCTTGTTGTTGTTAAATCGCATTTAATTTCAGGGCGTTAATAATCCGATTTAAATTCGCTCGTAAATCACTTTATTACCTTTTTTTTTAATTTGTTCGTCACGTTGCAGCTCCTTTGCGAATTTATTTGGGAAATTGAATGAAACCAACAATAACGAATAAACATTTTATTAACCTAATCCGCAGTCCGCGAACGATTTCATCGCGAAATCTGCTCGTTAACGACGACTATCACAATTTGCGCGCCCCTAATCAGCAACTGGTCCACGCGTCTTTCGCACGTTTCCGTCCTTTTGTCCCATTGCAGAACGGTGATCGACGGTGTCGCTACGGTCTCGAAAGATTGCAAGTCGCCGTTCGTGGCCGGTTCACCTGTAGAGTTCGCACAAAAAAAAATTACATCCGATTCAAGCGGTGCAAGCGATTTTAATTAACGCAATTAATTCGCTAAATGATAAATAGCAGATTAAGAATTGCACATTAAATTTAATTAATAATGCGTTAAACTTGAATTCCTTTTTATTGCTTTTCTTTGCTCGCGTTTTATTGACACAAATTACTTCACATCGAATGCATAACATTAATAATGCGTTATTTATTAATTAATGCGGATTTTACATAATTCCGAATGCGCGAAAATGCATTTAAACGCGAACGAGAGATAGAAATCGAATCGAAAAACCAAATCGATCTAGCGAAGAGAAGAAGTGTGAATACAGTTACTTAATATGTAAACGAACCTCTGACCTATATTCACACGAGATCACTAAACCATAAAACACCGATACGTGATAAATAATTATTTATTATGCGATCTCGATATCATTTGATCAGGTAATCGAGTCGGCGATTTAAATTACAATCAAAAGCTCCGAAAACTGGAGTTCAGCGAGTGAACAATGTTTTTTGGGGGGTTTCCGTTAATTGTTGGGCCGATTAAAAAGTTCTTTTACCAAATGGCGGTGTCTTTCGTTTCCGCGCCCTCGTCCATCGCTCATAGACGTCCTCCAAAGAAATGTTCCAATACTTGTCGAACGCAGTCACGAAACCAGTGAGGTAGCCTCGTACGCCGTAACCGTGCCTCGTATACACCTGAATAATGAAGAGCAAAACAAAAATAACATTCTTCTTGTAGATCGCCTCTCGCATAAAAAATAAATTAATCGGGAAAGAGGAAAGTTCGAAAAGTAACGTAGAATTTGATCCAAAATCAATCGCCAAGGATGTGATTGGAAGAGGATCGCGAAGAGAATCAAATTAAACTCGTCGGCCGTCGTTTGCAATAATAATTGATTTGTTAGTTTTTCTTTTTCTTTTGAGGTGTGTGTTTATGTATAATAATATTATGATTAACCTTGCGAATAGACCTCGTATAATCAAGGTTCGCGAAAGTACCACTTGAACATTGTCATTAAACGACAAGTATTTTTTTTTAACATGCAAATGAAGAGGCGAATTTTATTTAATCTTCAAACCTACGCCAACGTGAAACCAATCATCTTCTTCGCCGGCCGACGAGGAAATTCAGTGCAAATTATTATTAGCAAGAAAGCTATTGTTGCAAAAGGTTTTCTTACTTAAACTAGCTGCAAATTACAATTGACCCATTTATTAAAAACCAAAACGAAATTTGCGTTCGAATCGTAGCTTCATTTGCAAATCCGCGTTCCTTCGCCTTGATTAGTTGAATATTTAATCGATTCGAATCAATTCAATTGACAATAACAATAGTTATGGCTTTGAGAACGATGATGATACAAGTTTTTTTTTCAAAATCGGAAAAAATAGCTAATAATAAATAACGGATGGCCTTACTGTAGCAAGGACGTTGATAAAAATGTGGCTTATTTTTCCATCCCAATTTTAATTTTGTTTTCCAGTTTATCAAACGTTAAACAAAATCCGCATCATAAAATTGTGCTTGTTTCGCGTTTGAAAAAGACGGCCTTCGCTTCCATATCAATTAGCGATTACGATGATGATCGTTTTGTTCGAATTTCGAATAATATTATACAACGATATAATAAACAATATTAATGGCAATCAAAGTCCTAAGCGATTCGTCCAAGGCGAGGCGCGGATTATCGCGAAAGGCAAAAGAAACGTACCAAGAAATTACTTTCGCCGCTTAACAAACAATCTAACGGTACATCTTTCTTTCGTTGCTTCACCACGAATCATTAATTATTCGTCTTCGGGTCAGCCTTTCCCTTTCCCAAACGTGATTCCATTGTGCGTTTGAAAAATGCTAATAAATAAACAAATAAACGTTTTTCTTTTTCCTTCCAAACGAGATGTGAATACGATTATAACACAGACATGAATACCTAACTTTTATTTTAAGCTTATTATTGTTGCTCTCGCATACGCGTGCAAAAGTGCGTTTTATTATTAGAAATGCACGTCTTTTGCTGTTTCGTTAATTTGTATGCCGTTGCTGCTCGTTACCTAGATATTAAAAGGAAATTGGCATGTATGCGATGTACGCGAATCGTTTGCCATTTTCTTGATGCAAAATCTCAGAAAGCAGTTTTCCTTCGAAGTCCTTCCTTCTGGTTTAATTTGGTTGCTAAACAAATGGAAGAAAGTGAACGTTTTTTTCTTTTTTCGTGATTATAATTTCCTAATTTACAACGCGCAAAAGTACAAAAGTCATCGCACTTTTTGCTATGCATAAATTTCGACGACGAGGAGAGGAATGGACGAAAGA
The DNA here is from genome assembly GCA_963695495.1 of Hololepta plana. NCBI lineage: Eukaryota > Metazoa > Arthropoda > Insecta > Coleoptera > Histeridae > Hololepta > Hololepta plana. The sequence goes on from OY968839.1 coordinate 4,969,681, forward strand.
ACTCGCTTTCTTTAATCAAATTCTTATTACATTCGCCCCAATATGCTTTTATTATTCAAATCGGAATCTGCATATGGTAATGTTTGCTCATAATGTAATCTAATAAGTTCGACCGAGAGTAAAAACGAAGAAGTTAATGATTTGCGGTAATTAATTATAAAATAGAAAGTCTTCCCCTTTAACGACAGATAATTATTTGCCGTCGATTTCCTAGTCGTTAAGTGCAAATCAAATCAGATGGATAATCGTGATAATTATTATGATAATAATAAAAGTTATTTGTATACTCCTAGTTCCGGTTAATGTTAATTGAACGGCGACAATGATAGGTCGAGGGGGAAAATTAATTTGTTTCGTTTATTGTGCCGTTCGTCGAACCGTTTGCCGAAGAAAAAGCGAAATTAATTTGTTTAATATTACGAAGAAAAAAAAATTTGTTTAATAACTTTCACTATTATTAATAAATTACGTTTCTTCCACACGCATTATTCATTTCTTTTTGAAAATTCCGCTACCGAATACGTTATTTTTTCAATTCAATTTCTAAAAATGCTTTCTTTTCAAACAAAAAATGTTCTTTATAGAAAACGAGAGGAAAAAACTGCAGACCAGAAATGGCAAAGCAAAAAAGCTGTAGTCGTTAAACCTTGATATTTAGTATAAATTAATAACAATCCCTGCAATTTTGTGTTAGTCAATGCCAAAAAAAGAAATTAATTAGATTTTGCGATATAAAATAACTATCGAATCCACCGGCAGAAAGCTGAGCTTATTTCGCGATTATTCATCCACCTGTTGGAATGCGTCTCACCTGTTAAGCCAAAATTTATTGCTGCGCAGAAGTAGTTTTGCGAGCTTTTACCGTTGGAAATCCTTCCAGCGAGTTTCCAATTAGCCGATCGAATTCGCACTTGATTACGCAACCTTGTTCGAAAACTTATAATTTCGCAAGTGGACTGTTACTATTCGATACAATTGTTAAATCTAACCCAACGACCGTGGCGTTGACCATGGTGAAATGCAACATTAATTAACGTTGAAATTCTGAAAACGATTTTTTCCTTTCTTTCTCTTTCGCTCTTTTTAATTGAAACTTGTAACCTTAATGCCACCGCCATTATTATTGAAATAGATTTCCTTGTCGTTGCGAATTCGAATCAGCTAAATGAAACGCCGTCTCTCTATTTGGCCATATGCGTGCACGAGCAGGAGGCCATCCGATCGAAAAGAAGAAAGAAATTGAAAAAGGCAACAATTTCCATAAAATCCTTTACTTTATTCTCGCTCGGTGTCATTATTATATTATCATTACTAAACTAGATAGTTGTTGCCATTGAATGAAACGGTTTCTTTTCGTAATAATAAAGAAAATTAATCTCTCTCTCTCTCTCTCTGTCCCTCGGTGCAAATAATGAGGTATCGAATCGATTCTTCGAAACGATGTGACTAAAGCGAATGATTCAGGACATTATAAACGCAGATAAAGTCCAATCAAACCGATAATGAGAACAAAAGGAAATTAAAGTTCTCTCGCAAAGTATTTAATTAATCCCAAGTAGCCCGCAATTAGTGGTGTGATTCGATTCGATCTTCAGTTTGCTCTCGCAATTTAAAAGAAAATCCATCAATTCGATGGGGAATGCCTTTGGAATCGTTCCCATGCGAATGAAGCTACATTTCGAATCATTCGTTTTCGTCACTTATTCCTACTTTCATCATCGTCTATCGCGTTTTCTATCAATTCCGTGTCCACTACGCGCTCGCTTTTCTCTTAAATTATTAATCCGGCAAGGCAATCAACCTCCTCTATAAAAGTGATTATTAACCAATTTGCACATTATGCTCACATTTATGTACGCTCAAAAGTTGAGTTTCTTTTTTGTTGTTGTTGTCGTACTATTATTATTACGTCTCAAGGTTTACAACCTCTCCCACTTGCAAATAGAGATGCTTTAATAACGATCCTTTTTCTCCTTGTTGCCTTTTTGCTATGACAAATAGATGCAAATGTTGTTGCAACACACAATCGGGAATAATTGCATTGATCGACTCGACGAATCGCAAAAGTATGTGCTTCATTCATAATTAAAAACAACTGTGAAACTTCTTTGCGAACGCCTCTAGAGAAACAAAAGAGAGTTTGCGAAGCATTCTGCAATACTCAGTTTCGCATTTTGAGATCGAAAACGACAGAATAAAAGCCAAACAGGAAGATGTAACGGCTAAATTTGTTCCGATCATATTTATAGTCGAAACGAGGAGCAATAAACAATTGCTATTTAAAATAGCGGGGCGGCCTAATACGCGAAAAGTGTCACACGCATTTATAACATTGTACTTGTATGGAGGCAGTAAAAATACGAATATTTAATAATAAAACAATTTTGTAATGGTGGCAGGAAAAGGCAATAAACTCTAAACTCGTCTTTTGTGCGAAAATAATAGAATAAGGACGAGCTTTGAATCGTCCCGAAAACGAAGAACAACGACTGAATTTATGAAATCGACCAAACGCTTCCTCCCGCCGCCCAACGAAGGATTAAGACGAAAGTCCACTTCAAACGCTGCGCGCTGAAAAATCTTCGTTTTGGATCGGATCCAAAGAAACGACGACTTTCAAGTGGTTTCCCACTTATTCCGATCGATTAAACTTAAATCGTGGATTGATTCGATTGCCATTAATTACATATCCCCGCGTTAATTCCTCTTCTAGGCCTTTTGATTTATGCACGCGTCGAATGCGTGTAATTTATGGATTAGGCCATGAATGAAATGAATCATTTAATATAAAAAATAAAATAAGAGAAGCGTTTCGTTAATTATCTCGCAAACGCAAACGCTTCTTTTACGCGTGTTTAATTAATTATAACAAATTTACGCAAAGAAAAAAAAAGCGGATTCTAGAGGAGAGTTTTCGCGTCTGCCTGAAAATTGTTCTGGCCAAGGCTGCGTCGTCGTTTTAATTTTAAACGGCACACAATTGCGGATAATAACAATTCAAATCGTACCTGGAATTGGATCATATTTATAAACTCGTGTACATGATTCATCGGTTTCGATAAATAAGCCACGATTTCAAAGCGGGAATCTTCAAGCCACGTCAAGGGAATCTTGTCGAGGAATTCGTTTTTGACGAGGAACGATCACCGTCTATTTTGGATCTTAATTAAAAATCATCTCCACCTCTAATCCCAATGCCATTCGACGACGACGTTAATGAATAATTTAATCAAATTCCAAGGTGCTTTTCGCAAGTCGAAAACGTAAAAAAAAACGTTCCCAATGTACACGGCATGAATTAATAATAAATATCAATAATTTCAGGTACACCATTATTCTTGCTATTAGATAGACATTTGCAATAAATTAATCATAACGAGTGCGAAAAACGTTGCCTGCCATTATTATTATTAATTAATATATAGTAGTAGTGCCGCGTAAAAAAAGAATCGCTTACATATTTTTATTTCTCTCTTTATTCGATTTAACATTTCAATTCCGTTTACCTTGATTCGTATGTGATCGTCCTTGCATTTCTTTAGTAGCTTCAATGGACCTTCTATTAATTCCATACGTTTTAATATATTCTTATGCGATATGTCCTTCCTCTTGCCCCGCACCGGCACTGCAAAAGAAAAACGACGAAAAAACGTTTTATTAAGCGAAAAGGATAACAATAATAGTCGATCGACGTTCTTGAAAACAATTACCGTCGTCCTTATTATCTAGCGATAAATCAAACGGGAGGAAAAACGACGGAAAATCCTTTACTTCCCCGCATTGAACGTTTGCAATTCTTTTCGCAAACAATCACCTCTTATGCCAACGAAAGCGAGCGAGCCGTTTGCAGAAGAAGAATCGCCGATGAAAGTGAAAGTGATCATTTAAATTGACTGGGAAAAGTTTCACCTCTAATCTTTCCAAACGCTCTCTCTCTCTCTCTCTCTCTCTCTCCTCTCTTACACATGCAGAATGATGATTTATCTTCCAACAAAATACCGACTTTATAAGCGAAGAAGTAACGAACGAAATGGACCAAATTCGACGACGATCGGGCGAAAAAGAATAATTATTAGTCATTTACTAATAATGGACGGGATTAGGATTTATTATTATTATTCCATCGGTTGGATGAACGTTTAAAGAATCAGTTCTGCCTCCCGTTTCTTCTTCTTTCTTTCCGTTTTTTTTTTGCTCGAATCGCGGAAAGCAGCAGCAGCAACATTGACCGCGAGGTCGTCGACCTGACAGCATAACATACAACGATGACGACGGCCGGGCAACTATATAAACGAGGCAGTTCGCCGAGAAAGAAACGAAGAAAGCGCTCTTCTACCACGACTACCTCTAACATGTTTTCGTATCGATTTGATTAGATCGGGCTAAACGGCGCAAGAAGGACGTTGAATTGGATAAAGACGAAGAGATCGCTGGAATTGAAGGGCAGTTAAAGGTCTACGATTAGAAACTGTATCAGTTTCGACAAATCGATCGATTGGAATTGAGAAAACAAATTTTCGAAGCGAAAACTTTCAATTTCTCTCCTACTTCCGACTTCCAATTCGTGGTGCCGTTTGTTATTATTATCATCATCATCGCCATCCGGCTAAAAATAAATAATTTTCTGTTACGTAACAGCACGACATAATAGAGCGAATCTCTTGCCAAGTCTGTCAGCTACAGGACGTTGATCCTAAATATTCGTACGCCAAAAGAGAGAAAAAAAAAATGGAATACGCCGAAGAGGAACAAGACCAGAGAGGCGACGACGACGGCTTAACACACATATAAACGAAGACACGACAAACGACGAAGAGGAATTACTCGTAGTAGTTTGTAGAATGTGACTTCTTCGTCTTAAGAACACACGCACTACTATATTTAAATTAACTGTCAATGACTCCGGGCGCTTTTATTACTTGCTCTTCGCATCGCACGCACGCACGGATCAAGCAAATTGCCCTATATTATTGCGAAAAAAAAAAACGCAATTTCTTTCAAAACAATTCCAACGCACTTTAAAAGTTTCTTTTTATTTACCGCAGTCGATATTTAAGTCTTCAGAAACTCATCAAAATAATTCATTAACTTACACTGATGTTCTTGGAATCGTTGCAAAACGTTGCTGGAACAGCCCGGCACCGATTTCTCACCGACATCCTCAACGTCCGGCTTCCTCGTCGTCGTCGTCGTCGACTGTTTACCCAAATAGATCGATTCGAATTTGGCGACGTTATCGTACACTTTGGCGTCCGGAATCGGCGCTTGGAGATTGTCACAATTTAGCGCTTTCAACGGATCGAATTGCTCACTGAAAAAGTCCAATTGCGGTTCGTAATCGACCGCAATCGGTTTGTTTACGTCCACGCTATCGTCCCGTGGACCATCGTCGGACGCCATCACTGAAAAGCGCGACCACGTGCTTTGCGGTCGATCGATCGTACACGTAGCGCCATCTATTGGAACGCGCGCCGAACTAGAGAGAGAGAGAAGTTGGAAATTGCTGCGTTCGATGCGTATCTAATTTATTTGCTTAATCGTTGCTTTTAATGTGAATTGCATTAGAGTCGATTTAGCTTGGTCGATTTTTTCGCTCTTTCCATTAACACGATTACAATTGTTTGGTTAATTAAAAGTACGAGTGCGGTTCTTTTGCGTTCGTTTCGTTGCGATTAGAGTTAAAAAACTTTCACTTCTCAAATTGAAAATGACTCCCTCTCTCTCACTCACTCACTCACTCGGCTTCCATCTAATTCTTTGTCTGCAAGTGAAAGTGATGCAGTTGGATTACTACAACTATCATTATTTTACATAATTTCTTCCTCAATCCTGTCGTTATTATTACAATTATTAAATTAAAACGAAACAAACACTTTCTACCGACAACGCGTTTTTTTTATGTTAATTTCTTCGCAAAGAACTTTGACATTAATCATTTTTCTCTTTCTCTTGTTACAGGATCTATTCAAATCTACTACTTTCATGTTTTGGGAACGATTTCAATTTTATCGGGACATTTTCAGGTACAGCAAACTCTTTCTTAACTTTAATTAACATTATAATTAATTGCACCGTTTGTTTTAGATCCCTATTAAAGTTGTACAAAAGTAACGTGAGATAGCGATTTGGTGGCCGAAGAGGAGGAGGAAGTAGGAAGAGAAAGAGAAAAAGACCAATTTGGATAAGTAAAGTACGAGAAATACAAATTGCACAATTATCCGTCCCCAAAGCAAAAATCGTGGCGGGGACACATATATTAGGGGCCCAGTCGCCCATGTCGCTGGCAATGCCCTTTATCGACAACGATCTACTTTGGTGTCCGGATAACGATGGTAAAATGGTCGATTTGTCCTCTTGCTTACAGGTTCGCTAATTACACGCGAAAACAAAAGCACTTTCTTCTTCCTCTCTAACACGTATCGCTCTTTTAGGATGCATCGGTGGCCGTTGGCCAACAGAATATGGCAACCGGCGGCGTCGGTCTCGGCGAACTCTCGCAATCGGACCTGAGCTCATTAGTACCTGGCCTACAAGAGGAACCCGAGCAAATGGGCGACACCGAAGACATTTTCAAGCAATTGAACGATCCCACGTTCGAATTAGATAATTTATTAAACGAGTTCAATAATCAAGAGATTAAGGTATAACGCACGCATTCAATTACAATACGAGACGAATCTTTTGATAACCGTAAGAAACTTTGTTCTTTCAGCAAGAAGAGAATAATAATGTTAATACGCAAAGCGACCAAAACGTGAATAATAATAATAATAACAACAATAGTAGTAGTAATAGAGAGAATAATCGATCCTTGAAGTACACGATTGCCGCCGCGAATCCTTTGCTCGCCGAGAAACTGTCGACGCCGAGCGGACAGCAGCAACAACACCATCATCAGCAGAACGGGACGGAGTCGGCGATCAACCGTCACCAGCTGGCACTGCTCACGCCGAAAATCGAGAAAGGTAAGAGCGTACGCTTTATATTGAAAACTTTAGAACGCTGCAACTTATGCTTCTCGCGGAAAATAGCGAAGTTTGCAATTCGACGAGAAGGTCTTGAGCTAGGCAACTGTTTCAACAGCTTGACATTCCCGTCGCCTATATAACGCGTTGAAATGCATTTGTATCGTCGAAGTTCATCAGCGCAAACGAAGGCAACGCTTGGTGTGAATTATGTTAAATAATTTAAAGCCCTTTTTCAGCGTCGTCTTCAGCCTATCAATCTTTGCTTTTTTTATTAAGATGTAAACTTCCCGTGTTATTACGACCGGGTTATAAAAGTCTTCATCTCTAAGACGCCCTTATTGCTTTGTGCCTTTATTTCTGGAAAGGATGCACGAAATATCTTTGATTTATGTGGCCATCCTCAATTTATTTGACATAAACACCCGAGAGATAGCAAGAGAAAGGGCGAGCCAAGAAACTAATAAACCGCATAATAGATGCTCCTGATGGTTTATTTATTTTCTTTTTCTTTGTCGACCCCTTAACTAGGAACATGTGTCGACCTTTTAAACGCTCACTTTTATTACCAACCCCCCCGTAAACGGTTTTTATGTTTTACTCTCTCTAACAACCCTCTTAATTATAACGTAATGTGCGTCGAAGATGTTGAGAGCGTGCAGGATTCGTTTCGTTGAAAGAAAAGAAGATGCGGACGCGTGGGAGAAATTCGTCTAGTTAATTAGGGTCAATTGTGGGGGTTAAACGAAATGTAAAAGGGGTTAAACTCGACGTTCGTTTATTAATAATTGGAGATAACGTGGATTGGACTAATTTTCAACGATGGTTAATTAGTGATAAGGGACTGATTTATTACAGGAAATCGAGAGATAAATAACGATAAAAGCGAGGGGATTGTAAATGGGAACGAGTTCTTTTCTAAATTCTCCATCGTGCACTATTATTTTGAAATCTTATTCATCCGTTTACTCGTTTCTGCTTTTTTTGCAACGTTTATTATTCCTACCATTTGCTAAAGATCAGATATGTGAGTGATTGTTGCGAAAATTAAGAAAAGAAAAAAGAAACGAACGGCAATCGAGGAGATTTTAAATGAGGATTTCCCTTTCTTTCGCTCGCATCTTCCTTATGCAGAACGTGACGCAATCGTCCAATAATAATCGTTATTATTATTATTAAAGCGCATTTTAGCCATGACCTGCTTAACAAACTTCTTACTTTCTGCACGGAATACGAATTAATTTACTACTTGCAAAATTATGTCATTTGTGCAAAACGAAATAAAGAAAAATGGGCGCGCGCGTATGTTCTTAATTCGCGATTTATTAAACCGATTTACTTATATATTTCCACGAACTTTTTCGTAATTTATGATTTCATATTACCATGAACGACAATCGATCAATTCGCAATCGTACCGATCGAGATGGCATTTTGAATAATTAAATCGTCGCTTTTAATTGCATCGTCGAGTTAATTATCGTTGGAACAATAATAGACCGTTCACCTGTTAATCCGACGACGATCTCCTTTTTTATCGAAATCGATTTATCCTCTTTCATTAGTTTGCAAACGATTTCGAACGGTTACAAGGATGCAATAAGACGATGCAGCGATCGGCTCTCAATTTGGGTCCATTAATTAATTATCCGCAAACAATTAGCGCGGCACGAAGAAGGATTCTCGACTTGCGTCGATGCGTTCTAGAAAACGAAAAATCAAAAGGATCGCTTAAAGGTCAATTGAAACTACTTTAGACCGATTTAATTGGGATTCATTTACCTCTTAATTGCGGACCTTTTGCGTGCTAATTAGCCTCGTTTCGTTCTGCGTCTGTTTCAATAAGCTTTTCTTATTTGTTGTTATTACTATTGCGAAATCGAATCGTGAAAATTGATACTGCAACAACGATCCGTTTCGCTGCTTAAAAACAAATTAGAATTAACAATTTACCTACTTTTCTTATTGTTTCCTCGCGTCTTCGCATGTGTTAATAACAATTAACGGAGGATAAGGCGATGATGATGATGTTGTTGATGACGATGGTGATGGGAAATAGTTAAATTTGCAAACGATGTGAATGCATTGTACCTTTATAACTAGATAAGATCACGAGCTCTTCCTATAAACTTTCAATATTATTATTATAATTTTATTGCTATTTAATGGTAAGTATTCTTTTTTGCAAACTTTGCGAAATGTTATTGTGGCAAATTTAATAGCACGTTCGGTGCATTTTTATGCGAAAACGCCATTTTAACAAATGCCAACCAATTCGTCGTTAGATATGCAAATGGCAAAAGCGGACTCTAGGAAGTGGGTTTCGTTATGAAAGAAATTCCAAACAGATCAATTGCAAACAACGATTTCTTTTCGTCACCTAACGAACGATTCTTTGAGTAAAACCGAGCGATTTCGTGTTTATCTCTTAATAGCGTTTGAAGTTTTTGGCTTTCAAAGTAGGAGTGCCCTTTTTTTATCGTTGGACTTAATGATTGAGCTATTAATCAGTGATTTGTTCTTTTTCTCAACGACGAAACGCGTTTGAATGATAATTAAAGAACTGCCAATAATAAATAGTTAAAGGTGTAATAATACGTTTGTTACTTTTATTTGCCATTAACTTTTCGCGATGATTTATGGGGCCGTTTCGTATGAGACTTGTGCAAGTGAGAAAAATTAATGAGTAACCTAATCAACTGGACGCAGAAAGAGAATTTGCAAATTGAATAACAGTCGATACCGATATTGATTGGCACTCGTTGAACTCTTGAAAAAGTCTGCCATTATTCGAAGCACGCGAGATTGACACTTTGCATTGAGAACGGATATCGTTTTAATTCGCATTTGCAACCGGTTCTCTTAACAGGTTTTCTTTTTTCAATTGCGCAAACCTAATTTACCAAACTACACCAAGCTTCATCAATCGTGGTTTATGAACTAATAACATGCAATAAGCGATAAGAAAGGCGGCCTAAAAGTGGCAGAAACGAACATCCTCTCTTTAAGTCTAACTTATTTCCTCTCACGTACATTCTCTCTACGTGTTAATGTCATTATTGGCACAGGATGTCCGCGAACATTTCACTTTTTTCTTACTCCCTCGTCGCAAAATTGGAACCATTTTCACTTGCAAAACGACGGATTCGTGCGATTATGCACCTTCGCAATTCTCTCGTAGTCCTTCAGTCGATTAACTAATTAAAATACCATACCATCCAGCGAACACCTTGTATATGTTTACCGAGGTAAAGGTGTCTTCGCAAGCGAACTTCTTCGTATTTAATTAGACAGCCAGAGAGAGAGAGAGAGAGAGAGAGAGTATTCGTCAAGCCTTTTCGAACAATAAAAGGAATTTAATTAGAAGTTAGTCTCCATCTCCCTCGCACTCGCCTTTTCGCGTTCTTATTGCTCCTCAAAGGCCTTTAAGCCTTTAATTAACATATTCGTGCTGTTTCGTATTTAACTTCTTTCGCTTGTTCCCTCGTGAGTATCGTTTATTGAAATAAAGACAAAGAATAAAAGGAAAAGTTTTGAAAAAGAGCCGCCGCATCCTGCCAATAGCCGACCAATAAATAGCTGCAGCCACGTCCTGTCTCGTAGCTGTTATGAAATCATCGCTTTTTCTTTCTCTTTTTTTTTTTTCAATTTGCCATTAGTAACCTCTTAACTTCTTTTAAACCCCAAACAAGAAAAAAACTAAAAGTGTTGTCGATGATGATGGTGTTGTTCGTGTCCTTGATGTCGCTTGCGACACTCTCGTAGTTGAGCTATTTTTTGCGAGAATCTTTGCAAAATACGCTTCTTTTTTCGCTTCTCTTCGATTGAAGTTTACAAACAGCTGTAAAAAGTTGAAGTGTTGATGTACAACCTCCGGGTAAAGAAGTCTAGGAATTTTTATCTAATGTAAACAACATAGATGCTGAAGCCCTAGCCATTGCAATTCTTAAAAAAAAAATAACTGAAGAAACCGGTAGAGAAGGTGTAACAGTTTTGTCGTTAACAAGGGGGCAATAATTTTACACGTGATCTTATAGTTATTTATGCATCCTTCGGCAGTTCCTTTCGACTTCTTTTTTTTAATGCCCTGCGCTTTTTTCCCATGTTTTCGCTCAGGAAGACGCTTTCAGAGACGCGCAAATTTCATAATAACATAATGCTTGTAGTTTCACGTGCCATAAATCCTTTTCGCTTTTCGGCGTCTCTCAACGAAGGGCGCTCCCTGGCAGTTACCATTTCGTCCCTTTTTCTTCGTTAATCGACGAAACGAAAACATGCAAAAAGGTCATGATCTACCAGATTTTTCTCTTTGCATTTTAACTTGCATAAACAATTTAAGAAGAACATCGTTATGGGGTGTTAATGGGTGTTCCTCTTTTCCTCAGCGACTTTATTTTTAGACCGCAGCAGGAAATTTTAATCACGGTCTTCCCCACGAGGAATCGCAATCTTCCTGCGTACGTATTGCGAAAGAAAGGGAATCCGATTTTGCGAACGGTCGCGCAACCAACGTGTGCTACTTATTTATCGAAATGTAGGTAGGTTGTGGTGGTGGCAATACACGTACAAGAGGAACGATTATCAATTCGCGAGGAATTTGCGGTATTGCATAATGTTTCCCACTTTTTTCTTTCTTTTTTTGGTTTCGTACGCGTTCACCTCGTGCCAAATAAGCGAGATCCCATTTCTTAAAAAAAATCCGTCATATTTCTGCCCGTACTCGCTTCGTGGATGGTAAGGACTCTTTGTCTCTTTCAGACACTTGTCCCACAAGTTTTGCCTTCATTTTTGGCTCGTTTCTTTGTTGTTGCGATTGTTTTCTCTTATTTTCCTCGAGCTTAAAGGTGACTTTGCAAAAATGCCAATTTCTTGTTGTTATTAACAAATCAATTTGCACCGAGCGGCGAATTGCTGCTACTACTGCTAATCAATCCGAACGAATGGCTACCACTTGTTGGTTACCTTCTTAACATTACCGTAAATCAGTTTCCTTTTTTTTTTTCATTTTGCGTCTATAGATTAGTAAGTCGTTTGTTGCAAAAGTGCTCACAATTCGCCGTTATTGTTGTTGTTCATTTGCTTTCTGTTTTTGCAACAGCTCGCGATTCGTGTCAAATACGTATTTGGGATTTAACTTTTCTCTCTTACTTTAACAGTCTTCCTTCATGATAACCAAACCTTCGGTCTGCAGCATTTAACTAATCTTGTCGCTCTTATTTCTTTCATTTTTTGTTGTATTTAAACCGTGTTTTAAATGACACGAAAATGTCGCTGCCTGCTGTCGTTCTTATAGACGGTCGACCCTGAGCCATTGAGCTGCTTAAAATGGAAAATCTCACTCGTGCTTTAATTTCTATCTCTTATTTAACAAGAGATTTAAAAAAATGGTTACTTGCGGTTCGCCGTTGTTCCACTTTTACCGGATACGCTAACACGCACAACTTCTTCTTTTTCTTCTTGTACGTTAAGTAACAGTTAAAGTGCGGCCGAATTTTTACTTGTGCCACCCAACTCGGTCAGTCTCAATCGCTCGCTTAACAAAAGAATTCATCACTCTCGCTTTCTATCGCACTTTTGGCCGGTGCCTTCACACGATCATATTTTTGCGAAAAGAAATAGCGAATAATGTGTAAATTGGAATTTGTTGCCATTCGGCTGTTTGGGTTTTCCATTAAATCGCGAATTGCTGATTAGAATCCATTCACTTTAAGCATTTTTTGCGCAAAATCTTTTCGAATTGTCGCCGCAACGAATTAAGAGCGCGGAAAAGACATGCAGAAAAAAAATTAATGGCTTGTGCGATGTCGAAAGTGCCAATTTAAGAAATAAGCAAGTTTCGTTGGCAGGAATTTAGCAAATCGATCAGTTGCAACTTATTTCGTCCACTTTAATTAATTATCAATCGCTAATTACGTAATTCGCGATCATTTGCCAGATAACGCGCGGCCAAATTAATTAGCTTCATTATCATCGATGTCGCGATAAGGCTTAATAATTAGTAATAAGACACTTTTCCTTTAAGCTATCAATCGCGAAAATAATAATCAAGATTGATTGGCGAATTATAAGTTTTGCAACAAATTAGCCCGAGATGAGGACGTAGCGTGGACTTAAACGCTATTATGCAATAAACTCTTGTTGTTGCCGCTTTTTTCTTTTGCCCAAAATAAGGTACGCTTTCACTTTCGGTTTTGGCTCGTTTTTGTCGGTTAGTCAGCGTTATGTCCAAATATCTTTCATACTTATTTTTTTCTTTTTGGGTTTCTTGAACGACAGGAGCTCGCGGTCGCACCTTAAATTCCCTCTTGTCACTTCGACTCTTTCAAATAAATTCTTTAACTGTTCGTTACGCAACAAATTATTAAAAAGCAGAAACAAAATCGATTTGATCCACTTTTTCGACTCACAAAAGGATGAATCTGATTCGGATATGTTTTCGTTAGAGATTTAAACTTGATACAAAGTTGGAAACAAATTCTAGAAATGCAAAAATCCTTTTAGTAAACAATCGAAAACTTTCCTTTTTATTAACGCAAACTTCTTTCTAAAATTTAAATCGTATAAATCAATCGAAAGGGAAAATTGATTATTTTTCTCGTAACGTACGTTCGCTTTTATTTTTTTCTTTCGCTGTAAAATGATTGTTGTTATGGAACACGAGGTGAACAAGACATTTGCAATTGAGTTTATTCGGTCAAGGATGATGAAAACATTGACGGAAGTCTACTATCCTTCTTCACACACACACACACATAAGCATCTACCTACCTAAAGATTACTTTAACACGATTAGTTTCGATTACATTTTTTTCTTTTAATCATTAACAGCTTCACAACCTTTGGTATTCGACTTATTCCAGAACGAAAGAGACACTTGGAAACCTTTGGCGTGGAGGAAGCAACTTTTTTTAACCACTTGAAATCGTTATAATTGGTCGATGATGATGGTGATGAAGATGGCAATACAATTAAGTTGCGTGTGAAATTTTCTCCAATACCATTTTAAATTGTTTGCAAACATCTCTCTTTGTCTGTCTCTTGTAGCTGTTTTTTTTTTTCGCACACATGTGGCAAATATTTTGATTTATTGCCTACTACGGTTACTACAACTTGTTAGCTGATCGTTTGTTACGAGGGATAACTGAAGCGAGACGGTGCGTTCTGTGCAATTTAACTAAATAGATTTTCGCTGTTTTGCTGTTATTATTATTAATCGCATAGGAATCAAGTGGATTAGGAAGTGTTCGTTTGTTTATTTGCCTTTCTTCTTTTTCTTCTCTTCGACTCAATGTTTCAGCAATTATGCGTGCAACGTTATACGGTCCGCTGGCTACCAGCCACTTGACCGTGATAATAGCCCCAATAAAGTAATAATCTATTTATGTTAGTTTACAACAAACAATAACAGTATAAAGAAACGACTAGAGGGAAGCCGTTCTTCTTTTTGCAATGGAACCACGTTTTGTTATTGTTTCGTAGGCCGTTTGCAAATTAAATTCGCTACAAGTTCCTCCAAGTTTTATTACATACAAAAACAAGGGAAACGCTCGATCCGTTTCTCTTCTTTTATCCCGTATCATTCCCGCCATTCGGGTCGGATCGAGCAAAACTATAACAAACTCTCACCTGATTATTATCATCGACATTATTATGTGGAGGATGAAAGGGAGCGAGTCTGGATTCGATGGGAACGGGGATGTAAATGGCGTGGGGTGGGAGGTGACCTTCCCGTATCGAACGAGGCCGGGACGCCGGGACGTCCCGTTGCCTGGAGACGCTCAGAGCGTCTAGTCAAGGTCGAACACTGACCCACCTGTCTTTGGTTTAACTCCCTATTTGATTGATTACATCCAGACGCCCTTCTTCTTCTCCTTCTCCTTCTTCATCCGCCACTTTCGCCGACGCGCACAGACTGTCTGGAAGGTAGTGGGAAGAGGATGGATGGGTCCCGGTTCCCATCCGATCCCGCTTTTTTCTCCTTCGTCCCTCCGAATTCGTTACAGGATTTCAGCCCTTCGCTTGATAACACGACGCGCCGCGTCGCAGAGGGTTAATTCCTAATGAGTCGCCATCCAGTTATAAAACGCAATCTGTTATTTATCCAGACGATTTTCTCTGTTCGTTTTTACCTTTTCTTCTTCCATCAAACGGTTAAAACGCGGGAAAGCTTTTTCGCCTAGAAAAGGCATTCAACGGATGACAACCGTCTGGATGAGCCATACTTTTTCTTCTCCGTCTTCCAGCCTTATAATCCATTTACCAATTCGACATCTTTCATGTTTCGCCAGCGGAACCGTAACAGGTGCAAGCAGGGCTTTTTAAGAGGTCGATTGGCATAATTTAAATGCTCGCACATCTCGAGTGGCCACTTACCGTCGAAGGAATTTCGATTATTGCCAACCTTTTCCAAAGATTCGCATCGCGTTACAGGCTCGAAACGTAAAACAATTCGTGTCCGCGTATCGCGCAGAATTTCTCGAGAGTCGTCCGAGGAATTTGCGAGCGACACATACAGGGAGAAAGATCAAAAAGAGGCTGCTGTTGTTGATGAAACAGGTGTTTTTCGTTTTTTCGTTCGTGAACGGAAATGTCTGAGTGTGTAAGACGAAACTGAAATGCAAAAGAATCGCGCCCTTTCTTCCTCCTTCGTTAAAGGGCAACATTTAATTTTGCGTTGCTCTCGACGCGATGAAACTGCTTGGGAAATTGTTGTTGTTGTTGCCGCCATCGTCGGCAAGCAACCGACATAAAATCCACCTCCGCCTCCACCTCGTTACTTCTCATTTCGTTGTACTTGTCTGTTGCCCCGGTCTGGCGGGACGCGTACGTCTGCGTTACTGTTGGGGATGCGGAGGGTCGGTGGTTGGTGGTGGAAGGTGATGGAACGATATTTTGTTTTGTATGGAAAAGTGTTTTCCCAGCGTGTTCGAGAGCAGACTAGGGGAAATTGTTCGGGTACGTTCCTACCCCCATGTCTAATGGAAAGTAGTGACGGTAATAACGACGACGACGACGACGATGATGATGATGATGATAAAAGTGGGAGCGTTTGTCAGACGGAGGGATTTCGTTATCGATTGGGGTAGGTTAAGGACAAGGTCACGGGACAAGGACGAGAACGAAATTATTTACCGCCGCCGATTCCACCACCACTGCTTCCATCATCATCATCAACATTGTACGATGTCTTCGGCGAGGGTTCGAGCGGGGGGGCGGTTGCGAATCGACGCGTCGGTTGCAATTAAATCGTAACAACTTCTACTCCGCAGCACTGGCCGACGTTTTTTTGCCGGCTTTTTACTTTTCGCGAACAGCTTCATAAATTCCCATTTCGCCGTCACAATTTCGCCACGTTTACCTAAAAGCCTATGGCGAATATGATAACGTATACGTATGCGGCGAAGAAGCATGGTGGAAGGATAATGGGGAATAAGAGGCGAACACCGAATCGTGTATATGTGCTTAATTAAATTGAAAGTAAAAGCGGTTTTCGCCGCTATCGATTTTCCACTCTTCCCGCTTTTCTCTCGCTTTTTTCACTCCTTATATATCTCTCTCTCTTCGTCCCCCTATAAATTCTTCGTTGGCCTTGGCCTTTTCCTCGTTCCCGTTTCGTACGCGTTTCCCGTTTCCTGGCCGAGTGCCAGGAACCGGGATCGTTCATTCGCTCGGATCGCTCGGTCTCGCTCCTCTTTAGCGCGCCAGCTTGCTCGCGCTTTCCCAACGCGCTTCCGCTTAGTTTCTCGGCAATTCCGGTGCGAGAAATAGGCTTCCGTTCCGTTTAAAGGCGTTTCGCTTTTTCCTTGGTTATTATGTCGTTCGTGCGAGAAAACAAAAATCAAGGGAATCGATTAATTACGTTCGCTCCGTATTAGTTATCGAAGTCGTCGACGGCATACCCACAGAAAACGTAAAGTCTTTTTTGTATTCGAAGAGGTCGTCGTTAAACTGCGAAATGCCCTCTAACGCAGAAGAAAAAAGAATTGTGTAGCGTGCGCAAAATAGCACGGAGAGAGAAAGTCAGGGGCGAGGTCGTAATACGAATTATTAGAAAATCGATGATGTCGTCTGGCGGGCGCCCCGGAATTTCGCTCTCGTGAATTTCAGGCAGAAGTTCAAGGAAACGGTTTCCCTTTTCACGGCGGCGCTTCTTTTTATCTCTCAATGTCAAAGTCGTTTTCTTCTTCGCTCGCCCACGCCGCCTTCCATCCCATTCCCTTTCTATCACGTTCATTTTCTCATCGTACACCTTCCACTAAATGGTCCCGTCGATTAATCCCACTCTTCCCTTTCATATTTATTCCCATTTGATTCGATCTTACTTTGCTTTCAAAGATGGCAAGCAAATAGATTTTTCCTTTACAGTTGTTATTATCGAATATTTACGCAACTTTCCCATTTCGCGTCGTCCCTTGACAATTTTCTGCTGGCTTCAACGTTTGTCGAGCACATTTGTTAAATATTTGATTCGGCGCCCCCGACGGACGTCGTTTTGTTAACTTTGATCGCATAAATTTAACGGAATAAACGGGACATAATTCCCTGGCGATGATTAGTCATTAATTAGAACTGATTAAATCCGTTTGTAGTTGATGATCGAACGGAGCGACGGTTCGCTTTGAAAACTCGCCGGCTTTCCTCTAGAGTCGGAACTTTTGGCAAGGGCGTGGCAGTGCCAAGCGAGAATTGGATTTTATTCCGTGCAAATTCCCCCTTTTCTGTCTTATTTATAGCCAACGACCTTTAATCGTATTCAGAAGTTGATTAATCGTCGTATACGATTAAGTAATCTATTTGTTTATCTTTGCGAACGTTAAGAATCGCAATAGGAAAAAGAATTGAAAGCGAAATCGTTCCGGTCTCTCGTCGCTCAAGGGCCAACGCGAAGAAAGTGATCGAATTGCGCGACGGACGCTTGCGCGGCCTACCTCAAGTCCTAGACGCTTGTCGGCCCGGACTCACTCCGGGCGTCGCTTTCCCTTTCCGGTATCTCATCCCCACTACGGCGTGCGTTTCGACTCGCCGTTTCGGATCGAATCGACGCCGCCGTCGACGCCACCACCACGACCACCGACTTTCCTCGCCCGGAAACAGCCAATCGCCCCTCCGTCGGAACACATAAAACTTTCCCTCTTCGTTTTTCCTCCTCGTCCGCCGCCGCCGCCGCCGCCGCCGCCGCCGACGCTTTTCTATCCGTTCGCTCTCGCTCATTCCCTTATTTTTCTGCGCGCCAATGTGACCTTGAATATTTTGCGACAGATTCCCACTTCTCTACGTCCCTTCGCGAATCCGCAACATCCCCATTTCTTTATTACGTCTTCTCGCGCTTCGCTTTCGCGCTCGCTTACTTTCGCTCTCCTTCTCTTTGCGAATGCTGCTCGAGTTGTTCGCTCGTCTCACTTTCCCTTTTCGCACTGTGCTATTTCATTTTGTCCGGCTAAATATAATTCGCGAAAATTAAAAATAGATTAAATACGTTTCGTCGTAACGAGCACGGCTAAACAATGCGAATTAAATAAGTAAAAAGCAAAGGAAAGGCGAGTTGCGAAATTTGCGCTTGCAATAGATTTTATTTAGGACGTACGTTCTTCTTCTACTACTTTTAATTTTTATTTCTTTAAATTCAAATCATCTGCTAGTTGTTGCAATTCCTTTCATTACAATCGCAAGGAACAATGAAATGCAACGAGCAACAATACACGCCGATTTTCACATGTCCTAACCTCGTTGCACTAATATTATTATTATTTATTTGTTAATTTGCACACGTGCCACATTGCAAATACATCGTTTTATGCAACACACGTTTTTTTATCTTCATCTTCATTCATATTCATTCGGTTATTATTTACATTGCGTCACACCGAGGGCAGAATTTTAACGATCCCATTTACTCGAGCAATCATTATTTAAGGCACCGTTGCTCTTGAAACGCGCACACACTCGCTTTTAATTAATTAATTCATGCTAATTAATTCGATTGGAATTTAATTTCGTTACGATTCGATGTTAATCGCATTATAATTATGCAGGAATCGATCGAGTTCTAAATGCCTTCAATTGGCCTATACAATCGCTTCGCAATGAATTATGCAACATCGAAATGTTCGCAATTATTCGTTCTAATTTGAATTAACTGTTTGTGCGAAGTGTTCGATTGCATTTTCCATTCGAATTCTGTGCACAATTGACGAAGATTCGAGGGCGAGCGCCTAGTGCGTGTTTGGTGGATGCGCCGGGCCGGGAGCAATTTATTTAAAATTAATTAATTTACAGCGACGCTTCGTAACTTTTGGTCACTTCTCGTGCAAACGTGGAAGATAGAGTTTCACGATAAATCAAAACTTTTATTATTTAACGAGAGGAGAAATCTTCGAAGCTTTTTTCGAATGCTTCTGGAGCTAATTCTTTGCAATAATATTTGCGCTTAAAGGCGAATAACGTCTACCGTTATTGTTGTTATTTCTCGTAGCTGTTTGCTTTTGCTCGTTTGCGCCTTTATAGCGATAACAATAAAACCTTTAAGGGAGCGAACGTACGAATTATTATCATTGCCATTGCCGTTATTATCGTCTCGTAAATTTGCGGAACGTAATTTGCTACAAACCGCCAGAGAAAAAGGAAACGTTCTTCTGCCCTCCCCGTTTCGGGCTACGACTTTGAATTAGGCTTGCCAGCCCGTTTGTTCTTTGCCTCGTGCGCTAATTCTCATAAAAGTATGGTTCTAATTAGATTAAAGGATGCCAGTGGGAGAGGATGAAATTTGCCAGATCTTCGCCCAATGTTTTATGGCCGCTGAAAAAGTAAAGTGGTTTCTTTCGCACGTATGAATTCGCGCTAAACGCCGGATCAATTTGCTAATTCGGTTTTAACGAGTTGTTATGCTCTTTAGTCGACGATTTGCATCGGTAAAGGAACTTTTGCTAGTTCTTGTTTAAGATTTCGAGAAACTGCAACGACGCTCTAGAAATCGAGAGTGAGAGTGAGCGAGCGAGCGAGTGCAAGTAAACATTGTTGACCTAAATAACGAGATAAAATTTAATAAGTTTCTTTCTTCATTTTATTTTTCTGTTCTCTCTACGACTTGTAATTTATTAATTGAACAAAATGGGTACCGGTAATCAGGTAATAATAATAAATAATATATAAATAAACGTGTGTGTGTGCGTCATCGTATCGTTGAATGCCTTGACACGAATAAGAGCCTTTTAAAGGCTCCCCGCAGCAAACTACTTAAACGACGGACTAAATCTAATAAACGCAGCAAAGAACGAGATAATATTCGAATTAATTAGATTGATCTCGCTGGTCGAAGAGGTGGCAGAAATAGGTGTGGAGCCACCGATCAAAAAAAAAAAAAAAAGGAAAAGAAACCGTAATCCTAAATTCCAAAACTTTAAATCTTTTATCATTCGAAAATTATTACCCAGAAAGATACAACGAGCGCTAATTAATTAATTAATTGCTACAACTAATTCGTTTTCTGGTTACGAGTTGCGTTAATCTTGTTCGAATGGTAGCCGTACATTACGGAACGGTTCTTTTATTATTGTAATTATAAAATACGCGAGAGAACTTTCCATTAACCAGCAACAACAACAAGAATCCTTAACCTTAATTGTTCACTCAAGTGGAAAAGTATACGCTTACGGCCTGTTATTTTTATTTATTCCTCGCCACCCGGTCGTCCTTATAATAATTTCAACTTGTTCGTATTAATTATCAGTCTTTAATCCGTGCAAATTACATAACGAAAGCGGTTTTAATTTAAATCCGATTTAAGTCGTTTTTAGGAAGCTGCTTTCATTTGATTTCTCTATTTAAAAACGATCGAAATTTAAATAATTAAAATTTTGTTCCTTTTAGAAAATTCGCATTTTTCCACAAATCGCAATAAACTCATTTTTGAACGCAGATAGTCGCTCTTTCGGTTGGACCTGAAAAATTCCTTGCGATTAGGACACTCAATTAAATCGTTTCTTCTACTTTCGCTGCGTTCTATTGTTCTTCCAGCAGCTTTTGCTTTGTTCGTTGTTAAAGAGCTGCTGATTATACTCAATAATTGTGCATCGCGCGTACTTTTACAATAGTCGCGTGTTGGGAATTTGCAAATCGAAAAGTTGCGCAAAAGTAATTTATGTTAAAAACAAAAGTTTAACGATATAAAAGAAAAGCGACAGTTTCCAGGTAAAATAATAATTATAATATGTATGCGTCGCTTATGTAACGACCTTAACCTACTCGATTGGCTTACATTTTGAATAATCGCTCGAACAATTCGCAATATTAATATTTTGTTTTTAACAATATTAATTCCTAATTCGAATTCGAAACGATGCACCGGCCTTTAGAAGGTAGTGTTGGTTGCAACTCCGCTATAAGCTGTCGGTTCGCCTGGATTTATTCTTATTTTGCAAGAAGCAAAAGAAGCTCGAGCATTTTCCGTTGTTAAGGTGGTACAATTAAAACGAAAATCGATGGGAAACGAATCAATGCCTCGTCTTCTTCTATTTCTCTCTCGTCGTTACATTCATATGTCTTCGCACATTTCTGAACGATTCTTCTGTATCTCCTCGTTGGCCGTCGACGAGGATGGGAAACGAAATGATGTTGAAAAGAAGTTAAATTCGATGGTTGGTTTTCGTGTGCGAAACGAAGGTGGGCGGACGGTAAGCGATAGTTCGCTTCTTCGAGCAATAGACGTGGAAATCGGGAGAACGAGGGAAACTTTCGTCTGGGGCTCTTCTGCGCCTAGAGAAAATCGACGAGTACGGGGGATGTTGGGTGGAAAGTGCGTGTTGCCATAATAAAATGCCTCGTGTTATATATTCCTCCGAAGTATTGACGTCATGAGCCAGACTGGAAAATCGAGTTGTCGAGCGTGATCACGAGCGAGAGGGAGACGGCAATAGAGCAGCGACGGCAGCGGCAAGCTCAAGTCGTATCTTTGTGTCCTGGGTCATGGTTTTCTTTGCCATAAAAACAATTTTCCCTACGCACCGCTTTTTCCAGCTCCACTCTATTTCTTAGGCTTTACTCGCTCGTCTCACTCGCACTCTCTCGTTTCGTTTCTAATGTCCTCGTCTTTGTCGCTTGTTGTTGTTATTGGCGTCTCTCGCCGCCGTCGCCATCGAAGTCATCGCCGTACATAGACAAGCCACGCACTTCTTAAGTGTAAGAATAATATGGGGAAGGAAGAAATCGCCGAAAGAAAGAATTAAAATTTCCTCGTGAATTGGACAATAATGATTATAAAAATTTAGTACAAGAACTAGCGCAATTTTAAATCGATGCCGAAAAGCAAAAATCACTTCTTGTACGAGAATAGCGCAAGGGAAAGGCGAGAATTCGCAATCGAAGCAATCTAACTGTAATCCTCGTTTTCCTTTTTGTCTCTACCACTTTGCTGATTAATTCCACTTTCTTTCCCGTCGTCGAATAGCCGTTTGGCCGCTTATTATTGCAACTTTTATTACACCGGCTACCATAAAAAAGAACTTGTGCAGACAGCAGTTAGCTTAGAAGCCAGTTTTCGCAGCGTTGGATTGCAGTCAAGACAGAAACAATTGCCACAAACAACCTGCTCTCCGACGTGTGCAATAAAATAAACGCGAGTCTAGCAGGGTTTCGCGAATAAATTGCGAAAAGCAACGGTAAATCGAATGCTTAAATCAAGAAGTTTCGTTTTCTTTCTCGTTCTCGCTCTCGCGTGCACATCTTTGGCCGTCCACCACCATCGTCCTCATCATCATCGGCATCGTCCTTATGGCTAATAAACGTACATTTAGATGCTGGGCACGTTCCTCACCGAGACATCCATCCACTTACTTCTTGTACACGCGTTCTCTCGTACATAAAACGATTCCTGTTCAGCAATATCGACGCAGCGAGCTCGATGTTAATGCTGACGACGATGATGATGATGGCGATGAAGAATTTTATTCTGCAACCATATGAGAGAGGAGGAAACAGAAAAAGAAAACAATCTTTCTTCCGTTAGTTATTCCGTCCGTCGTCTTCGTGTTCGATTGTTGTTGCCTCGCTTCCAAGTTGATCGTTGTCTCTTTCTCCTTTTTACGATTGTCGTTGTAAGCTGATGAGTTTATACGAGCAGAAGGAGACGATGATAGTGCGCGAAGGAGAGCGAGAGAGAGAGAGAGCGAGAGACCGGTCGACGGTGAGGTCAAAAGCCAGGATTTCGTTGTGGCCTTGAATTCGGAACAAATAAAAAACTACATCTCCCACTAAACAATGATAATCGCACTACGGAGACGGCTCTCGTCCATTTTTGCACGCCACATAGCGGAAACGAACGTTGCAATAACATAAAACAATCTGTCTGCTTATTATTATAATAGCGATCCCCATAATCTGCTGTTGGGCTTCTTTAATTAAACTTTTTTACGCCTTTGAAGATGCGAATAATTGGGTTGTTTGAGCTCTTCTCTTTTTTTATAAATGTGCTATTTTAATTTGCGAGAAGAGAAACGAGCGAACGAACCTACGTGGCGCGTTTGAATGCGAATTAAAAGTGCATTGACACTTTTTCTGCGGTGCGCCGATTTCGTCGCCCTTTTACGCCACCTTTAAATAACTCAAACTCCATCCAGCAGCAGCCCCACACGTGCTGCAAATCTAATTTTAATGCTGGGAAACGTCGCCTCTGCCCAATCTATTGCTAAATTCGTTGCGTTGACGCGGAAGATGAAGCAATTGCATTTTTCTGCGCGAAGAGCTGCAATTTATGCCACGAACGATCGGAGTTGTTTGAGTGTGTTTCCTGTTTGTTATTATAAAAAATAAAAATAAAACGGGCACAATTTAATAATAATCGTACCGGAAGTCGTACGCATAAATTCGGGTATTCTCAGTTGGCCACGAGCGGCAGCGGCAAAAATAATCGAAATTCGCGTGCGAAAGGAAGCTTCGAGCGATTTCCTTTCGAGGCTGGAAGAAAATTGCGGCTATCGAACGCGTTGCGGAAATTCGATGCTAACGATAATAATAAATATCGTTACGTGTTGCAATAATTCGTAGACTTCTTAAAGGAGAAGCGACGAGGTATCGCCGTTTCGTTTTCGCAAATCGCGTACTAACGACATGAACAAAAAGAGTTATGTAGACTTCCTTCTACTATTTGTACTTTATGTACGAACGATTATTATAAAAACCGCAAAACTTCCGCTTTCGTCTGTGACGCATCCCTTTCGCATACACGCAACGAACACTTTTCCATTCTCAATTTTATGCATTACCATCTTCATTGTTTTATTTCGAAAAGCTGGACTGCAAAGAAGCACAAAGGAAGACGATTTTTACCTTTTCCCAGTTTCGTTTCGAATAACAGATGCGCGTAAAGATTTGTTGCAATTTTCGCAGATTTCGCCGTCCGATTTCAATCGTAAATATTTACGATTGAAAGTTTATATTTGTACTTTCGGTCGGTTAATAATAATGATACACGTGAGACGATAGTAATTGTTATAATAGTCGGGCAAACGAGGAAGGAAATGCAGCAAAGCGTATCGTTACACTATTTATACTCATTTTAATTTATTTATCTATTTCGTTATTCGCTTTCTTCGTTGGTAAATAACAGAGTAGAGCGTTGCTGCGGTGCCCACAAACGCATGCAAGTGAAAATAGTTCAAGTGCACGGTTACTCGCTTGCTCGCTCGCTCGCTCTTTTTCTCTATTTTCGCCTAGTTTAATTCCATTTACCGACCGACGTGTAATAGTTTACTCCGTAGTAATAGTACGACTACTTACTACTAGTGATCCACTATCATCGTTCAGTACTTACACGCGCGAAATTAATGAGGAAATTGGAAAATTCTTGATTCAGATCACTTTTGTTTCGCCTTTGTGCGAAGTTTCCATCAAAAAGAAAAGTATCGTTAGCCAAACAGAACAAAAAAAAAAGGCTTGTGCGGTAAAGATTGCAATAATTTAGAAAGTGCATATGGAGGAAACGGTTGCACAAGAAGTAATAATGCAAAAAAGAAACAATTTTTCTGCTCGTTTGCAGATAGTAAATGGCATGAATGGAAAACGAGCGGAATTTCTCAAACGAAAAGGAAACCTAATTTCTGCGAAGAAAAAAAGAAGTACTCGAGAAAAATGAATGCAATTTCTCTAATAATGAGCAAATCGAGGTGGTTATTTTTGCAATTAGAAACATTATTTGCAAGCACCGTTTGCGCTCGAAAAGCTTCTCATTACAACTTATAATTCCCTGCAAAACACAAAATTTCCTTTAATTTCGTACGTATATACGATTTCTGCGTATTTTATAGCAATTTCTTTGCTGCAAATTAAATTATTGCAAATCTTAAATGTCGCACTATTAATAATAATAAAAAAATGGGCAATGATAATAAATTAAACCGGTACAAGTACATTTGATACTTCGCACTAATAATAATAATAATATTAACGTGTGCAAATATATTTCTCTCTATGTAAGTCTATCTGTCCCTCTCCGAATTGCAGCGGGTTCGCAACAAATTGCAACGATCATATTTTACACGTTTTATATGTAATATTATTAACACTTTAACTTAAATAATTGACCTAAATATTTATTCTTTTCTCGTTGGAATTTTTGCTAGAAAATACCAACCTTAATTTATAAAATAAAATTTGCACGGTTTATTTAGAATTTTCTTTTTTAATATTTAATAAATAAAATAACACCGTAGGTATATAACATAATATAATGCAGTTAGCCTAAATTAATAAATACTATTGCATGCGTCTAGTATTACGTTTAGAATTTAAATCACCGAAGAAAAAACGAATTAAATAACTAAAGGTAACGAAAGAATTTATTGCAAGAATAACAGCAATAATTGCCATTTGAATATAGAAACCACGGCCGAAACGTAAAGTGCGAGCAATAAGATCAAAAAAAAAAAAATAGAAAGAGAACAATTTTATTTGCAACATTTAGCTTTTTTTGTACGAATGCTTCAATTGCGTCGACTTGCCAATTGCAAAATTTCAATCTATTAGAAGAAATTAATTACTCTCCTAAAATTTCGACAAACTGCATCCAATTCTGCGCTCGTATTTTAACATCAATGAGAAAATGAAAGTGAAGAAAAATCATAGTTATAATTAACATGTAAATTATACGGTGGATTGACATGAAATTAGTTTCCATATCTGTTATTATAATTTTATTAAATTAAAATGATCGACTTCCTTTTGTTGATTACCGTAATTCATTAATGTCTCCTTCGACTTGCAAATTCTCACAATACACGAGTCTCTCTCTCTCTCTCTCTCTGTCTCTCAAGCATTCGTTTCTTTTGATTTTTCTTAACTCCGATACGCTCCATTCCACTTTTAATATAATAATATTTATGCATAAGAAATAAAATTGCAATCGAGCAAAAAGAAAACAACGAAGGAATATGTAAAATAAATCGCGAATTAATGATTCGCATACTTCTTCCACTTGTTCCCAGCAGCATCTTCACAAAAAGTTGCATCGGATGTCCGTCCATCATCTATCGGTGCAACAACAACAACAACTTTCTTCTTGCAATTCTTGCAAACATCGTTGGAATTGGCAATTGGCACAAATGTATCAAATTAGAAATTTCATTTTCTCCACGCAACTCTTTCTCTCCCCGTCTTTGTCTTTTGCCCATCCATCGTCCAATTGCGTAGACGAAAAATCGGTGAGAAAGACTTCCCCAATAATAAAACAGAGCGAGATGGGAAATGTGCAGGTAAACTTGTAATAAATAAAATTAGATAAAGATAAACTTATAGAAACGGAAACCGTTAATTGCAGCGTTGGAATTATTTTCCGGTGTGTGATTTCCTTTTCATCGCGATATTATTATGGATTAAATAAAAGACGAGGAGACGACGAAAAAAAGCTCTTTCTCGAAAGAAACCAACCAACCTTCAACCGGCTACACACACTTAACATCGCTCGATTTACTTCTTTTTATCCAATCTTCATCTCTTTTTTCTCGCTATCTTCGTATCCAACTTTGAAATATTCTATTAATCATCCTAATTCGATTAAACAATTTGCTAGCAGCAGCAGCACAAGAGAATATCGAGGAAAAGTAAGGAGAGAGAGACAGAGAGAGAGAGAGAGAGAAGAAAAAGGAAAGTGAGAGAAAAAAGTAAAAGGAAACTCTTCGGCCGGTGCAATTGAAACTAGTTTCCCATAACGCGAAAAACATGCATGTAGTTGACTCGGTACGGTTTCCTTTTTTGATTTAAATCGCTTGCTCTTGAATATCGTTCCGTCTTCTTTTAAAACAAAGTTCCTTCGATAACATCCTGTTCCTGCAATTAGAGAAGAAGAAAAGACTTCGGCCTTCAATTCATTCCTCCACGGAATTCAATGAGTTTTGCCGTTATCGATAGGCGCAGCGATCGAGGAATCGCGTTTCTTCTGTAAAACGTTTGGTGACTTTCTTAAGGAAATCGATTTTAGTTAGACGAGCCAAATATTTAAAAATTAAATCGTCGGGGGTCACGTACGTCGTAAAAAAAACCTTCGTATTTTTTGATAGCGCTTTTCAATTTTGTTTTATTTCTTTTACCATTTACAACATCCTCGAGCATTTATGTTGACGGTCTCATTGTCATTTCTTTCGTTTAATAATCCATTTTTGCTTTCTTGTTATTGCTTTTATTGTTGATAATTTATTAGTGATTATGAGCGAATTGTTACATTTGTTGTCTGTTTGTTGCAGGTAAGCGAATCATTTCGTTAAACAATCGACCGTTTAAGTGCGTTTGCAATTGAGCGTTATTGCGAAAAAGGCATAAAGAGAAGTACAACGTGCATTTTCGGTAAGACAATGACTCGTTCCTTTAATTTAATTATCGACTGCAAGTAGGAAATTATGGCTGGATGATTTGCGAGAAGTTTCGCTTTTCGTTTGCACTTAATCTAAATTCGCTCAATTCTTAGGCGAATTGCGTAATTGCCAATTTGTTCGAAAATAGACAATTAAAAATTCGCAGATAGGGCTTCTCGATGACTGGATAATAATTTTGTTTTATTTTCGCAACGCTTATCGATCCCGATTTTGAAATATCGCCACCGATAAGCATCTTCGCCTGATAATAATACCTGGAGGTTTGCGTTTTCTTTGTAGAGTCGGATATTGAGTTTCTAGATTTTTTTTTTCGCACGACTTCACTTTGCAATGGGATAACTTCGAAGACGACAAAGGGAAATCGAGAGGAAGGCGAAATTATTTATTATTAAATAAAATCCCGTTCCGTTCCATCTTCTCGATGTGGGTTTTTGGGTTAAAAACGATTTCGTTCTGCTTCTTCAGACTCGTTCCTCGGCCGACAATAATAATTCCTCCGCCTCCTCTTCGCGAGATTGCTCCTTCTTGACGCGCGAGTCTAATCTTAATGCTGTTATTATTAACAGGACGACCATCTTTCTTCCTCGCTTATTCTTTTGCAAATTGGAATTTAACCGTGTTCCTGTTCACTGTGTACAAACTGTGTTTTGTTTGCATCTCGAATCATCATCTCTCTCTCTCGTTCTTTGCACGATGGTATGCGGCAAATAGCCTTGAATCAGTTCGCTGCACTTGCACTTCTCTCTATATAATACGTCCACCGCCGTTTCCCCTCGCACCTCCTTTCCCAGATGCATAATACATATGTATATGTATATGCAATTTTAGATCTGTGTTTTTGCAATTCTTCCAACACAAACGCAACACGCTAATTTTTTCCTCTATTTTGCCATTTTCTCTCTTTTTAGCTTTTTCGTTTCGTTCCATTGCAATAATAGCAATCATTTGCACACGAACAAAGGAGACAGAATACTGCAGATTCTCGTTGGGCAAACACTCTCGGTTTTACTATGTTTACCATTTTCTTTATTTTTGCAATCGTCAAACAGGAAGAATATTTGTTTTGTAACAGCAAATTGTTCGTCTAATAATTTTCGTTTTGATTCAAATGGTTTCAGTTCAAAGTTTCCGAACAAAGTTTCGCAAGTTTTCCCTCTTGGTGCAGAGCTATTATAGAAACAAGGAAGCGATAATGTCACCTGTTCTCTTATCAGTTGCATAAATAATGTTTCGATGGGAAAGTGGGATGTCGAGGAAATCGCGGTGCGTGAGATAAGCGAAGCTAAAACCTTTCAATCTTCCTTATCAACTTCTTTATTCGTAATTTTTGCGCTATTTATTTAATTATTAATTAATGTTTGCTCTTTCGCTTTTATTTATTGTTTGCGATCATCATGTCATTCCTCTAGAATTCCCCTTTTGCAACTAACGTTTGAATTGGTAGAATCGTATATGCAAATCATGAGGAAATCAGTTAGTATTTAATTGGCAAATTGTTGCTTACTCATCGCGCGAAATTTTATTGCGAACGTTCAGGAATCGTTTAAATTCTGCCACCGAGGGGAAAAATATTCACAATAGAATCGAACGCGAACGACGCATGGAGAGAAAAAAAACTTTTTCATTATCTACTCCACGTGTATGTTTCCGGAATTAAATTACGTTTCATTATTTTACGTAAGCAGATAATTATTAACATTACTTTTATCACCATTATTAATAACAATAAATTACAGGTAAGTGCGTGTGTGTGCGATTTATTATCAGCGAATTAAAACTGTTTTCTTTTCTCTTCCTTCCCTGCTTATTCGCAAAAACGACGCCTTAATCGTGACGTTCCTGTTTATTCAATAGTCACCTCATCTAAGCGCACTCAGCTCATCCTATCGGGAACAGACGTTTTAAAAGGAAATTCATTCTCAAAATCGCGGTGAAATCGCGTCTATCGAAAATGCGATGATGGATGAGAAAGTCATCGTCATCGATTCGACTTTAACGGCGAAACGAAAGCAACAGCAACAACAACAATTCAAAAGACAACAGATGCCGCATGAATTAAGTCGAACGAGTGCGCGTAACTTTCATCGCTATCAATTCAAAGTGTCAGCGAGCGTTCATTAATTAGCCTCGCATATGACAATTTTTCCCTAATGCAAATTTCGATGGAAAATCAATCGAATTTTCCGCTGGCCTCCTTTTTTTTTCTCATCGACCTTCTTTTCGCTTTTAAGTTAATTAAGCAGACGGAAAGCGAAGAGATCGTTTTGACCTCCCGACGACGATCGATAAAAGGAAAACCGATCGAATGAAAAGTGAGACCGCGAGGAAAAAGAAGAAAACGCGTGTAAATTAATTAATTGATTCAATCGTTGATTGAAAATAAAATAATAGGCAACGGAAAAAGCGAGAGGGAGAATCGAATCGTTTCGATTAATTAGAATGTGAAAGGTTTCTAATTTAATTCTTTTACAAAACTATGCGTACTAAATTAGGAAGGAAGCTGCGGGCAACATTCACTTCTTCGTCTTCGAATCCGTTTATCGATTCTATCCGTAGCTTAAGACGTTTTCTTGATGCTTAGTGGTTGGTAACATCCAACATTAGTTCGGTTTATTATCTTTAGCTTTTTTAAAATTTGTTTATTTTATTAATTTGTTATTAATAAACTAAACTGTCGGTCCTCTTTGTATGGGGGCACAAGTAACGCACGTGCACTTTATTAAACATAGAGCTTTTTTAGAAAACACGAAACACAAACGGAGTGTTACCAACATCCGAGTTTATTAAAAAAAGAACCGTTTAAGAGCATAAAAATATAAATAGTTTTATTAAAATTACGAAGTGCATGCGAGCGAGCTAGCGAGATCTGCAATCTTTCCCTGCCCTTTTCGTTTTTTCTTCTTGCACAAACCCAACGTTTTGCAATGTGTTCTTAAACGCATCGTCTTTATAAATAAATTGTTATGCCACCGCGAGTGTTCATGCTTTCTTCGTTATTGCTTACAATTTTGGAACTAGCGAGATCATGACGGTGTAAGAAGGCGCAATTATTATTATTTTTGCAATAGACGATCAAAGATGACACCGAAAACGTGCCGTTTGATAAGGAGCCGAGACGTAGCTAAAAAGCAATTAATAATAACGAAAAGGAGTGCGAATCTCCGAAGGACACAGTTTATCATTAATTGTTTTTGTAAGAAGGATAACCGCACGTGTGTGAAACGCACTAAATAAAAAATAGAAAAAAGCAAATTGGCCGCCTTACGGAAAAATTGCGAGCATTTTAATTGTTTCTTCGCATTCCTCCTCATTTTCGCAGTTTAAAATTCTTCCATAATTAACACCTAAACATTTTTCCATCGATGTTTACCTGTTTACGTAAACGT
The DNA here is from genome assembly GCA_963695495.1 of Hololepta plana. NCBI lineage: Eukaryota > Metazoa > Arthropoda > Insecta > Coleoptera > Histeridae > Hololepta > Hololepta plana. The sequence goes on from OY968839.1 coordinate 5,000,887, forward strand.
TGCGAATGCCTTTTGCGGCGGATTTTCAATCGGATCGACCCACTTTTAGCCCATTACACGTGTTAGAATGGAAGGATATCGCGATTTTATTGCAAAAATGCCAATTGTTGCAAATTTCCTTCACTAAATTGTAATCTGTTTACGAGATTTCGCGAACGATTATAATTGTGTTACGTAAAGATGATTTAATAGTAAATCATCGATCAACATTTTACTATTAATTTCATGTTTGTTTGCGAAAATAAATCGCAAAAATAATCGTACGATATCGAATTGTTGTTTTTCGTATTACGTGTGTTTTCTATTCGTTCCATTTTGCTGTTGTTGTTGCAATAATAATTAATTATCAGATGAACTTGAAATCTAATTTATTTCGCTCACTTCCTAAACGATATATATATGTACAATATAAATACGCGAAAAAAAAAGAGTGTAATCGATAATAGTGCGCAAATCATTAATTCTATGTATAATATTTTTCATTGCTCCATGTAATCCTTATCGTAAACTTGCAAAATGTTTACTATGTCCTATGTAATAATAATAATAGTTACGAGCATAGTAAAAACGTAGGACCGTATCGAAAAACTTTTAAGCCGTTCCACGTGTCTACAATTATTTGCAACTTCGCAAAAAGCTAAATTGTTTAAAAGTAGAGGAGGGTCCCCCCTTCCCTAAAAGTGCAAACTTTGAAAAAAAGAGAAGTCTCAAAAAATTTACAAAGATTCATCCAAAAATGCGAATTTTTGGTATATAAACTAGTTTCGGATATGAAAGATGAAACTAGACACGATAGTGTGTCACTTTCTTCTAATTCCTTCCACCTCACCATTTCTTTCTTTTACTCTCCATCGAGAATAATTTACTTTCTTGCCTTGACATCGAAACTCATCTCATTAAAATTATATGAAATTAGAACGATAAAACTGAACAAGAGAGCGAGAGAAATTCGCTTTTGTTACAGCTCGTTTACCACTCAACAAAATATCATATACGAAGTGTCAATTTTCCAACGTTCTACCAGCTTAATCCTCGGAAAACGATAAAATCGATTGCGTTAGATTGGCTTACTTTTCAGCCAAATACTCGCGAACTTCTTTTGAATACACACCCATTGTTTTCGCATTTAAGTGACTTTTGGTTTATTAGCTTTGTTTGCAATTGCGGAAGGTTGCGCGAAACTTTGGATTTCACTCGTTCGATTCGCCATTGCAGCTTTGCGCCTTATGATTTTCGCGATGGTGGAAAGTTATGCACGTAATAGTTGAAATAATTCCCAAACGCACGAATAATTCTCCGTTAACCTTCGTGCAAGAAGCAGCAAACAGACCGTTTCTTCATGATTCGCGGCACCAATCTCTCGATCCTTTGCAAAAATTCTTCGACTCGACCCGTTCGACAGAGGTTCGCATTACACACGAATGCCCGACGATTGAACGTGGCAAATATTCGCGATCGATAGGGAATTCCCCTAGGCGAGAAAGACGTTAAAGTTGGGAATTGGCGCGAGAGAGTTGGGGCGATTTTCGGGGCGATTTCAAAGATTTTCGCTACCCAGCGTCAATTCGCGAGGGGGATTAAATGAATTAAGCAACCCGATCGTCGCAAAACAAAACCCCCATTAACGATCCGAATTAATTAATTATGCTCCGTTTCGACGCGAATGCGGGCGCAATCATCCTCAGACGGTTCCATTAAGAACCTACAAAAGATGCACGTCGTCATAACCTAGCTCAACACCCGCACCATGGTCATCGTCATCATCATCATCATCATCAAACAATGATTATGTATACTTACGCGTCCGCTACAACTACGAACGCAGGTCCGCATGTAATAATAATAATAACAAACCGACTATTCGTATTCGCTTTAAAGGAAGAAGCGAAAGTGAAGCGAGCGAGCGAGAGAAAGAGAGAGTGAACGAACGAAAAAAATAAAAAAGGAAAAGGTTAATAACGATTCCTATAGCGACGACTACGACGACGACGGCGGCGACGACGATGATAATAATAAGGCTTCGGCGATCCGAGCCGAGTGCGAGCGCACCACCAGACGGCGGAGCTCTCGCGTTCGGTATTTGAGTCAGTGGGCCACAAACAGTCAGCCCGGCAATCGAGAGCGTTCCGTTCTGTCGTGCTTCGCCAGTTCAGTCGGTACTACGTGTCCGTACGGTTTAGTTCGATTTAAATAGGCGCACCAACATTCGAAGACGTTGTTACGCACGTCGATGGTGCTACAGAGTGGCTCGAGCTGAGCGAGGAGTCGAGCGAAGGATTGCGACGTGATTGGAAGAGCCGAAGAATAATCGGTCGCCCGCAATTAATTGTGCCGCATTAATTATTTCCCCGCCGTGTCTCTCTGTGTGCTATCGAATCTTCTTCGCCGTCGTTACCGTTTCCCCGGGGCCGCTTACGTGGCGTCATCGAAGAACTGACCACGGACAAGAGCGACGACAGTAGTAGTGCGTCGTCTTGAGCGAGTGCAAGTGATTTTTTTGTTGCGTGGACGAAGAAGTCGCGATTTGTTTTCGTCGTCGCGAATTGTTTCGCATCGCCGATTACATAATACCAATTAACAATGATGATGGACGTACTTTGGTTTCGATAAACGCAATCGATCCCGCCGATACACAATCGATATCCGCTTATCGAAATTATCGATTTCAAACAGTCAATTTCGTTTTGCGTTCGTTCGGCGATTGCGAGGGACGGGACAATAAAATAAGACAAAATTGATCGGTACGAGCGGTGGTTGTTGATCAAAATGTTGTTGCAAAGTTACGCGGGCGGCTTGAGCCCGACCGGGAGCGGCGACAGTGGTAGGACAAGAAACGACGCCGACAGTCCGGAACTGTTGACGACGATCAAAGAGGAGCGCGCGGACGATAGTCTCAGTTTATCAGATAACAATAACACCGGCACAGCGACGACGACGACGACGCCGACGACGGCGATCGACGATTACGAGTGCCTGCCGCTGGACTTGAGCGTCCACGGCGGCCGTTACAGTCCGGCGACGCGCGATTCCGGCACGGAGAGCGACGATTCCGGGGGCCGCATGTCGCCGGAGAATCCGGACTGCAAGGCGTACAAGAAGAGCCTGATGAAGCGCTATTGTAAGTCACGTTTACCAGTCGATTTTTTTGTTTGCGTTTTTGTTTATGCAAACTTTATTTGTTTCTTTCGCGGCGAATGGGTAATTGTTAAATTGGGTATTAGGAATTGCCCCTGTATACGCTTTTGCGAGCGGATTTATTCCTCTGCGATTAATGCAAAATTGCTCGCGTTTATTTTTTTGTTCATTTCATAATTCATTCAGCAATAACAGTAATAACTGAAACAACACAATTGAATCGGGATTGGGTTTTACTATTATTATTATCGATTTCTACTGCAATAAAATCGCGAATACGAGGTGTTCGCATTGCACGTGCACCGCAATAACAACTGCAATAATCGTCGACAATGGTACGTTTATTTTCCAGTTGTTGTTATTTTTTTTTCTAGCCACAAAATCAACTTTAACTCGCAAATAAATGTTGCGCGCAAATGTTTGTTCAAACCTGTCTCTGACGAATTAATTAGCGCCGAAATTTGCGTAACGCTCAACTTCCTCGAAAACGACGACGGCGACGACGACAAGAAATCGCTTTTCGTTTCGAATTGTTTTGGACATTGATCAAAAATGTTTCGAGCGTTTCCGCAAGTTGCGAGAGCGAAAATAAAACTCTCTTTGTCTTCTGACTTTGTAACGTTTAAAAATTGAATGCAATTAATCCGTGCCTTCTGCGCTTTGCATCACTTTCATCAACGTTTGCCACCGTTTTGCCAACGTTACAAAACGTTAATAACAATGATAACGATAATCAATGAAATTACGTTGACAATAATAAATGGAATCCGATCGATGCAAATTTCCGTTTTACGTTCGCTCGCTCGTTCCTGCTGAATTAATTGCAATTTGCTTCACGATTGTTTCTGCGTTTATGTTTTTGTTATTCAATCCCTTACAGGATTAACACCTTCATAACTTTGCACGTGTGTAAATATACTTAAATGAAATTATGAAAGAAAATCGAAAGAAACGGCAAATCTTTGGCTCGATTAAACTGGGCATTCTTAACATTTTTCCTGCAGGAAGCCCCAGGACAATGATGAGGAAACCCGCTTTTCACGCTGAAAAGGACGGTTAATTAGCGAAAAGGAGCAAATAAATAAAACCACGTGTACTACGGGGCCGTTTATTTTTAGCACTCGCCGCCAATTATTGCTAAATCGTTGCGTATTAGGTCCAAAATTAAATGAAAAAAAAAACAAACAAAACAACAACGGCATAGCTGGTGCCGTAACCGAACGTACACGCGGAAGTGTGCAAAAAATAATATTTTTTTGGCTTTGCATCCAACGAACGCCATTTGATCTTAGCAAAAACCGCCTCGAATTATTTTGTTTTTTTTTTGCAACAAACGTCCGCACGTGTGTGTTGCCCACTGTTGGAGGAATCGCCGCCGTTGCCTTACGATACCGTCGATGATGATGATGATCATTAGAGATGTTGATGATGACGATGAGAAAAATTTTATTTATAATCTATAAAACAACAAACACTCAAGGACGTGGCAAATTGCGAACGGCGATGTATCATTGGGCTCGTAGACACGTCGCTAAACGAAAAAGGCTTGCGAAAATGTGGTCGTGTCCAAAATAAAAACAAAATAACAAACAAAGAGCGCGTTTTCGAACGCTAAAAGTCTTCTTGCATAAATCTGCTGCGCGTAGATGCGATAGAATGCAGGTTAAAAATGGAAAGAAAGTTCGCGCTACTAATCGCAAAAAAAAAGAACATAATCCGTTTCTAATTGACTTCCGTCACCTCGATTTTTTTCCCTCCACTTCTTCCTCTTCGTCCATCAGCATCATCATCTCGCGAACTCTTCCTTTCCATCCACTTTTCCTCGTCCCGCGCGAGAAATTCGCCGTTTCGCTTAGAAAGTAGTAAACTCATTTTTCTCGACGGTTTCCTTTTCAATCGCGACCGAAATGGAAACAAACGAAACCGATTATCAATCGAGCAGATTAAACCGAGGAAAAGGAACAAAAAAGAAAAGCAGCGATCGATTTTCTTTTTCAATAATCGCCGGGAAAGACACTGCTCACGTGGGAATTCGATTACAATGGCGAAATAATAATCGTAGAACGCGAAACAATCACACCTACACCGCGCAATTTTGCATAATAACAAACAATAATAAAAAGTTAATTAATCAAAATTTGTACCTGTTCCATCGCTATTTATTATTGCTGTTCGTTAAGTAACAACGAACAAACAAATCCGAATTACGACAAATAGATCCAAACAATTAGTACCAAAGGCCAAACGAAAGGAGGAATTTTCCAATTGGAAAAACTCGCGTATTTTGTTGAAATTGAATTTCTATTCGGATCGATTAACTGCAAATTTTGGCAATCGTCAAATCGAGAACGACCTACCGCAAAACCAATCTCGACAAACGTTTCCTGTTCCAAATTAACTTCGCAATATGGTTAGCGTTATTAACACCAACGGAAATAATCGATAGCATCATCATCATCATCATCGTCTGCGCCCACGAATCCGCTCGCAATTAAAGTGGCAACAATTTGGCGAATTAACTTCGCGGAAAAATCATCTCGTTACGATTTAAAAGTCGAAAACTATCGTTCAATTAATCGCCTCGAATCCTAATGGTAAAATGAAGAGAAGACGAAGAAGAAGAAGCGGCGATTTTCTACGTTTCTGTTTGTGTGTGACCCACTTTCCGTCCCGTGCTCTAGCTCTTTCACTCTCGAGCACACCGTCGTCGTTTCACCATTAGAAACTAATCTAATAATTACGATGGACTTTTTCTTCTCGACTCTAATAGAAATCGTTTCCATTCCGAGAAGAAGAAAAAAACGACGACACGCACTCGCTTCCTTCCTCTCGATCGACGGTCGCCGATCGATGAATGCGTCTAAATGCGATTTCAATCGACCCTTCGACTGCTTTACAATCGTCCACTTCTTCTACCGCCCTCGATCGCGCGGTTTAACAAAGAACTCGCCTCTTGACTGCTCTTGTGATTATTCGAAAAATGAAAAAGAGAACGTATTGTGTACGGCAAAATGATGGAAAAATGAAAGAGGAAAACCTGCACAATTCCAATTGGACTCGACGGTTTTCGTGGAGAGAAAAGAACCGGTTAAGTGCAGTCTCCGCGAAGCGAGAAAGGAAGCCTTCATCTTCGTTTTGTTATTACGATTTCAAATTTCGAATACTTTCTTCTAGAGCGACGCTTTTCTCCTTGTTCCGCTCTTTCTCTGCGTATAAACGCCATAAACGGCATCATTATTATTCATTAGAAACCGAACAATTTTTCTACGATTTCGTGCATAGATTCATGGACAAAATCCTTCTGAACGCAGATCGGAGGAGGATCACAAGGGTCGACAAGTGGGTGACCCAATTTCTTCCAGTTTTTGTTCCGTCCACAATTCTTTCACCAATCCACCGGTTGTTTTTTTTTTCTCCCCGCGTATCCTTCCGATTAAAGAATTAAAATTTTAAGAAATCTGTCGGTTCATTCGGAATCCCGTTAGCTCGGCGTCCAGGTAGAAAACGAGACTCGAGGGGTTGATTTACCACTAGTTCTTTCTCCTTTTGGTAACGGATAAATCTCACAATTCAAAATGCGGAACCGATGGCGATGACGATGTCGATGAGTGGGACGCGCGGTATCAGGTTCATCGTCGTTACATTCGCGAAGGATTTTGCGAATCGATGCTAACAGTAGTTGGCAACAAATCTTTTATAAAAACTACATTGAAGAGGGAAGCAGCTCTCGTCTTTTTTTTGTTTACCTACCATTACCATCTGAAAAACGAAGGAATCTACCTACGTCGCCCCTGTTATGGCGGCCACTTTTCTCCCCTAAATTTCGTTCTTTTTTATTGGGCTTTTATTCGAAAGCACCCCCGTACCGTTATCTTGTTTCTAGGTCACGGTCGATTCGGATGGCGTTAGAAAAAGATTTCTTCCGACGAAATCCTATACGCAAAGGGATCATTTTAAAGTTAAATAATAAACGGGATAAAGAGAAATTGGTCCTCGCCAACGACGGCACTTTTCACACGGATGCGACCATTTTTCAATCAATCTGATTTCCAAGTAGAAAATAGCGAAGAACTGCAAAAGAAGAGCGTCATTTGTTCTAATCGAATGTTCCTTATAATGAAGATTAAGTAATTAATAATGCGAGATAACGGGCGATGATGAACGAGCGCGATTAGATTGATAGCAATTGCTTAAAATTAAAACACACCTGTACGCAAAATTGCGTTGACGTAATCGTCGAACTTCTGTAATAATTAAACGCTCGCTTTTCTGTTTGGGCCACGCTTCGTCGTGACGATGATTGCGATTTGTCGTTATTCGAAGAAACGGCCATAAGTAATGTAGAGTGAAGCAAAGGAAAATGAAATTGAATAAGAAATGTAACTAATTATAATATCTCGTGACCATTAGAATCGACATTGAAAGGTCAGCTACCTCGCGCGGCAGCGTACACACGCGCAAAAAGTTGCTCGCATAAACGCTCACGTAGATGCTAAATTGGTGGATTTAGATATTGGCAAAAGGGAACGTGTGCGAAAGAGAACGAAATTTATTGGCCGACTGCTGAAATAAATTTCGAAACGATGTCTTGCAAAATTCCGCGAATAAAGCGAAACAGCTTTCCCTTCGTTCGTTCGGCGGAACTTTCCCGAAGACGGCGTTAATTCCGGTCGTCAGTGGTGCCGTCGTTTACGTCTGACGCGGAAATTTCGCAACTTGCGAAACGAATTAATCGAAGCTTTTTCAGTTTGATTCGGTGTTTCTGCGCTCTTTCGTGTGCGAATTTATTATTCGCCCGACGCCGACAGAGATTGCGATCACCAGATGAAAAGCGAGAACGGAGTGGGGAATTGGCACGGAATTATTGCTAAATTACAATAAATAGGAACGGAAATTTGCTTTTGTGCTGTTGTTATTATATTTGCTTTTTGCGTACATATTCTGACCGTTTGCTGAACGTAATAACGAGCTAATTATAAACGTTTATTTTACTTTATTTATAATTTCCAATCGATTTCCTGTTACGCAAAAATAAATTAAAAAAAAACACTTTATCGCTTTCGCGTATTTTATTGCAATACGTATGGAATTAATAACTGCGAATCGGATTAAATTCCAAGCGAACTTTTATCAATATTTATCTATTAAAAGCAAAACGAACTTCTCAACAATCGGAACGGCCTCTCCATCGTCCAGTAAACGGTTTCAATCCATTTCGTAGGTGGAAAACTGGAGGCTTTTCCACCGCTTTCAAAACAATAATTCGGGGAAACTTAGACGTAACGCACCGATACGGAATTCTAATAGCAAACGAATCGATTCATTGCGACAAGAATCCATAATTAATTCGGTCTCTCTGCCAAAAAGAGAAGAAACGAGTACGATTGCCGTTCATTCTTTCGAGCCTCGGTTATATAACACCGAACGTTTCTTGCACACACACACACACACACACACACCTATATCCACCTACTGACCCCAAAACGAAACCGTTAAAAAAAAAGGAAATTTCATTCATTTCGCGTCTTACGGAATGCGTAATTGATAGTTGGCAATAACTACGTGCCGGCGTTGAGTTCATCATCGTTACCAAAAATTTCGATGGTCAATTAAAATCGATTCTTCTCGGCAATTAAAACCGAAAGTTAATCACAATGAAAGTGAAGAACGTATTTTGGGAACGAAAACCTCCTCCATCGCCGCTTCTTTTACGCTTTAACTTTTTTTAAAAAATTGATGCTCTTCAAGCATGAAACGGAAAAAATATAAAAGATCGCATCGATATGTGCTACCGGTCTGTGCGTTTCTTTTCCTTCGGCCGGTCGCTTTTTAGTCCCCATTTAATAATAACGCCACAGGTAAGTATTATTACCTTTTGTATTCGGCCGTTTATTATTACGAGGGAGTACGTCCGGAAACGAATCCGAAAATCGTTCGAATTCCGGCTCGGCCCTTATTAAGTATGAAGGAAGAGGAGGCGAAGCAAGAAGAATCTATTGTTCCATCTTTCACGTTGAATTCGAATAGAATTCGAATTGTGCGAGGTAAAGTGTTGGGCGAAAGATGATTTTCAAAATTCTGTTTCATTCGTCGACCTTGTCCGTTGCCGTGCGTTTGTTTAGAGAAACCGGAAGAGGATCGATATAAATGCGGGAGGTACCATTTTAACAATACCATCGGACGTGAACAAAAGAAGACGCAGGATAATTAGAGAGAGGATTATTTTTTTCTTTTGGTTGGTAACTTCCCCATTTCTAGGTTCAATGAAGACCGCGAGATTCTGCGTGATGCCTCCGGGTTTCGTTTTATTTTTCGCAACGAGGAAATTATCGCGAAAATAACATGTGACGTTGGAAATTATATCGGCGTGGGGTTAGACGGTGATTAATTTAATTAACGATAACATGGATGTTTGCAGCTTTTATCTGTTCTCCCGTCGTCGTTTCTATCTTTTTTTTGTTCATTTATTATCGCAAACTTTTCGTTAATCGTTAATTGCGAAAAAAGACAGTGATCAATAATTAGAAAACAACAATATCTGATTCATTCGCTTATTTTGAAACTCGAATCTAATCAATCTGCGAATTATTTTCTTCTTCTGCGATTTCTCGCGGCGAGTCCTCGTCGTTTTCTTTCGCAGTTACATAGAGGACGATTCAAAAATAGGTGTGCCAAAAAATGCGAATTTACGAATTGCTCAGATAATTATGCGAAGAAAAAATAATAACCAAAGTGCTTGTTACTCAATGTTATTCCTCCTTCTCGCTCTTCAGCCTCGCATTTAGGTCACGTTTATTTATTATGATTGTTTTCACTGCAAGAGGATGAAGCGAGAGACAGAGAGAGAGCGAAAAACGAAAACGCAGTAGGAAACCCATCAATTTCGCGATTGCAAAAAGGAAAGAGCGCGATTTCGCAAAATTAAATGCAATTAATTGCGTCCTATTTTCGGACGCAAGCCATCTCCGCCGCCCTCTCGCACTCCGTCGATCGCATCTAAAATTAGTGCCGGGCACGAACACGATTTTCCCGTAATAATCGCGGCAGATGTGCGTTCGTTCCTCGAGTTTCACGCACCCTGACCTCCCACAACGCTTAACACCACCGAGGCACGGGCGAAGTTAGCAAAAAAAATTACCCGCCCTCGCTCTTTTCCCAATTTTGTCGCGCCGATTACTCAACGGACTGTTTTCCTTTGTTTTTTTTTGCGGCGTTTATAAATCGGCAATAAATTCAATAGGCGGAAATTCGGTGTTTTTCGCAAGTTGCGCCGAAAAAGTAAATTATAAAAATAGAATAAAAGCGAGCGCAACGAGCAAATAAGAGGAAGTAATTAGAAGCGATCATTTTCCGGTAATAAATAATTGCAAACGTATCGTACGACAAGGTCGTTTTGCAAACACAACAATAATACAGAGCGAGCGATACGAAAATGGCACGGCGACTAATGCGAATAACAGCGATGTTGGAATGGAGGCGAGGAGGTTATTGTCACGTTGCTTTTAACTTTTAAATCGAAGAAAAATCTGCCTCGCTTTTCCTGCGAGGAAACGTCGTCGTGGTAATGTGGCCAATGTCTGGGGAGCGGCGGGCAACGAGGAAGCGATCGATGGGGAAAACGAGAGTTATCATCGTTCGACGTCAATTCAGTGGAAACCGCCGACCGGTGGAAAATCGATTTCTACGCCGAATCCGTGTCCACTGGGTCGCGTGAAAGGCGAAGGAAAAGCGAGAGGAAAGCGGAAAGCGCGACGTTGTCGGGAAGGAAAAAGCCTTTTATCGTCGTTCCTTGAAACGTTTGCCGTACGGAGAAACGAATCTCCGATTAGAATCGCTCCCCACGGCGAATTTTCCCAGCGCCCAATTCTTGCTAAATAAATTGCAACGAGATAGAAATCGCACTTTATTAACTCGGTTGCACGTCTCGTTGTCATTAATTTCGCCGTTTCGCAATTTGGGTCATAAACTAGGTCGCCGCACTCTTTTTGCTTTCGTCTACGATGATGCATCTCCGCGCTGCTTCTTCTTTTGCCCCTTCAATCTCACTTGTTCTATTTTAACACGATTATAAGAAGTTGCATAAACGAGGCTCGTCTTCGACAATTATCCAACCGCAGTTTTTTTGCCACACGACAACGCCGAAATAAGCGATCCTCGAGACGCTTTGGGTTGGGCCGATCGTATTCGAAAGCGACACGTCCATTGTCTTAAACGTCATTGCGGGTTAATAATAATTGTAATCTTTTTTTGTTTCAAATTTATTATTTTGTGGGCCAAGCCCCTCGCCATTGTTCGCTCATTGCAAGCGAAAAAAAAAATGCAGAATTGGCGAGGAAATCGATTAAATAACGCTTAGCGATTTGGGCACCGCTTATTAGAAGGAAGAGCGTAGAACAAAATCGAAAACTCGACGACGAGGTAGTTTGGATGGGCGAATGATGAAAGAGGAAGAGCGGAAAAATTTCACCGTGTGGCAATATAATTCGTGTATTATCCTTGAAACCGATTCCGAAAACAATGAACGGTTTTGCAATTTAATGCGGTATTGTTACCGCATTATTATTACCACTTTACGTTATTGTGTTATTATTTTTGGCCGAGCGATTGCGGAAACGGTTACGAGAGATTGCGTTCCGAACTTTTACCTATTGGACAATAATTAACGAGCGCTAAAATCCGAGAGACTCCGAGAGCGAAAATGCCGCGGGCGGATTGAAGCGTCTCGTCATCTCGTAATAAAACCCAGAGGAAAAAAGCAAAACCGTTTCGGTAACGGCGCGCCCGAAATGTGTGTCAACAACGTTTAACTCTCACTCGACGTTACAACTTACTTAAATCAAGTGTTAAATGTTAAGTAAGTGGTTACTGGAAGCCGTTGAGTTGATGAGGCGATCGGGATTGAGTGTTGTCATTAAGTTCACCTAGAAGAAAACGGCGGCGATTTCCGCAGAACGAAAAAATAAATCTCCGTCTGTGCGATTGTGAGCGGATTTTTCGTGCCAGTTGCAACTCTTCGTTTCCTTCGCTCGCCATCTCTCTCGCGCGAATGTTAACGTACATTTATTATTATTACATCTCGCTCCGTTAGTGGCTAGCCTTAACCCAAATAACGGCCGCCGCTTATTATTATTCCACTTGCCACTTAACGCGGCCTGCGTATTCTCGCACGCAGAGGACAAGCGAAAGCAATTAATTGCGAAGACGTGGCAGCGATCGATTAAGCTTGTCGCAATCCATTCGAATCGCGGCGCGATTGCTTGCGATCGTTTCCAATTTCCCGCATCGCGTTCGAAACCTTCACGCTTCGCCGGTCGAGTCGTTAAGTGCGCATATCGGAAGATAAACGCGTCGGTCGGGCAGGAAATTCTTCGCCACCTCGAATTCCTGTTGCCCCCGCGCGCGCGTTCTCCCCCCGCGTCGCGATGTCAAGTTCAAGTTTGCGAGGCGACGAACGACAAGCATAAAAGCGAACGGCACAAACGAAGAATCGCCTCGTTTGTATTTATCACTCGCACTCGGTTCTATTTATTATCATCAGCATCATCATCATCAATCGAACGCTGTTCGTGCGTGGGCGGACGCGGTGGGACGAATGTGACCGGAGCTTGTTGAAAGTCGCTTCGCGCGCGTATTTGTGCGAGCGTCGCGGCGTTGACCCTGACGAAGGACGCTAGCCTAGCGACGGCGTCTAGCCGTATCGATTTTTCCCTCGCTCGCTCGCTCGCCCGCCCGCCCGACTCTCTTTTATTCTCACTTTCTTCGCCATGTATTATTCGCCTCCGGCCCCCGATACCCTTTCCCTTTCTCCTTCCAGCGAAAGGGCAAGTGGAAAAGTTTGTTGCACCCTCGAGCCTCATCGACGATTCCGCGCTCGTCTCGCATCGACCTCGCCTATCGCGTTCGATTAAGACTTCTTTCCCTCGTTCTAATGCAACGTCTTTGTTCCAGTAGATAACAGCGACGTGGCGTACGGTCCGCTGACGGGTTCGCCGTCGCCGCCGCCGGTCGGTGGCGGCACCGGCGGTAACGGCGCGAACGGCAAGCATCGGCCGGAGGGCAACGGCGCCAACGGCAACAGCACGAGTCGCGCCCTCCTGCACGGCATCCTCTCCGGCCAGCATCCCGGCCTCCATCATGCACACGCACTCATCACCGCGCACAGGACGTCCGCGTATACAACAACGACCGGTAAGGAGAACCGCTTCTTTTGTTTTCGAGGCTAGAATAGGTGAGGCTGTCGGGGCAAATTGATTCTTCGCGTTCAGCGATTTTTGCAAATTTGTTTTTCGTGGAGTTGTTTGCTGCTGTTGCTCGCGCTTCTCTCACAACGTCCATCAACGTCGCCCGACGGCAGTGTATTATTAGTCACGCATGCCTGCCCGTTAGGTCGTTTGTTTGGCGAGGACGGAGGGAAACTACCGGTAGTGGATGATAAATGAAAACACCCCGTATACAACGTTCCCGATTTCGATTATTATCGTTATTACGTGGAGGGCCCGGTTTCCTCTTCTTCGTCTTCTTTCCTTCTGTCTTCTCGTTCCTTTGTCGTCCGAGTGGGGAACCTGTTTTTCGGGTGGAAGTCGACTTAATTCCGCGAGCGTCCATTCTAATGTCCGGCGCGACCCCGCCGACCCCGATGCCCATTAATCATATCTATTATTACAATGATAATAATACGAGGACGCAGAGGAGGTGAATAAGGGAAGAGGGTCGCCCCGTTACGTTCGATTCTGCATTGTTGCCCGCGGCCGAAGGAGAATGAAAGCAAAAAGGGGGGACGGATGTGCGAGGGTCCGATTGCCGTGGTCGGACAATCGAAATCGTCGACGACCGTGCGAGACGCGCACGGCCGCAACGAACGGTTCGGGCGATTGTGCGAGACGTAAGGGAATCACGATTATGTCGTTACCTTTGCGGACGATCGCGATTCGCACATGTGACCGTTGGCGCTTTTAGGGCGTCCCCTTTCGTCCCTTTCGATCGGTTGTTTCTTCTTCTGCATAAGCAATTCGTTGCTGTCTATTTTGATGATGATGATGATGACCGGCATTTTATTACGATTTACAAGACCACGTGAGAACGAAGGTCCGATGGTCACTTCTACTGTCCTTCCCCCCTTTGTTTTCATTCTTTTCTGCCTCTTTTTTTGCCGAGTAAAGAAAATAATGCCCTTCGAAGAAGAAGAAGTTGTTCCTCGTCGTGGCCGTGTCGCCTCGACTGCATGTCCCCAATTTGCATACTCATTCAACACGTGAAATATTTTGATTTATTTGCCATATTATCATTGGCGTTCCTCATTCTTTCGCACCCGAAACTCCTAACGTTCGAACAGTTTGCAGCAGGTAAGGTTTGCGAAATCTCACGCCTCATCGATTTTTGTTCGTTGGCTTCTTTCTTTCGAACAAACACAATTTGGATTTCGTGCTGCGACGTCCGTCTTCCGTTCAATCCGTTTATATAAATATTTGAAGAATTTGCAAAAAATTGACTAAACATCCGGGCACGTATCGGATTCGCGTCGGGTAAAGCGGAAAGTGTGTGGAAAGGATCTCTCGATGGATTTAACAGATTGACACTGAAGATCCGTGTTCTTGCAACGAAAAGAAGGGTTGACTTTCTACCTAAAAGTTAACCTACTTTTGTGCGTCTTCGCCGTCAACATCACAATATTTTCGTCTTACCACCAACAATACCAACAACAACAGCAGCAACAAAGATTATTTGTTCCTTCCGTTTAGATGATACTGTTAATCGGCGGTTTGTTTATGGGTCGCTCTTTGTTCCTTTCTTCTGCCAGTCGTACCATTTCCTCATCTTGTTCTTCTTCAGGTAAAGGACGCTTCCTTTCTTCCCGGTAGATCATAGATCATCATTGTTCGCACTTATTCTTTGAAGTGACGGCGATTACAAGCGTTTAAATAAATGGCCCAAGATTCGATGGTGACGACCGTCGAGGGATTACGGCATTTGATTTCCCTTTCGGAAAAGGTGTTAAGAGATTAGTGTTTTTCGTAATTAAAAATTGGTTCCTTAACGGTTCTCTTTTAACGTCCGCAAGCGAATTTCCTCGCCCGTTGTTTCTGACCGTTTACCAATAACATCCACCGGTTTCCTCGTGCGTTTTTGGTCAACGTACATTTGTCGAATTAATTTTGTTCCCACAACGATTCTATTCATTGCTATCTTCTTCGTTCTTCTGCTGCCGCTTTCGTTCACGTGTATTAATAACTAGATTAACGTTATAATAGGGGCACGCCTATGATATTTATTTAG